>BSBM01000393.1:5670000-6117500 GCA_027924585.1 Larix kaempferi
ATATAATCGTACTAATGAGAATTACCACTAATGGAACAAACTGACATCAAAACTAATGTAATGCACCACAATATAGGGGAAAATGTTCCCATATTTAGGGCTTAACCTATTGTGTAATAATTTACTCTTGTTACCATTTATTGTATAAAGAGGTGAAATTACATCTATCCCACATGTAAAAGATGGGATGTAATTCCTCCTTAACTCTTAGTATATAATAGATCCAAGAGAGTCTCATTAATACATCATGGAAATAATGAAAGACATCTAATGATCATCTTGTAGACACACTGTGTGTGTTGTTGTGAAGATAGAGTGTGATGTGTGGGAACTCTCTATTGTAAGATTGGATATTATTGATGAATAATAATAAGAAAACCATCCCGTGGATGTTTCCTCATTTGGGGTTTTACCACATATATTTGATGTTCTCTTTTCCTCTTTTCTCCTTGTTCTTGTTATTTAATTATTTTTTGTTGTATGGATAGGAGGCTAGTCTAGCTATTCTTTTCATGTTATCTATTGTTATATATTATTCACATATTCTCATATTCTAACAAACACTAAACCTACATGAAAAAATTGTTGAAATCTATCTCAGACATAGATATTTATACAGTATAACATTAATATCGGAGTTCCAAAGAATGTAGACCGTGTCAAAGTTGACCCAAAAAAGTCAACAACCATTACCATATCAAATTAGTATTATGGTCTTATCCAACAATGACATAATGACCATCGAAGTCAGGGCTAGAATTTGACGGGAAAAATGCGCATCATATGCCATTTTTCCCGTCAAATACGGCTTATGTTTCATACTAACCGTCAGGAAAAATGAAGAAAACGGTAAAATGTCTGTATTTAGTGTCGAAACCGTCATTTTTTACGGGTGGGATTTTTACCAAAATCCTACACTGATCGGAGTTGTGACATATAATCGTCATATGCTCGATGAAGGAAAGACATTGTGGCGGTTTCCACAAAATCTCGTAGCAAGTCTAACAAAAGTAAAAAATATTGTCACAATTTGGACAATAATCGGGGCACACTGAAAAAAAAATCATTTTTTTAAAAATAATTATGCCCTAATTATTGACGAAACGATCAATTGTTGTAGTACGTCATTGAAAATTGACCCCATATGTACTGGTCTGTGAGCCAATGGATCTACAATCACATCCTCACCACTTCTATTGGAAGTTTACACATATTTGTATTCACCCTTGTTTTTTATCATTGCTATAAAAATATCACATTATGCATAACAATGTTTGTATTTGTGTTGGCCCGGTTTTGCAACCAGGCTTAGTGCTATGGGAACCTGCTAACTAGTAGCAGCAGTTTCAATAGAATTAAACAAGAAACTAATCTAAACAAAACTAATCATGGATCTATGCAAGAATATAAGCAAATAATGGAAATAATTTAAAAACAAGAACAAGAAAATATGAAAGAATAAATTTGTATTTAAAAATGGGGCAAGCTAATGCTTGCAATAGTAATACCTCCAATGGTGAAGGTTGATGTAGAGCAACTCCCAAGATAAGTAGCTCCAAGCTCCAAGAGGTCTCCTTCTCCAAGGTTGCTTATAATGGCCAAAATACTCAAGGGAGATTTCGGCAGCATGAGGATGAGATAATGGATGGATGTGAAATGAGGAGCCCCTACCACCTTTTTATAGGTTTTGGTGCTGGGGAATACCATTTGTGGTTTTGTGGAAACCAAATGGTATTGACCAACATGGTTTAGTTACTTTTCCCTCCTTTTTTCTTTTTTGAATAAAATTAATATTTTTATTCTCTTTTTAATATTTTTGGGAATTTGGACCCTTTTTGAGGGTTTTTTATGCTTTTTAGGAAAAATTAATCTTTTTTAGTGGGAAAAGGGTTGTACTCAGGTCTTTTGGTGACCTTTTGTTGGTTTCAGAGGCTCAGATGGTGAAAAAGTGGACAAATGGGTCATGTGAATAGGGAAATGAGCTAGTGAGCACTTTTTGGGTGTTAACAGATTGCCCCCTGATGTGTGAGGGTAGGAGCTCATCGTATGGCCGATAGACATCATAGTTCTTTTGTCTTTTTTCTGGGGTTTTAGGGGAGAGAAGAGATCGGTTGGAGACTGGAGCCACGGCCTTTGGAAGCTGCAAAAACAAAAAATATTACATGGCCTCAATATGAATGAGGTATAATCTCTGATAATGGACGAGGCGGGCATTCCCATGCTCGTATCAAGACATATACATAACAATTAGTCCCAAGAAGGGGGATCTAATACATAAAGAATCTACTGGTACATCATAATGGTCCAGGGGGGACATTATTTTGGGATATACTCCTGATCATAACTTATCTCAATAACTGATACACTGGAATAACTGATGAACTGCTGAAACTGAAGGTGTCCAACATCTGTAGGGACTCAAAGACTATGAGTCATCTCTGAGAATTAATGTAACTGTATACTCAAGGGAGTATGAAACTGGTTCATCTGAATACTGTCGCCATGCGCAACCCGGATATCTATAGAAAAAGCGTAACTGGTTTTATCCATAGGAAGATTCTCAAATGTGGAGGAGTCAGGAGGTATCCGGGGTCTTCGACTAATAACTGAAAGGATCAATGTCCTGTGCGAATCTCAACGATGCGATCAAGGTGCTGAAGTCGAGCATGTGAGAAACAACCATTTGGAAAGGCATTGAGGATGCCTCTCGAAATGATTCGTAGGCACTCATCATAAATGGTAATGAGTCCAAGACACAGGGACCTCTAGGTCTATCCTCTGGAATAAATGTGGTTGTTGTCGACAGAGGGAGACCAACAACTAACAAGGCAATGATTTTTCCTTGATAGGAGCACGAGGTGTAGAACTGAAGTGTTGTAGTACTGATGGTAGGACTGACATACTTGTGGGGATGGGAAATAACTGGGTCAAAAAGTGGGTAGACTCAAACTTCCTTTGTTCAGAGCATGATGACATGGTTGACCTGGCAGCGTAGGGAACTGACTTGTAGGTGTGGGGATCATTGCATTGATTGACTGAATGGTATATATTGACTCTGGGGGGGGATGACGAGCTGATAGGTGTTGTCGAGGGATTTTCAAGGTGACATACTGCAGAATACTCTTAACAAAGGCGACCAATCATGGGGAAACTGTCGTATGAGTAGATGTGATCTGTCGTGGCGCCAAGAGGCACCATTGATTCCTTCTTCGTAGTTTTAATGAGCTCCAAGAAGGGATAAAAGCGTGCTCTGAAATGGTACGGTCCTGTGGATTTTGTGAGCCCAGGACGACTCATGCTCATGGTTTCTTTCATGTTTAGAGAGTCTGAAAACGGTAAGTGGACTCTATTGGTGTTCTTTTTCGTAGTTTAGTCTCCAAGGCCCGAAAAAGCATAAAACGATGCAGATGGAGAACTCTTCTAGCCGATGTGACTAGAGTATTCCTTTTTCGTAATTAGTCTACAAGGTCCGGAAAAGGGGTAAACTTATACCAGGTAGACGCCCTTTCAGATACGTTTAACGAGCATGAAAGGAAGCAAGGTTGCTCGACAATCTTTTCATTGTTTTTCGGAGTCAGAAAAGAGCTTAACAGAAACTCCCTAAGTGCTTTTTTCGTAAAAGGGGTTGCTTGGCCCGAAAAAGGGATAAAATTATACCGAACAAAGAGGGATTGATGGGAGTGATGAAAAGGTCTCAAGCGTCATCATGTGTGCGGGATACTAGATCCGGTGACATACAGATTGTCAAAAGGAAGCTACGACCAATGTGGCGCGCAAACCGAGGCAATGAGAGGGCGTGGGAAGGAAAAATGCCCCAAAAATATAAAGGTGAGAGTGATAAATGATCTCAAGCATCATCACAAGCACGAAAAACTGAATCCGACGATATAAGACACTTCGAAAACGGAGAACGGCTGATGTGGCACGCAAACCGAGGTGACGAGGGGGCATGGGAAAAATGCCCAAAAAATCTAAAGGTGAGAGCGAGAAATGATCTCAAGTATCATCACGAGCATGGAAAACTGAATCCGGCGATATAAGGCACGTCGAAAACAGAGAACGACCGATGTGGCACGCAAACCAAGGTGACGAGGGGTCATGGGAAAAATGCCCAAAAAAATCAAAAGGTGAGAGCGAGAAATGATCTCAAGCATCATCACGAGCGTGGAAAACTGAATCCGGTGATATAAGACACGTCAAAAACGGACGACGGCCGATGTGGCACGCAAATTGAGGCCACGAGGGGGGCCAAAAAATGGTCGAAAAATGGACCCCGTAAAAACGGGAAAAGGAAGGAACCTGCATGAAGTTCTCGCTGTGCTGATTCCAACGGTACCAACGGTTTGAAAAATGGACTTCGTATGATACCGCAATGGTTGTTTGAAAAATGGTGGAATTTCTATTAATAGGGCGTGGGGCCCAAATGACGTGTCATTGTTACATGCGAGTTTGGCAGAGCAGTCAGAGCTATTTCTTGATTTCCGGGAGATTTCACCATTGGTTTTCGATTCTGCGAGTTTCAGGTAACTCTATTTGCTTTAGCCTTTTCAATTATGTCTTTTTTGTTTGGCGGCGGGCCCTCGAAGGCCGCAAAATTCCATGTTGACCCTCCAACGTGGAATATTGCGGGTTTTGGGTCTATTCCCGTGATGAACCGCACGGGTTGCAGGCTGACAGTTGCGATGTTCATCGCGACTGTGAGGTTGGAACCCGCGATGTTCATCGCGAGTTCATGGGAGATAGTCGCGATGTTCATCGCGACTGTCTGGCCAATATCCACGATGTTCATCGCGGGTTTTAGCATGGAGGCCGCGATGGTCATCGCGGATTTTAGCATGGAGGCCGCAATGGTCATCGCAACTTTTGGTGGAAAAGCCGCGATGGGATTTTTTCAAAAATTTTTGTGCTGGGGCTAAAAATTTCTTCTGTTTTCTGGCAGGATGTTGAGGAGACCATTGTCCTCATGGCGAGAGCGGGAGATCGATGATGATCTGATGGAGAAGATTCAGACTGATCCGGGGGTGCGACAGACTCTGGCTGTGAGCGAACTTTTGAAGTTCGCTCAGATCCCACCTATTCATTCAGTGAGACGGCTCCTGAACAAGCTGGTGAGTTGGTGGGTGCCGGCGGAGGGTGCATTTATTATTGGGGGTGAGAGGTTAGAGATCACCCTCACGGATGTCTATTTTTTGACTGGGTTGCCTCGTTTGGGGGAGGTGGGCGATCTCTTGCCGAGGATCCTGCCGGGTGTAGATATGGAGGATTTGTTACAGACCTTCTGTGTTGATGATGCCGTTTTGCAGAACAGCTCTATTAGTCTGCGATCCCTACGTGAGTGGGATATGCGGGCTGTTGGGGCATGTGTTCTGCGGATATTGGGTGCTGCTGCGCCACATCGTTTGTCTGGGGGACAAACGATGTTGGTGGACTCTGTTCTTCGGGGGACTTTTTATGCCTGGGGGCAGATGTTTCTGGTTGGTGTCCGGAGAGATCTGGACAAGGCTAGTCGAGAGGGAGGAGAGTTCTGTTATGCCTCCTTTCTCTGATGTTTTTTCTTCGAGCGGTTGCTGACCTTGCGACCGCGGGTACCCATTCGTGCTGGTCTGGTGAGTGAGCCTCGCATGATGCGGTGGGGGCAGATGATGCCTCGTGGCGGCGGTGGTGTCCGTGGTTTCTTTACGGAGGATTTTTTATGAGCAGTGGGAGCAGATGCCCTTGCTGATTGAGGACTACCCCTATGCTGGCATGGACTATCGAGGCGACCCAGAGATGCCTCGTGCCCCAGGACATGCCTAGAGTTTAGATGGTATGTTTTGTGTTTTATTTTATACTATATCATGTGTTTTTTGATTTATCGTCTATGATTATAGTTGGATAGTGTATGATGGGTTACTTGCTTTGTGCGGATGTTGGTCCAGTGCCACCGGCCGACTACGTGGCTCGTTGGGGGCAGGCGATGGTGGTTGCAGCGGTACCCGCCTCCACACGGTGGAGGATTTGCGGCTCGTGGGCGAGGGGTTGGCCCTCGAGATGACGCCATAGAGGGTGTCAGACAAACCTTCGACGGGATCCTAGCTGGACTCCCCGAGGATGGTTGGAGAGACCTGGATCGGGATATTTTGGAGGGTTGCTTCGGTGCGCCGCCTGAGTGGCGGTCGCTCTTGTTGAGGACAGCGGTGTTTGTGGCGGAGCACAAGGGCGGTGGACAAGATGATCCGACAGGGTCGGTTGAGAGGAGGATACGTCTGCGGGATGATCCAGCGGGGCCGGGAGAGCGGAGAGTTCGGGCTCGCCATGACCCGACGGGGGCCAGCGGAGGAGGAGCCGGAGGAGCCTAGGGATCCTGATGAGTAGATGATATTGTATCTACCCCCAAATGCTGATGAGCATATGGGGAAGCATTTTTGTACGACTGATGTATTTTTTGTATATCGGGTGCTGAGGGCACCTATGACATGTTGACTATTATGGTTTATATATATATGTGTATATATATTTGGATATATTGTCGTGTATGCACGTGGATGCACATTTTGTCTTTTGTATATGCCCGTGGAGGCACATGTTATGCACGTGGATGCAGTATTTTGTTATTTGTATATGCCCGTGGAGGCACATGTTATGCACGTGGATGCATTATTTTTGTTTATGGATATGCCCGTGGAGGCACATGTTATGCACGTGGATGCATATTTTGGTTATGACATGATGTGATTGGTGTGCCAGTCAAGGACATTGTTGGCCATATGGTCTGCTACACTATTGAGGTGTCTTGTGACATGTGTGAACGAAATGGATTCAAACTGTCTAACCATTTGTTTAGTGCGCAGGAATTTTGTGAAAAGACAGGGATCGTGTACCTGGTAATCATTGTTGAGCTGTGAAACCAGGAGTTGTGAGTCCAAGAAAACGTTGAGGTGACGGATGCTCATTTGGAGAGCTGCGGCCAGGAGACCAGTCACGGCATCGTATTCAACTTGGTTATTGGTGGCGGCACCTAAACATACTCCGTCAATGTGAATTAACTCATGTGAAGGGGAGTATATTACCCAAGCTGCGGAGGCGAGATTGGGAGACCAATGGCTTGCACCATCAGCGAAACCGACATAGCAGAGTGGAAGAGGATCCATCTGTGGTCATGCAGAGAAAAACAAATATTTAGGTTTTTTTTTTTTTTTTTGTGAAAAAAGAAAGTAAGCCTATACTAGAATGGACGGTGGTGTCCATCATATTTTCTATGAGTAAAATCGTTTAAGGTACAACCCGTTGCGTGGGTTGCGTAGGGGATTGCCTTCTGAATCGGTCAGAATGTATGCCCCCTGCCCGAGGCAAGTGTGTATGATGTAGGGGCCTTGCCACATAGATACAAACTTTCCCTTTCCGGTTTTGTCGTGGGCTTGATCGTAAGCAAGGACAAGGTCTCCCTCAGAAAAGGTTCTAGGGTGGACGTATTTGTCGTAACTTAGTTTTGATCGTTGTTTGGCTACTTCCATGTTTTGAATAGCTGTGCACCGATCTTCATCGGCCTACTCTAGGAGTAGTAAACGTTGCTCAATCGGGGAAGTGTCTGGTAGGAGTTCAACGGCGATATGCAAGGCTGGAATATGGCACTCGATAGGGAGGACGGATTCGACACCGTGAACTAAATGGAAAGGGGTAAAACTGGTGGCGGTTTTGGTTGAGGTGCGGTAAGCCCATAGTGCCGGGAAAAGCATGTGGTGCCAATTGGATTTGTGTTTGTCTACAGTGCGTTGGAGAATGGTATTCAAAATTTTATTGATCGCTTCGACTTGGTCGTTTCCTTTGGGATAGTAGGCGGAAGAGAAATGGTGTTCAAATTTCAACATGGTTGATAATTCTTTCCAAACGGCATCTTCGAAGTGAGAGTCGTGGTCAGAGACTAGTTGCTTCGGTACTCCGAAACGAGTGATAACATGGTTGAAGAAAAACCATGCTGCAGTGTCGGCTTTGCAATTGTAAGTCGGCATGGCTTCCGCCCACTTAGTGAAATAATCTATGGCCACAACGATGTGTTTGTGACCGCCGGCTGACGTGGGGTTGCAGTCGAGGAAGTCGATGGCCCATTTACAGAATGGTCCAACAGTGATGATTGGATGAAGGGGGGGTGGGGGGGGGTTCTTGCTTTGGGAGCAAAGAGTTGGCAGTTCTGGCAATGCTTGACTGCGGTGATACAATCAGTAAACAATGATGGCCAAAAGTAACCTGCCTGAATGATCTTCTGGGCGGTGGCCATGCCAGAGAAATGGCCTCCGCAGGCACCGCTATGACAATCATTGAGGACTTGTTCTACCTCACCATGGGATAGGCAGCGGCGTAGGATGGTATCAATGCCGTGTCGGTAAAGTACATCCCCTAACAAGAGGTATCTGGGGGCATGGTGTCGTATGCGACGGCGTCCATCACGATTGATGTTTGGTCGAAATTTTTGCGTGAGGAGATAAATCAAAATGTCTCCGTACCATGGGTCGTCAGACGAAATGATGAAGATTTGTTCGCCAATCAGATCCGTTTGGATAGCGGGTGATGATGAAGAGGACGGGAGGTCGGTGATGAGGTGAGCAAGCGCGAGGGATTTGGTGCTTTTAGGAGTTCTGAAAGTAAGGTCATATTCCTAGAGGATAATGACCCATTTAACAACACGACCTTGTAGGAGCCGCCGAGTTAGGAGATAGACCATAGGGTTGGAATCGGCCACAACCGTGGTATGACTGAGTAGAATGTAGTGCCACAATTTTTGTACGGAAAAGACTACAGCTAGGGATAATCTTTCCTCGTATGGGTAACGTAGGGGTGGGCCAGATAAGGTCTGGCTGACGTAATAGATCACATGCTCTTGGTGAGAGGCATCTTCTTGGACCAAGACTCCGGACACGGCATGTTCAGATGCCGAGACATAAAGGGTGAAGTTCTTAGAGAAATCCGGAGGGGATATCAAGGGGGCTTGTGTGAGAGCTTTCTTGAGGGCTTCGAATGCCGTGTCTGCTTGTTCATCCCAAACAAAGGGTATGTGGGTATGAAGTAAGCGTAAGAATCCGTGGACTTTGGTGGCGTAATCAGGAACGAAGCACCTAAGGAAATTGGACCACCCTTGTAGACTTTGGAGCTGCCAAAGTGTGCGAGGAGGGGGAAGTTCTAAGATGTCTTTGACTTTTAGGGGATCAACAGTAATTCCGTGTTGGGAAACAATGAAACCCAACAACCGGCCTGCCGGAACGCAAAAGACACACTTGTGTGGGTTCAAGCGGATTTTATATTTGCGACAACGCAGGAAAACTTGCCGGAGGTCGTTAAGGTGGTCTGATCGTTTTCGGGAACGAGCTGTAAGGTCATCAAGATAGACTCGTAGAATATGGACCAAGTCGTGAAAGCAATATGTCATGGCTTGCTGGAAAGTGGCACTAGCATTTTTAAGGCCAAATGGCATGACGCGGTAGGCAAAGGTGCCCCATGGGGTGGTGAAGGCAGTCTTGTACTGATCCTCCTTGCGGATGTGAATCTGGTTGTATCCAGAAAACCCGTCCATGAAAGATAGGACTTCATGGCCCGCACACTCATCAATGAGTTGGTCAATGAATGGCGTGGGGAAATTGTCTTTTGGACAAGCGTGGTTTAAATCACGGAAGTCAGTGCATACTCTAAGGGTGCCTTGCTTTTTGTTTACGGGAACGGGGTTCGACACTCAGGTGGTGTACGGAATAGGATAAATGAATCCTTCTTTGCAAAGTTTCTCGACCTCAGCTTTAACAGCGGGGAGTTTGGAAGGATGAATGGGTCGTTGTTTCTGACGAACAGGGGGTACCTCAGGCCATGTATCAATGTGGTGCTCTATAATGGCGGGGTCAAGACCAGGCATTTCAGTATAGGACCAGGCGAAAACATCCCAGAATTCTTGAAAAAGCTTTTTATACGCCTGAGTTTCTGCTTGAGTGCAAGATGCGCCCAGAGAGATGAGCTCAGGTTTCCCTGGTGTTGTGGAAATATCTATTTGTATAATGGGGGAAATGTTGGACATGTTCCCTTCTTCGAAGGCATCCGGTGCTGGGATGGGGTCCTTTAACCAATCGACCTTAGTGGGTATGAAATCTTTTGATTCGAACGATAGCTGGTTGGATGCGGTGGATGTGGATGCTTCTGGGAGGAAGTACGAGCGATGATGCATATCATCCCAAGGGTAGTCGGGTGCAGTGAGTGTCTCCAAAATTTGCTCATCAGTATTGAAGTAGTCAGACCATAAATCGAGGGGTTCTGGTTTGAAATTTGTTGAAATCATATAGATTGTATTGACTTCTTCCGACGAGGATGATGGCGGGGGGTAGATCTCCTCGATGAGGGGAGGAGATATCTCCAAATCGACGTTGTTTAACTCGTACAATGCTTCTCTTTAGTCTGGGAGATCAGGACAATGGTGAGAGTAGTGGCCGTACACACTACATATGGCACAAGGATGGTTGGTGCGTAGTGATCTGTCACGAGGCTGAGGAGGTGGCTCTAGTCTAACTACTGGAATGCTGATGTCATCGTCTAACATATTCATATGCTCCTGGAGCGCTGGTAACTGTGGGCATTGATGAGTTGGATGGCCTATCTCATCGCACAACGAGCATTTAGGAGGAGCTCGAAACACGGGTGGGGGTTTAACTGCCTTAGGAGGTGGTATGGCAGTGTATGGTTGTGGACCTCTGCCCCCAGTGGGTTTGACGAGAGGAGGAGGATTCGTTGACGATGAAGGGATTGTGACACCAGGAGGAGGTTGAGTAGTGGTAACAATAGGTTGTACCAGTTGGAGGATGACGTTTGGTGTCGGAGGTGGAACGGGAGGGGGAATGTACCACATGGGTAATCCCAAGGTTAAACCGGGGAGACTAAGGGTAGCCATAACCGGGGAACTTACCATGCCCGAGGGAGGGAATAGGAAGGGGATAGTGTGAATAGGTGTAACGCCAATGTGACTAGGGACCAATGGTGGTTTGGGTAACAAGGAGGGTTGATTACCGGGTGTTTGTGAAAGGGTGCAAAGGTTCGCGACGTGGGCCTTTGGTGACGGTGGTGGAATGGACTGGAATGTAGAGGTCATCGGCGCCTCGGAGTAAAGTCCGGGTCTTACTGAGGAAATGAATGAGGTAGTTGCACCACAAACAGGTTGTTCAACCATGGGGAGAACATTTTCAGGTGTGGCAGGGGCCTTGGGATCGTAATAGGTGAGCTGGTCGACCTTGACCACACGTCCCTCATGGGGGAACTGCATGGTGCGAAATACGGATGAGGCAACAGCCCGCATGGCATACATGTAGCTGCGACCAAGTAAAAGGTTATAGTCTAGTTGGGCATTGATGACCTCAATGTCAATGAGCACGGTTTTACCCGCCAGCTGGACGGGGACATTAGCTAATAGACCTTGGGGTTGTGTCGAACAGCCGTCATAGGCTCGCAATGCAGTGGTGGACTACTGGAGAGTAGGGGATCCCAACTTCTGCCAGATGAATGTGGACATGACGCATGTGGATTCCCCTTCATCGATAATGCACCGATGGATGACAAGATTCCGAACAGAAACAGAAACTTCGAATGCTAAAGAGGAAGGCAGGCGTGGTTCAGACTGGTCTGAATCGAATGCGATCAGCTGTGAATCATTGGGGTCAATGGCGCCAATGGCAGAGAGAAAAGTTTTGCGCTGCGAAGGACAGTTTTTCAAAACTTCTAAAGCAGACATGGCTGCAGGAGACTGGGCTAAGTCATCGACAATGTTGTAATTTGACGCCGCGCGAGCATTGGGATTATTGTTGAGACGACAAAGTGGGAAGCGAGGTGCTTTGGAAGCGCCATCAAGTGGAGCCGGAGGTATACATAACGTTTGATCCGTGGGATTAACGTTAGTATTCTTGTCGGCGGGAGGGGCTTCAGAAGTGGAACCATATTGGTTCCGATGGCTTTGGAGGTTAGCATCAGCAGTTGACATCATCAACAAATGGTGAGTACCTGAATCGAACATGGGTTGATCAGGGGATGCATAAGTGATCTGCTGTGGTGGCACGTTGCCCTGAGGGGGGGCTAACGGTTGAGTGTTTACTACACCTTGGTTTCGAAAGGGGTTTTGCAGCACCAAGGGTTGATGTTGAGGTGGTGGAGGGTTGGGTGGCGGCTGAGGAGCAGCTTTCCCTTGACGATGTGCATCGTCGGTCCAGAGTTGCCGAGCTTGTTCCAAATGTGGGCAAGAATGCGTGTAATGACCATAGACTCCGCATATAGAACAAGGGTGGTTTGTTCTGAGGTTATTATTTCTAGGCTGCTTAGGATTCCGATCCGGATTGCGGTTAGGAGGAGCAGCATTGTTATTCTGCGGAGAATTGGGAGGTGGAGGACCTTGCTGATGTTGTTGGTTATTACCGCGGTTACGACCTCTACCACGGTTCTGTTGTGCACCTTGGTTGCACTGGTTGTTTTGGTTCTGGGGCTGGTTGTGCTATGTATACACTTGCCCTTGAGCAGTGGGAGGATTTTGGTTCGCCGTAGGTGCGGGAGCAGGTTGTGGTGGATAATAAGCCTGTGGGGCTGGAGGTGGTCCAGTTGCTTGCTGGGGTTGTTGGTAACCCTGAGCTATTGGATGTGTTGGATTAGCTGGTGCAGCTTGCCGTGGGTACTGCATCTGTTGTGGCGGGAACTGAATGGGGTTCTGTGTAGCAGGTTGGTTATAGTATGTAGGAGGTACATATGCTGATGGTGTTTGCCCGTAGCAATGTTGTGGACAAGAGGGTCCATGAATGTGATGGGTCTGGTTTGTTGGAGCGTAAGAAGTTGTTGCGCCAGAACTGGATGTAGCCCTAGAGAGGTCTAGGGCGGGCATGGTGCTCACCATGCTGAATGGTTTAGCTTGTGGTGTGATTTGGCCAATAATGCCATCAGCGGCATGTGATGCCCCCGACGCGTGCCCGCGTGAAGAGTCGCCCCGTGGGGCGTCTGGTCTGATTGTGTATAGATAACCCGACTGGGCGTAAATGAGATCAAACTATTGGGCTTTGAGGATGGCCTCTTCTTCAGACTGGGGTCTTTTGGATGCCACATCCTTTGCAATGAGAGGGAGGAGGGTTTTTAGGAACCAATCTAAGAAGATACGGTCGTCTAACTTGATTTTGCAGAGGCTTCGGCATCGACGCCACTCATGAATGTGGTCAGTGATGTGGGTGGCCGTGGTTTGTCTGCAAGACAGTAGGATCTCGACTCCCGCGTCATAGCGGACAGGTAACTGGAAGAATTGCAGGAAGGTCGAGGCAAGGGAGGTAAAGGAGGCATGCATCCCATGGGGCTGCTCAATATACCACTTAGCTGCAGAGCCAGTGAAGGTGCGCTGTAATAGACGGAGGCAGACAGAGTCGTCCACTATGGAGTTGGAGGAACACCATAGATGGAAGGACATGATATGGTTCTGGGGGTCCTCACCTGCCTTGCCCTCAAACTTAGGGATGTCGGAGGGAGTTTGGTGGGCATGTGAGGCCACGCAGGATCGTGTCTGATAGGGTCATTGGTGAGTCTGGCTAAGTCTGGTAAGTTCAGTCTCGCCATGTACGGTAAGCTAGCAGATGTAGTGACGGGGACTGGGACATGCCTAGTCATGGTGGTATGATGTAGGGGTCCAGTAGCACCTAAAGGTATGCTAAGTATTGCAGGTATGTGTCCTACAATAGGTGTGGTCTGGTATGGGCCAGCGCCTCCAAGTGCAACATGGGTTACACTTGGCTTAGGAATAGTAGTGGTGATTCCTGGAATCTGGGTTGTGGGAATCAGAGGGGGTGTGACCCCTATGTTGGGCATACCCACAACAGGTGGTGGCCCTGTGTTGGGAATTCCTATAACAGGAGGTGGCCCTGTGTTGGGCATTCCTAAATGTGGAGTGTTTCCCATATTGGGCATACCCAGGGGGGTGGTTGTTGCCATGGATGGCACCGCAGTAGAAGGGTCTGTGGATGTCTCACCTATGGTGCTGGTAAATAGTGGGTCAAATGGTGTTCCAACCATAATGGTGGTTGGTGGTAATATAACGTAGTTTTCGGATTCTGCCTCAGAATAAGATGTGAAGTGAGGTGTGTCAGAATCGGATGACCGTCTGGTTGACCGACGATGTGTCGAATCAAGGGATAAGGCTCTGCGTCTGTGACGTGGAGAGCCAAGTAGACTAAACTCTGGGAGTTCGCCCTCAAGACGTCGAGAGCGTCTAAAATTCTCAATGGTGAGAAATAATTTTTATGTTAAAAATATGTTTAAGTATCAGGTGGTGATATATATAAAAAACTCAAAACCCTAATGCAACCAAGGGTGCAAGAAGGGGAGTGAAAATGAAGGCTCTCAGGCCAAAAAAAAAATCAACCTCAAAAAAGGCACTTATTCTAGTAGCTGTGCTACAATAAGTGGATGGATGCAACAAATGGTCAGAGTACTAACATGCAAACAGCTTCTAGAAAAAATAGGTGTAACTAGACCAAAGGTGGGTTGAATCATGCAAACACCTAACTAAAAGTATTGTGAATCAACAAACGATATTCTCTGCAAGGTGATGAAATCCAAGTCAGACAATATGAGTGTTGAGACAACGGCTAGATATCCCCCTACCGGGAGGGACACCGGGTAGTCAATCCTAAAGAATGGCAACTAGGATACTTCGTTCATGACGCGTCGAGAAAAGGTAAATCTGCCATGTGGTCCTTCTACCGCAATACCCCCATACAAGGATATCCCGAGAACTACGAATGGTAGCCCTTCGGTTACTGAATGGATTTCGGTATTCCACTCAGGCTTCTGGAACCATCCTCGCGACTTCAACCCTCCTAGGGGAGAGGCGTTCCCACAAACCGGTTGTGACCGTGCCAATAAATACTAAGAGATTTTAGCTCCCTAAATGGACAACTTCTATGTCTCAGATGTAATAACTAAGGGGTGTTATTGGAACACCTATCCCCCCAATACTACCTAGCTACAAAGTTCTTTTAGTGTTCCCCAAGTGGGGTTAAAAGTGTGTTGAAATTAGGGTAAGTTTTAAAGCTCAGTTCAATTAAGTGTTTGAGTGGGTGCACGTGTGGTATTGTAAACTGAACCTGAAAATTTTCAAAAAACAAAGGATCTTTTGAAAATAAAAAAGCAAATATTTATGACTTTTTTCAATAAATGGAAATTAAATGCTTTGCAAAATCAACTCAAAAAATAAAGGATCTTTTGGATCATGAAAGCAAATAATAGACTTCTTTAAAGAAATAAATGGATTTCTTTTTCAAGGAAATTGCCAAGGGCAAGATTTCTAAAGAAGTAAACATGAAATTTTTTTAACCTAGATAAACTTCAAAATAAGTCTTTCTTTCACTTTCTTGAAATTTTTAAAAAAGACTTTCTAGATGTGCATTCAAATAGTAAAATTTTATTCTATGGCTGTAAAATATGAAGAATTTAATACTGTAAAAATGTGCTATGTGGGCAGAAAGTACAGTAAAAAATTAATTTTTTAAACGATTCGGCCGAATGAAAAAAATTAGCATCGCGGGTTCTGACAGAAAAGCCGCGATGGACTGCGCGGGTTTCTGTCACACAGTCGCGATGGACCGCGTGGGATTTCGGTGCACTGTCGCGATGTGCAGCGCGGAAAATGTCCGCGAAGCCGCGATGTGCAGCGCACAAATAGGTCGCGAAGCCACGGGGAACCGCGCTGAAAAGGGCCGCGCAGTCGCGATGTGCAGCGCGGTAAATGACCACGAAGCCGCGATGTGCAACGCGCAAACAGGCCGCGAAGCCGCGGGGGACCGCGCGGAAAAAAGCCGAAAAGTCGCGATGAGCCACGCGACTATCAGGCTGAAAACCGCGAGGCGAAAGCCATGCACGGAAGCCAAAAAATGAACCCGAAAATTGAGAATTCCGGGCTGTTAATGGCAATAGATGGGGCCAAAAACCAGAGCAGCAATGGATCTGCTGTCTAGGATGGCAGATCTATGGATCTAAAGGCTAAAAACTAATAAAAAACTAAGATTGAAAGCAAAACTTGAGATCTATTGTTCAAAGCCAGCGGAGTCGCCAAAAACTGTTGGCCCGATTTTGCAACTAGGCTTAGTGCTATGGGCACCTGCTAACTAGTAGCAGCAGTTTCAATAAAATTAAACAAGAAACTAATCTAAACAAAACTAATCATGGATCTATGCAAGAATATAAGCAAATAATGGAAATATTTTAAAAACAAGAACAAGAAAATATGAAAGAATAAATTTGTATTTAAAAATGGGGCAAGCTAATGCTTGCAATAGTAATACCTCCAATGGTGAAGGTTGATGTAGAGCAACTCCCAAGATAAGTAGCTCCAAGCTCCAAGAGGTCTCCTTCTCCAAGGTTGCTTATAATGGCCAAAATACTCAAGGGAGATTTTGGCAGCATGAGGATGAGATAATGGATGGATGTGAAATGAGGAGCCCCTACCACCTTTTTATAGGTTTTGGTGCTGGGGAATACCATTTGTGGTTTTGTGGAAACCAAATGGTATTGACCAACATGGTTTAGGTACTTTTCCCTCCTTTTTCCTTTTTTGAATAAAATTAATATTTTTATTCCCTTTTTAATATTTTTGGGAATTTGGACCCTTTTTTAGGGTTTTTTATGCTTTTTAGGAAAAAATAATCTTTTTTAGTGGGAAAAGGGGTGTACTCAGGTCTTTTGGTGACCTTTTGTTGGTTTCAGAGGCTGAGATGGTGAAAAAGTGGACAAATGGGTCATGTGAATAGGGAAATGAGCTAGTGAGCACTTTTTGGGTGTTAACAATTTGTATTCAAGTTCTTGTTGGAAAAATAGTTACCCAAGTCAAATTTACAACTACATGTTCAAGAGAAAGGCAAAATAAGCTAGGTTGAAACCAAGAATGTTTGCATCAATCAATTGAAAGTTGACCAAGCATTGGGGTGGCAAGTGCTAGAAACTCCATCTTGAGATTTACCCCAATAATCACAAAGGTATACCATTAATAATTTCAAAGAAAATAACAAGTGTGAAAGAAGTAAAGAATGTACCAAAAGTACAAAGAGAAACATTGGAAGAAGATTATAGAATTTCTTAGAAGTAAACAAGAAGATCAAAGACTTCTAGAACTACATCCTCACTATCATTACAATATAATCGTGGTAAGAATAGGCTTGAAGAAAAAGATCTAGAGTTAAATATAACATCTAGAGACATAGTCAATAACCAAATTTAGAAGCCAAAGATAAATTTGAGAGCCAAAGAAACAACCCATAGACACCAAAGCTAGATTTAGAGACAAGAGCCAAGTTCTTCAAGTTATGAAGTTTTGGGATTCCAAGAAAGACATGTTGTTACATCTAGATTCGAAAGGGATGCAAGATAATAAGAAAGTCAAGGTGAGTAGCACTCTAATGTAGTTATTGTTCCATTTGCTACAAAATGAAAAGAGAGATGTACCTCCACTTAGATAACTAATAAAGGGAGTGAATTGGATTGCATCAACTCACCATTTGATATTGGAGGTGTAATTGAAGCACCCTAAGAAAGGAAAGCACTCAAGCAAAATGAACCTTCAAGAGAGTAATGGTAGCATGAAACAATCATCGCAATAGCCATAGAGTGTAACAAAAGTTGATTAGTGAATCAAAACAACTGTAGCATGCACATACAAACAAATTTGAACATGGCAACATGTTAGGATCAAATTCAGGAGAAGGTAAGAACAAAGGATGTGATATTCGCAACTAGAAGCTTTTAAGAACCAAAATCCTCCCAAAATTGGGAGGTATGATCATAAATAGATCAAGACCTTATTTGTGTTTTAAGATTGGTTCTCTATGAAGCAAGATAAATCAAAGTTATTGGTATAAAAATAAAATATTAATTAGTGTGGCTAATTACAGCAGGAGTTAGTACACATGAATATATTTCCAACAAGTTATAAAAGTTTGAAAACATAGTGATATGGGAAAGTTATGGCTTTTAGAAGTTAGAACCCATCATGTGAATTGACAATCGATGTCAAGTAGACGTGTAACATTAGGAAAAATACCATTGCAACTCCATGTGGAAGCCATGTTAGATTTCATTGTCCACATATGTAGAGATAACCAATTAGGGATATTGAATGAGTCTTGAGAAGATATTTTCATTCATGCGTCATAATAATGATTTCAACTCATAGGTGAAAAATTATGCCCCTACAAGTTGTCTGAACAAAACATAACTAATTATAAATATTCCAAGGGAAGTTGAGGAGATGTAGAAAATCATGAACTTGAGGGTGGGAGCCTCTCAGAAGGAAATTAAACTGACCCATGGGAATCCATGATGGTCCTCATCTTCATACAAACCTGGTGACAACCTCTTCTGGGTGAGCAGATCATTCTTCCATTCAACATTGGGACTAACCCTGGCCTAGGTTATAGTATATCCCTCAAATGTAGAGGTTTCTAATTGTAAAATAGAAAATATTAATAATGTTACACGTGATTTATAATGGATGTAAAAAATTAAGTTAATTTGTTATAAAAAATATCAACAATTTCTTTATGCTATGAAAATTTCAATAAGGACAAGTAAAACCACTACATAAATTCAATCAATGTACCAACTCGACTTCACCAATAATGTGGATTAGGATTTTGCAAAAGAATACGTGTCAAGAAAAAGACATTTTTCCAAACCAATATTGACCATACCTTCTATAAACACCATGACAATTATTGACCATACCTTCTATAAACACCATGACAATTAATAAACCAATATTAACCATACAATATATAACACCATGACAATTAAGATTGTTATAACTTAATAATGTGTAGTAAAATTCCATATAAAATTATAGTAGTAAAGAAAAAGACGTATGCCAAACCAATATTGAGTAGACAATTTGTAATTTTAACTTTTCTATAACAATGAAGATGATTATTATTATTATTATTATAATTACGGCATAGGTGGTGGTTATTATTATTATTATTATAATTACGGCATAGGCGTTCACCACCGAGAAGCATGAGCTCCACGTCGGCTAGATTCCTCATAGAGTGAATGGAATCATGCCACGTGGAGCTCATGCATCTCCAACGCGAACTCCCTCCTGCCGCCGCCACCTGCCTTCTCCTGCCACCGACCTCCTCCTCCTGCTCCCTCCTGCCCTGCTCTCTCTCGCGACCTCATCACCTCCCTCCACCTTCCATTCGCCTGCAGTCTCCTCCCTCCTCCCGCTGAAGCCTCCTCCCGATGCGAGCTCCTCCCCTACTCTCTCCCGCGAGCTCACTCCTGTCGTCGCCTCCTGTTGCCTCCTCCCTCCTCCCCTGCTCTCTCCCGCCACCTGCTGCCTCCTCCCCTTATCTCTCTAGCCGCTTGCTGCCTCCTCCCCTGCGTAGAAACTATGAAACGATGAACATGCTAAAACCTACGACACGATCGTTGGTCGCCAGTCGCTGGTTTTGAGGTTCCCATCGCCGAGCTCTGACCTCCTACCCATCGTCGAGCTCCGACCGGTGACTGCAAAAGGCGTTGCTGCGCTCTGGCGAGAAATCTCGCAACTTTTGCAGCTTTTGATCGGCACAAACTCGCATGTCTGAGCTTCCGTTTATTATAACTTATCTGGCATGCCAAGAATTTAGAGAATCACATCATGGTAATGAAGCATTTTCGCGGTAACGTTAGTTCAGGAAATCTATGTTTCCATTAATCAATTCTCTTGTCTACACTAAAAAAAAATAAGGAACGCGTAAAGTTGAAATCATTGATCATTAGGAAAAGAGCTATGGAACTGCAAGTGGTAACGTTTTTTATTTTAATGCTTCTTCCGGAGCTAGAAGTGTTCAGATTGAGCTCCCAGAATGTCAATAGCTGCGGAAATTTAAGTTAGATATAATTTTGAATTCGGGAGTTAAAAATAAGTGGAATTGTGTTCAAATTTGACAAACCTGCGATATCTTTCGGTGATAGACGCCATGGAATGTGAGACTGCAATTATCAGAGCAAATGAATATAATATGAGTGGAATGGACACGAGAATATCAAAATTCCTTTCAAGCAGCTGTGAGCAGTCGGAGACAACAACTGTAATTTCTATTTTGTTTTTCATGGAAGGTGCAACCCTGTCCCATCATAGAAGATTATATTGTAATTTCTATTTTGTTTTTCATGGAAGGTGCAACCCTGTCCCATCATAGAAGATTATATAGTTTTTCATTTTGGCAGGGTCGAAACGACAACGTAACAATTTTATATATTTATAAGATACAAAAATAAAGATCACAATAAAATATGAGAAATGCAAGTGAGTTTAACCCAGAAATCATCACGTCTTTCTGTGAAGCTTTTGTCGCGGAAATAATCTCTTTCTGCGGAGCTTTTGTCACAGAAATAATGTCTTCGTGCATTGATTTCGACTCAGTTAAAGTACAACACTGCTTAGATTTCGACTCATCCATAATTTCTTCTCTTGTAGGTTTCGGCTCAGGCACGATGTAGTCCATAGATTTTGGATGAGTTTTGATGTCTCCGGCTTTTCACTGAGATGCAATAGAGTTCTGATTCAATTTTGGCCCATGCAATGCTCTGTCATTCTACAGAGATGATTCTGGGCCAGGAGGAATGTTGTACCGCAAAGGCTGGACTGCAAGAGGAGTAGACCAAAACATGAGAAGACCACCGATCCAAGGCATAGACGCCTTATGGGATCGAGGCAAAAAAGAAAGAGAACAAGTATAAAGGTTTAAGGTCTAATACGTTGACAAAAAAATAAATGAATGAATCCAATCGACCTGAGTTCTATTCCTATGTAACCAGAAACGTGAAACGCATCAAAACACCATATCGGACCACTGATTTCTGTTTCTGGATTGAAAGTCGGTTTCTCTGGAAATGGGCTACGTTTTTTGAGAAATGCTCAACGTTTGTTCATATACACATGCAAAATTTCAGAAAATGTGCATGACTCCCAAAATTTCCTCAAGTATCTAATAGAAACTCACCAAGCTTCCTACGATTCAAAATAAATGTATAAACACTGAATTTTTTTGTGCTAAAATCAGAAAAAAAAAATTCCTCAAGTATCCAATAGAAACTCACCAAGCTTCCTGCGATTCAAAATAGATGTATAAACACTAAATTTTTTTGTGCTAAAATCAGAAGGTACAGAAAACGTTACTCTTGGAAGCCTAATTTGAGTGGAAAAGAGGCTTTTGAATTTACAAGATAGTAATCTAAAAGCTTCAATATTCCTGATTTAATTCAGTTTTCTCATTTCATAGCTTCTTCTTTCTTCTTTCGGCTTGAAGACCCAAAAAACATAACTAATTTCTGCACAATACCCACAACAGTAGAGTAGACAAACCGCCAAAATTTTAAACCAAAATCACTTTAAAAACCCATGGAAATCACCTTACCCTGTGTAGAAAAAGAATATATCACAGCGAACTGGCTTCAATGAATGTTCAATGTTGTCAATCCATCAACTGGTATCAATATTCCATTCCTCTCAAGCATCTACATCAATTCAATTCGCTTCCGTGCAACTTGAAATAGATGTACATGGAATTTGAATATGTTTGTCGTGGATATCAAAGACAGCGTGAGTTTCACAAAAACTGCCTCCCTTAATGTGAATTCATCCAGAATACAAATAAAAACTAAAAATTAAGCATGCAAATGACAAAGTTTGCAGCAACAGCTTTGGTGTCGGCACTGTTATATCTATTATCTATGGATGGTGGTAACACTAGCAAAAGCATACAGAGTACGTTGTATTGTAGACATCTATAATCAATTGTAATAACATGCGTTAATTTGATGTCTTATGGAAATGCATTCGATGCATGAAATGATTGTGACATCTGTCAACTCCAACGTAATTGACGTTTTTTCAAATGCATATGAAAGGGGGTGATAACCAACAAATTACTCATAAAACATGCAACTAGTGTAAATGCCTAACAGATTACATTCGTAAATTGGACATCGACTACCATAAAATATCTTGCCCAGCGACCAAACGAAATGCTTGGAAATGCCTGGTAGCTCCGCTGGTCGGAGAGAATATCATAAAACACGTGAAACAGTCAGCAATATAGTTGAAAGAGAAGTGGCCGAAAATGCTAAAGGATCGCTGGTAGAAGAAAAACTTGGTGGCTGAAAAAAACATAAGATCTGCGAAACCGTCTTAAGTTCTATGAAAAAGTTTGCTTTTTGCTTTCAACATTTCTTTTGAAAACATAAAAAAATCCAAATATCAGGATAGTTAATATCATTTTCTTTCATATTAGGTCATAATTTTTAATATGAGAAGAGATGTATCCAGAAATAAATTTAAATTCATTATATTAATAGTTTTATTGGACCTTAACCACTATCATCAAATAAATAATATTTTAAATAAAAGTAAAAGTTTTTTAAATAAAAAATTGATGGGAATTTTCTTAAAGTTATAATTTCATTTGATTGAAGATAATTTTGTTTATAAAATTTTATAGAGATTTTAATTCATTTTAAAAATATTTAGATAATTTCAATTTAAAAAAATAAAATAAATTATATTAAAAAAATCATCATTAAGTTTGTCCAATTATTAATTTATTTCATTTTTAATATACTCCATGTTTAATATAATGAGAATGTTAATTGAATTTGTGTTCATTTTGATACAGGATTGTTTGTAACATCCTCAAATGGTGATCTTGAATAATATCTATGAGGCAATTTAGGTTAAAAGGCCGATTTTTTTAATATTGAGAAATATGATATTTTTGTTTCTAGCTTGCATTTGGTTTAAAATTAGTTAAAGTGGATTTGATATTAGCTTAAGGAAAATTTTGTTTTATAAATATTTAACTAAATAATTTGTAATTTTATTTTGTTTTGTTTTGTGTTGTTTTGTTTTTTAATGAAATTTGATTAATATAATATTGGAAGACTTAATCTTGCTTATAATTGATTAAGAGTTCATTTTTCTCTTACCTAAAAAATCATGTTAATATCCCAAAACCCAATAGATCATGATGTTCTTTGAAAGTTGTCCATCCCCTTAAGGACTATCAGTGGATCATGTCATACTTTTCATTTTTTATTGAATAACAATTTTCTTTGACATCTAAATAAATTTTACCACTTTAAAAAATAAATATAAATATTAATTTGACTAATAAAATTAAGAAAATAAAAAAAATGTGTTACTTTTTAATAGTTTATGGAATAATATCCATATAGTAGCTAAAAAAATTAAATATACTTTCTTTAAAATTATTTAAAATTTTATTTTATATTGTTTTAAATAAGTGGTTTTTATGAATATTTATTTCATATTTTATAATTTGATTTATTTTATATTTATTTTTATCTGTTATAGAATTTTAAAAGAGGAAAGTAATTAAATTTTGAAGGAATTTTGAAAAGACAAAAATGCTTAAAAAAACATTTAAAAATAAAAGTCAAAGGTATTTTGAAAAGGAAAGAAAGTAAGTAAAAAAAATAAAATTTGAAAATGATTTTAAAAAATGAAACAAAGTAAGTAAAAAGATAAGATTTTAAAAATGATTTTAAAAAGGAAAGAAAGTAAGTAAAAAAATAAAAATAAAAATAGAAAAGAAGAAAAAAATAAAAAATAAAATTTAAATGGACAAAAGGTTTCAAATCATTTGCATATACATGATAGAAAAGTGTTTTAAATCACTTGTTTAGGTAAATACATTTTGAGATCGTGTCAACTTTTCTAATGAGGTAATATCACTAATCACATCAATTGATAACCGTCTTGATAGTAATTTCTATATCTTCTTTTTTTTTCTAAGAAAAATAGTAATTCATTAATTTAAAACAAATTATATATCGCATAGACTATTATGTTTTGTCGTGTAGATCATTCAAAAGATGCATGCATCCTAATTCTTTATTTCCAACTATATGAGATGGAGACATATATCCTAATTCTTTATTTCCAAATAGATGAGATGGATATATATATATATATATATATATATATATATATATATATATAGGTGTAATTGACTCCTTTATATCTGATCAATTCTATGATCAACAAAATATATTAAAAAAAATCTCTATAATAGATTTTTCTTTGATAAGACTGGGTAGCGAGACCAACTCTTATATCTTCCTATTTTCATATTACTTTTTATATTAATACATAAATATTTATTACGCAGTAGGCATTTCACCACGGATAGGCATTTCACCACGGAGAAGCATGAGCTCCACGTCGGCTAGATTCCTCGCTCATAGAGCAAATGGAATGTTGCCACGTGGAGCTTATGCTTCTCCACGCCTGGTTTCTTTCACTGCATTCCTCCACGCCCACACATCTCTGCCCTCCCTGTTGTGCCACTCATCCATTCCTCCCCACGCCCACCTGCAATCCCCCCTCTTCACTCCCTCCTCACTCAGCCATCTCTTCACCCCCACGCCCACCTGCTATGTTCCCCGTTCACGCAACCACTCACCCACCTACGTGCTTCTGCTGCTCCTTCACACCTGGCCCATCTCCGTACACTATTCATCTCCCCACGCCCTCCTTCTTGAGACTACACTCCAGCCCTCTCCCCCGTGACTCCCTTGACTCCCCCTTCCTCTCTGTATCGCCACTCCCTGCACACATCCACTCCCACATACTCGCGCACGCATCCTGACCCTCCTTTCACACCTCCTCCCTTCTCGTCCTCGCGCTCCCACTTCATCCGCGCCCCCTCCTCCTCATTACTCCCTGCGATACTTCTCCTGCTCCTCCCTGTCTCCACCATGTCCCCCTCTACTCCTCTCCACCTGCACAACCACATCCTCTCCCCCGCGTCTCTTCCACCTCCTCCTTGCTTGCGCTTCCACGTCATTTTCCTCCTCACCTTCACCACTGCGCATCTTCCCTCCTCCCACACCACTACACTCCACGCCACATTTTCACCTCACACCCCCTCCCTCTCCTTCCTCCTCGCCACACCACGCCTGCTACCCGCTACTCCTTCCCTCCTCTCGTTCTCCGCTCATCCTTGGATTCAAACGGTTTGCGTAAAGAATTACATAATTTTGCTATTAATGCATAAATTTGTTGCTCGGATGAAAATAATACCTTCTTAGCCGGCACATTGTAAACATTCATCATTCCATTATAAAAAATAGTAAGTTGAGCAGTGGACTATTGCTCCGAAACTTTTGTTGTAATGAATTTGCTGAAAATAGTGCAATAAGCACAAAGTTAGACTTACACAACCTTAAAGCTTGCTTGGGTATCGATGATTCCGAAGAAAGATTACAAGGAATAAGCTAAGTTTGGCCGACTGTTTCCGCGGATTTAGGTTAAGCCCACCGACCGTTTGGGTGGAGTTATGTTAAGCCTGCCGACCGTTTCAGGGGAGTTATCTTAAACCTGCTGACCATCTCAATGGATATATTTCCTAAGTTTTCATTGACTGAAAAAGGTTTCCATGGTTGATTTTTCATAAATTTCACTTATTATACATATAAAATAGAATATATTTATAATATGTACAATCATATATATAATATATAATATAGATTTTATATATAAAATAAGTTGACACTTTCCTTCGATCACCTAGAAGCTTTAAATTTTTTGATTCCTCACGCCAGTGATCGCCATAGATCACCGACCGAAAAAACATGAGATTGCATAGGTATAACCACAACACGCCTCTGGAGAAACCACAGATCAAACCTCTAGAACTCAACATTCCCCGCATATTGAGAAGACCTGTTGCCATGAAGGGCATTCTGAGATTTGTAGAACAATTGTCGCACTTCAAAGGCCTTGTTGATCACTCTGCGAGAAGCCATTGATCCAATCGTCAGTGAAGAATAAATTTGAACAGAAGCAGGTGCAAAAAATAAGTCTAGCATGCGAACTCGTGGTTGTGGCAAGTGCACTGCATGCGGTGGTTGTGGCAAGTGCACCGCATGTTGCGATCGTGGCAAGCTCAGGTGTATGCGAGTGAATGATGTGCATGCTCCATGAGTGACTTAGTTATTCAATATACAACCATCCGCTTACTTATTGGTTATTAGGAAATTTTGTTGTTAAATAAGGAGGAAACAAATATAATTTATAATCATTACCAAATTTGATGACTTGATTTTATATTTTTATAATATATTTGGTTAGTATTAAATGTTAAATTTATTAAATTTAAAATTTAATATAAATTTTCAATACAAATTTTATAAAAAAAATTAATTAAAATAATAAAACAATTATTAGAAATAAATTGATGAAAAATAATTATACAAAATATAAATAAAAAATGAGAAATATATCATATAATATGTGTGAGAATCCACCTAGGAGTCAATTTAATATTTAATATTCATGTGTTATCCACGAAACATCATATTTTACCTATTTTATGAAAATATTGTAGATCCATTTTGAAAATTTCTCGTACACCATGATAATATTACTGCATCCTTGAGGTCAATATATATATGATACACTCCTTGAATTGTCTTTGTCACTTCATCGTATATATGTTTGGTATCATGGTGTGAGATTATTCAAATTTTCAAAATGAACCCACAACATTTTCCTTTACCACTGTATAATGTAAATTTTATTTTAATAAATTTTTAAAATATATATATATTAAAGTTTATATTATTGAATTTTATTATATTAATTTTTAATATATATTTTAAATTAATTATATTATTTATAGTTTATAGTTTATAAGTTTTTAATTTATTAAAAATACATTTATATTATTTATTTATATTGACAAAATTTTCAAACATAAACGAAATTATACACAATCCAAACTCAAACTCTATAAGTAATAACAATACAATATCTATCTCTACATTATCCTTAAACAATTTGTAAGTTATATACTATTTAAATTCAAACTCTATAAATAATAATGTAATATATATATATATATATATATATATATATATATATATAATTTAAACATAAAGGAAGTTATACACAATCCAAACTGAAACTCTATACATAGTAATAATACAATATCTATATATTATCCTTTAGCTATTTGTCTATTAATTTTTGAGATATAAACAAATTTATACACAATCTAAACTCAAACTCTATACATATATAGACATTATCTTTTGGCTATTTGTCTATACAAAATTTTCAAACATAAACAAAGTTATACACAATCCAAACTCAAACTCTATACACGATATCTATACAAAATTTTCAAACATACACAAAGTTATACACAATCCAAACTCAAACTCTATACATGATATCTATACATTATCCTTTAGAGATTTTGTCCTATACCTCCGACCGCTGACCAAGTCCTAAACCCCTGACCCCCGACCGAGTCCTAAACCTCCAACCCCCAACCGAGTCCTAAACCTCCGACTGCCAACCGAGTCCTAAACCCCAATCCCCAACCGAGTCCTACACCTCCGACCATCGACCGAGTCCTAAACCCCCGACTGAGTCCTAAACCCCAGACCGTCGACCGAGTCCTAAACCTCCAACCGCCGATCGGGTCCTAAACCCCCCAACCCCCAACCGAGTCCTAAACCTCCGACCGCCGACCAAGTCCTAATGTATTAAAAAAATGTTTTTAAATTTTAATTCTCTTTTTATATATTTAATTTAAAACATCAATATTAAATTAATTTTTTTTATTATTTCAGATATAATTTAAAGATTAAAATTCCGAACTTACATATATTTATAATAAATAAATATAATATATTTAAAATCACTATATTCATGCATGTATAAAAAACTATTATTACATTATAAAGAAAAAATTTGTAAATATTTTCAAGATGATAAAAAACTATTATTACATTATAGAGAAAAATATTGTAAATATTTTCAATATGATATGCATTTGAATTGAATTATTGATTTCTTTTCTCTCTCTCTATATAACCTATTTGTATTTTATATAATATAATTAATCATAAAAATTTCACATTAAAAAAGAAGAAGATGTTGGTTAAGAGTAACGCATTTTACAAAAAAATTGTAAATTCTTGATAATATGGTTGTGTATCTCATATATTAATTGTAGGCTTTTTTATCAAAATAATTTATTTGTACTCTGAAAATATGTTAATAACAAATTGTTTTGATGGCCTTATCATTCAACAATACATGTGGTAACAAAAAAGAAAAAACTTTACAAAATTAAAGAGATTTTGATAGATTGGCTTAAACATATAATACTTATTTGTTATTAGCACAATTACTGAACTTGTAGCTCATAAATATCTATCAACAATGACAAACTACCATATTATAAATAAAATAATTAGTATAAAAATTCACAAACATAACCATAGGTCTAACCCCTTTGCAAACCAAGTCTCTGAGTGGTGGGGCCAGGACCCGGTCCTGGCCCGGCCTCCACTTTTTCGACCACCTTGATCCTTCTAATTGTCGGTGGGTCCCCCATGGACTCGTTGTTAGTCTCGACAACAACACTTTATTACATGTCGATAGACACAAATGGAAGTAAGTTACGAGGATCACTAAACTAAAACCCACCCACAATAAAATAAAACCCACAATAAAAACCCGCTTGCAATAAAAACCCACACTAAAAACTTGCAGTAAAAACAACTTAACATTAACAATTGTAGTTGCATCACTGTATTGATGAACTTAACATTATTTTTTGTTATGGGTTGAGTGTTTTTGTCTTTGTAATCTGAGATTGTTACAAACTTTGCTCTTTTCCTACTAGTATCCTTCACTACTCGTGCCTATGATTTTGTTCCTTCTAACTTTCCTCTTTTCCTACCCAAGTTCATTTTTGCCCCTCAATGGGCAAATGCTAGTTTATAGTATTTTAGATTTTCAAATTTCTTTGTTTATAATTGGTTAAAGTTATTTATTCATTAATAATATATATTTTGTAAAAGGCTAATAAAAGTTACAAAGACTGGAATTAGATTTAAAATATTTCTATTAAGATGTGTAACTATTCATGTGCTCATATTAAAGTTAACAAATATCATTTAAAAAAAATTATAAAATATTATAAAAATTATATATTAACTCCAATTAAATTTACATTTAAAAAAAAATAAGTTTAACAAAATATGATTACCAAATGAAATTCATTTTTCATGCACAAAAGCCCCATCCAAACCCAATCCTGAATTTTTAGACAACTCCTATTTGATTCGATTCGATTTCTATAGAGCTTTGGTACATCCTTTTAAATATATCCATCCTAAAATACATTTTAACACAGCCAAAAAAAATAATGAAATAAAAGTGTAAACTTCAAAGTGATAAACTGTTCGCAAAAATTGTTTTTTAATTTCAACTGCTCATGCCACGTGTAATGCTGTTCAGGTCTAAGTCGTGCGGAAACGCCAATTATTTCATTTTCAATTGCTCATGACAGGCAACGACTTTTCCACGAAACCGCGTTTAGTTGAGTGTAATGTTGTTCAGGTCTAAGTCGTGCGGAAACGCCAATTATTTCATTTTCAACTGCTCATGACAGGTAACGACTTTTCCACGAAACGTGTTTTATGTAATGCTGTTCACGAGACGTCAACTCATGTCGTGAGAAAACTTCCAATTCTTCGGTCCTTGACGAAGATGCCTTTCTCACTTTTTTAATTTTCTCTGCATTCTACGGGCCTTTCCCACTTTTTGAATTTTCTCTGCATTCTACGAGCCGCCTTCGAAGACCTCATCTAGTAATGTTGTTCATGTCTAAGTCGTGCAGAAACGCCAATTATTTCATTTTCATTTTCAATTATTTATCATCATCATCATCTTCATCATCTTCATCACCATCATCTTCATCTTCATCTTCATCATCTTCATCATCATCATCATCTTCATCGTCTTCGTCATCATCATCTTCCTCATCACCATCATCATCATCATCGTCATCGTCGTTGTCGTCGTCGTCATCATCATCATCATCATCGTCATCGTCGTCGTCGTCATTGTCATTATCATCATCGTCGTCGTCATCATCGTCATCATCATCATCATCATCATCATAGTGATGACGGCCACAACAATGATGATGAAGATGATGATGATGATGATTTGACTAATTTGATGTGGTGTGCAATAAAATTATTACATATAAAAAATCAATTAAAAATAATAATAAAATAAAAAATACATTATATTGCCAAGTCGTGCGGAAACGCCAATTATTTCATTTTCAACTGCTCATGACAGGCAACGACTTTTCCACGAAACCGCGTTTAGTTGAGTGTAATGCTGTTCAGGTCTAAGTTGTGCGGAAACGCCAATTATTTCATTTTCAACTGCTCTTGACAGGCAACGACTTTTCCACGAAACCGCGTTTAGTTGAGGAAGATGCCTTGTACGCTCGCTCCATAGAGAAAAAAAAAAAAACATATATACCAGGATTCGATCCCACGACCTCGCAACTGAACGAATAATGCATTTCCTTCCCAAAAATAGAAAAGAGAAGTTCGAATTTTTAATGGCAGGACGAGATGCATCGCTTTGTACAATATGCAAAGTCAAGAATCGGGTAAATTTCATTGAAAACAAATAATATACACGCCATGGCGGAGTCAGCCTGAGAAGCCCGACTCTAGTTTCTAAGCTACCTGTTAACAATAACCAATAATAGAATAACCTGTGTTGAGTTAGATCACGCGTTCGATTCTTGCGGGAGTCAGACGCTAGATCCGTTCATCTCCACGTCTCTGCGCGCGGAGCTGGGGGCGGCGGCAGCGGCGGCGGTGGGGGATTGGATCCGCTTACCGGCCACGGATCTGTAGGCGTCCTTGGTCCAGTCCCAGAGATGCAGAACGATGTAGGTCCCGATACCTCCAATTAAACCGTAGGCGATTGAGTAGGTTGTGGGCATGACGATAAGAGTAACGAAGGCCGGAATGGCTTCCCGCATGTTCTCCCAGTCGATTTCCAAAACTGACTTCATCATCAGAACGCCAACAAGAATGAGCGGCGGGCCGACGGCCCACGGCGGTATGGAGGCCAAGAGCGGCGTAAAGAAGAAGGAGAGCATGAAATAGAAGGACACCGTCAGAGCGGTGAGCCCCGTCCGCCCCCCTTCGCGGATGCCTGTTGAGGATTCGATGAACGATGTCACTGGCGAAGTGCCGAGCAGAGAACCGATAATGATGGCGAAGGCGTCGCTCATGAAGGCAAAGTATTGTCCCTCGAAATCCCCCTTTTCATCTACCAACCCCGCGAATTTGGCCATGGAATAGAGCGTCCCGGTGGTGTCCAGCAGATCTACGTAGAGAAAAGTGATGAGCGCAACCCATAGCTGCCCGCTGTGGAAATCCTTGAAACTCAGGGCCCCGGCGGTGCCCGTGATCCGGTGCACGTCCACGACCTTCTTGAAATAATCATAGGCCTCGTTTCCTGTTACGGTACTGTCGTCGAAGTAAGTGACCTGGGTATGGCGGAACCACCAGATACCCGTCACGAACACGATGCCGTAGATCATAGCGCCCTTCACGTTGTGCACCAGGCAGTAAGCGATGATAACGAAGCCCACAATCCCAAGCCAGAACGTGGCGCTTTCCATTTCTACGAAGGGCCGGCTTCGAAGCCCTCAAGTCCACTCAGAGTATACATTCCGAGTGCCCACTCCGCATCGTTACCCTCGGCCAATTCTACGGGTATGGAAGGAATCATTCGTGAGCCTTTTTTGTCTTTGTCTTCAGCTAAGACAAAGATCATCAGTTTCCTCGCTATGGATACTCTTCTTGTTTTTATCATATTATCAGCAAATACACAGATTTGCAGCAGCTTAGATGAGAATGAGTGGTGGCCGACTCCTTACTGCAACAAGACCACTAACCATACAAACGACAGCACGTTTCTGAGGAATGTGAATACAACGTTTAACAGTCTTCATGTCGACCTTAAAAACATATCCCAACACAGGTTTAATACTTACGTGTATGGTCAATCTCCCAACCAGATATATGCCCTTCTCCAGTGCAGGGGAGATGCAACCGTCCATGAATGTTACAATTGTTCACAACATGCCAAGATTTATGTTCTGCAGATCTGTGGGAATTACATTGGTGGTAAACTTTGGTCCAAGTTCTGCTTCTTACGTTATAATGGAAACTATAACTTCATTGGACATCTCGATATCGATGGATACCCTCATTTGAACGGCTCGAACGTCTCCTCAGATCCTGCTGCCTATACCCAGGCTGCTCGGCAGCTTTTGTCCGATTTGTCATCTGAGATTACATCTGGATCTGCGAAGAATCGATACGCTTCCGGTTCAACAGAAGACTCCGCCCAGTTTCGCGACATCTACGGTCTGGCCCAGTGCTGGGGAGATATCTCCCTTACCGACTGCAAGACATGTCTCTCAACAAAAATCGATCTCTTGTTCAAAAATAATACTGCAAGACTTGGAGATCGGGGTATGGCGGGAAGCTGCGTTGTTCAGTATGAAGGCTTCGTTTTCTTTAATCCTTCGCCTTCGCCTTCGCCTACACCACTACCCCATGTTGCGTCTGCGCCACCACCAGAGAAGTCTCCACGCAAAATACCCATAATTTTAGGTGTTCTTGGAGGGTTGCTTCTCATGTTAATCGTATTCCTGTTTGGAACTCGAAGAATATTGAAGTCTGCCATATTTGGAAGGACGCGTGAGGGAGGTATTGCAGAGGAATCCATTTTGTTATGATTGTCTTTGTCCTGTAATATGCCAATTGAGTCCATTGAATTACATCATTCCTTTTATTGCACCATTTTGTGATATAGATGTGAATTTTCATTTTTCTAGTTCGTCATATGGGGAACGAACCACAAATTAGAGAAGGTGAACAACCGGCCAATTCGGGGCAGGTGCTAGGTAGGATTCCTAGCCTGTCCAATGTTTTCACAATGTTTAAAATGGAAACATTGATAGCTGCAACAGAAAATTTTCATGATAATAACAAGCTTGGAGAGGGAGGATTTGGCGCTGTATACAAGGTAACATACCTTACTAAAGCTTCTATTCTAAGAGTTCAAAAAGATTGTAGATTGATAGCTCCATTGAAACAAAATACAGAATCCGAGTTTCTATTCCAGGAGTTTAAAAAGATTGTAGATCGATAGCTCCATCTAAATACAGAACGCGATACATCACTATAACAGGATAATCAAGCTTTTACCTCACAAAATCTTCATTACAATTTTTTCTCAACCTCTCAGGGAACTACTCCAGAGGGAAACGAAATAGCAGTGAAGAAGTTGTCCTTGGAATCTATGCAAGGAACGAAAGAATTTCTGAATGAAGTTAAACTGGTAGCCAAAGTTCAACATCGAAATCTTGTGAAGTTACTTGGTTGTTGCGCAGAGGGAACAGAAAGGTTGCTGGTTTATGAATACTTACCGAATAACAGCCTTGATAAAATTCTATTCGGTGAGTCACTTCCATATTACTGAAAGCTGTGAATGAATCATTGATGTAGGTAATGAAGAACATTCCTTAAAATTATGTTTTAGACATACTTAACTAGTCAGTCCTGCATACAGTTCCAAATAAACGCAGGCAACTTGATTGGCAGAAGCGTTACAGCATCATACTTGGAATAACTAGAGGGCTTCTCTACTTGCATGAGGATTCTCATCTCCGGATTATTCATCGGGATATTAAAGCAAGCAACATTTTGTTGGACAAAAATTTGAATCCCAAGATAGCAGATTTCGGATTAGCAAGACTCTTTGAGGAAGATGAAACTTATGTTGGGACAAAAGTTGCCGGAACTCGGTAAGATTTCAAAACATGCATCGCTCCTATACTAATTCACTCTTAATGCACATGTTTGACTCCATACTGATTTAGTTATTTAAGGATGGCAGTACCAGTCTTTATTTAAGAATGGCAGTTATTTAATTTTCACATCCTTTATTTTGTTTGGTCTTAAACCTATTTATAAAGTGACCGCGTTGTAATTGTCAGAGGTTATATGGCACCAGAGTATGCTATGCACGGGCATTTATCTGTCAAAGCTGATGTGTATAGCTTTGGGATTCTTCTTCTGGAACTTATTAGTGGAAGAAAGAACGTGGATTTTAAATTATCAGCTGAAACGCAGATCCTTGTAGAATGGGTAATACACTGTTTCCATTGTTGTATTTCACCATGTTATTTAGTTGATCTATTAACTTCTGAAAATTCAACATAAACTAATGGCCGAACTTATGGATCATGTTTATATTTTTATCAGTTTGACCATATGCTGTGATTATGCAGGCGTGGGGATTATACAGACGAGGAAATACTGAAGACTTGATTGATCCAGTAATAAATGAAACCTGCAGCTATCAGGAACAAGCGTTGAGATGCATCCATGTTGGATTCTTATGTACACAAGCCGCAGCAACACTTCGTCCATCGATGTCTACAGTCAACTTGATGCTTTCGACAGAAGCTATGATGTTACCAGATCCCACAAAACCTGCTTTTGTGAGTTCTGTAGCAACCCACGAGAGCAATCCTGGCTCCTCACATCCATCTGCAGCCATATCTTCTTCTGTATCATCTGCTTCATGGCACGCCCCTTTGGTTCCTCCATCGAACGCCACTGCTTCGGTCTCTGAGTTGGAACCCAGGTAAAGCCAGGCTGACCGATGAAGCAAATATGTGGGGTCCTGGTTCAGGTTAAAATAGGGTTAGAAATTGTAGTTTTGGATTTGTTAAAAAATTAGATATTTTGTGATTTGGATTGGTATTATTTTTATATGATTTGTATATCTGCTTAGGAAAAAAAACCAAATTATCTATGGTAAATTTATTATTGATAAAAGATGTAAAATGATATTGATTAGACTATTTTTTATCAAAATCTTTTGACTTGTACAATACTTTGTAAATATAAATTCTTTTTCGTAATGTTTAACTTTCAAACATAAAAAATAATTATTTTTAATTATAATAAAAATGTGTTTATTTATTATTTATCTATTATTTGATTGTACAAAAATCTTACATGACAATTTTTATCTCGTTTTCGTTTTAATTTTTCAATTTAAAAAATTAAATAAAAAATCTAAAATCCTAAAAATCCTAAACATTGCCGCTACATTGAATATAAAAGTACGATTTGATTGATTGGGTTTTGAGTTGGTACTCCCAAGAGAGGAAAGTCCTCCGAGGCCGTAATGCTACATTGAATACAAAACCTACGATTTGATTAATTGGATTTCGAGCTCGTACTCCCACTAGGAAAGTCCTCCGATGACGTAGGTAAACTAGTGCATAAATCTTCTCTCTTACCTGAAATTTCTGATATAATATATTCTTATGTATTGCATCAGTGTGTTCTATGATTTTGTGATTTTAGTAATGGCATCAATGGAGCCATTAATGCTCACATTTCTTTAAAAAAAAAAAAAACCAGCTATATTTTATATTATATAAAACTATATACATAAAATAATACCAAAGGAGGAATCCTGATACAATTCAGTAAAATCGTTCATGTTAGAACATCTAGGATGGATAGTGTGACCAATAAGATCCATAGCCACAAAACCTTGATTGCAAACAGAGAACATAACAGTCACACTAAGATCCATAGCCACAAAACCTTGATTGCAAACAAAGAACATAACAAAGGGAAAAAAGTTGGTCCACATATAAGAGTCCCACCATAAGTGGAGACAGAGACGACCACCGAGAGAAAGGAGAAAAAAGGAGAGATACTTATACAAAGGGAACAAAAAAAGCATCTCATACTCGAACCGGGAGTATGTCAACGACGATGCGCCCAAAAAACAGAAGAAATGTTGCCGCCACAAAAAAGGACGTTGGATTATGGAAAGGGTGGCTCGTTGCCAGCCCGAATAAAAAAATCCCCCGACCAACATTCAAAATGGATGTGATCAGGATCAGCAAAAAGACCAAAATGAGATAATGAATCGACAAGTGTGTTATCCTCTCGATATATATACTTCAAGGAGATCTGAGGCAAATCCTTAAGGAAGATATTTATATGTCGCATCCACGGAGTCAAATGCATAACATGAAGTGAAGAAACACCCCTCACCCAATTGATAATCACCTGTGAGTCCCCCACAATCTCCTGTAGAACGAGATGATGTCTCTTAATGCTCCCATTTCATATAAGAAAACTGCGCCAATCTAGATATAAAGCCAATAAATTTATTCTAAGTTCTCTAGCTAATGTGTTAAATGTTGAAGTTATATTATTACACCTGCCTCCCGCCGGTTATATAGCAATCACTTGGTATGCCAAGAGTTTTGACTTTAATTAGTTTTTTTTCTCTAAAGTTTTACCCAAGTTTTGTAAAATTTATATATTAATTTAATTTGTTTTAAATTTAAAGTATATATTTTTATTTTTTAAAGTACATTTTCTATTTTTTTATTGGTTTATGCTAATGATTTGACTAATTTGATGTGGTGTGCAATAAAATTATTACATATAAAAAATCAATTAAAAATAATAAAAAATAAAAAATACATTATATTGCCAAGTGTCCTATAAATTATTATCATTAACATCATTGGCATGATATAATTAGATAATTTTAAATAATTTTAATTTAAAAATATTTAAAATATAATTTAATAATTTTAAGTGTCTTATTTAATATTAAAACATCTATATCATCAATCATTTCACTGTACCACCACCATTTATGCCAGGATGCTGGCTCCTAGGCTACTCTTCTCTTCTTATGATCCTCCGGGTGAAACTGTAATTGGATCTTATAAACGAGTACTATTTACTCCCGTTATTCCGATTTTCAACTCAGCCAAGATTAATATATAGAAGGTCGAACAATTATTAAGTAGTTGATCTATATAAGTAACTTAACGGAGTTGCTAAAAACGGTAAATAAGAATATCACTAAATAAGAAAAACGCGAGCAAACACGTATTATGGATAATAGGCTGCAGCAGGCCTGGAATTTAACAGCCCATAGAACGTTTTTTGGTTTTCAAGACGTATTTGATAGGTGGATCCAATTTTGGCACGTCACCACTTACAGGTTTCCAAAATTACTTACCGTCAAATTGACGTTCAACAATATTACATACCTGTCATAAATTTTAATACCTAGATCTTGGTTGATATGGGCCCCAAGTCCCAGGCCTGCCTAAACCGAGGATTCACTCACTCTTTTGAGTGTGTCTAACCTTGAACACAATCTACCCCTTAGACTTGAAGGGTTCTTTTCTTATATATCCTTTTTCCCTCTTTTAAAACCCCATTATGCCAATGGCTTACAAACCTATGGCAAACATATTACTTGGGCGCTTATAGTCATATGACTACAACGCTAAAACCCAAACTCAAATGCTAAATCAATAGACTCTTACCTGGATTTCTATTTCCACTCCACCATTGATCAAAATGGCACTGCTCTCCATCATTCAGCTTATGATTTGTTTTATAAACTCTCTTGTGATGTCGATCTACCACCACACTGCACAATAGCCGTAGATCGACCTTTATATTGCACAGCCACCGTCGATTTCTTCCAAAACGCTCAAGCTCTGTTGATTTACTGTGTGTAAATCCTCACTCATCCTCTGCACGCAAGAGAATGAATTTCTGTCTGCAATTTCTCTTGTAAGAAAAATGACTCACTCCATGCGTCCCTTCAATGTGCACTCAATCACTTGATTTGGTGACACAACATAAACATGGCCTCCCCAGCCACTCAAACAATCACGATCAATGGATGATAATAGAGACTGGGAAATCACGATCAATGGATGATAATAGAGACTTGGAAATTGTTAACTCTACACAGGGTTTCCAACTTATCTCTGCCTGGAATTTCATTTTGATTTCCCCAGTCGATACGCAAGAGTTCCTTCCATCAAATCACTCCTACGCCGTGGATTTACCTTCATAACTCAAGGTTATCTTCTCATATGATGCGCAAATCTCTCCAAATCCTGCTTTGCAGGTCTGCTTACCTCCTTCGACACGCACATGACTAAGACTCTTATCGCATCAACAAACAGTTAATCCATTGTACTCGTCCATGACCATAGATATGTCAATCAATGCACAACAACCCTAAATTTAATGGTGTATGAATTCTATTTGTCCTCTGCGCACATAGGAAACTCGATTTCTGCCTTTATGACCCACAGTGGTCGTCGATTTGCTTTCAAAACGTACAGGAGCCGTCGATCGGGGCTTCTAAATACTCAGGCGCCGACTATGCCCTGCACAAAACCCTGTTATTTCATCTCTACATAAAGAATCAACAAATCTACCCGCAAATCTCACAAGGAATTGATGAATCCGATTTTGGAATGACTGTATATAAGATTTAGACAAGTCATTTCCTTCGATTTCAATCAATGGACCTAGTTTGCAACTGCCCTATGCCCAATTTTAACCTCTGCATATTAAGAGAGCTATTTTCTGCCCACAATCATGCAATATGTCCAGAAACTCAAACGTCATTCAATGGATACAATGGTATTTTGCAAATATCATAGAGACCATACTAAATGAAGCTTTTTTTTCATTAACCATACATAAAACTTCCAAAAACTATACATACAACTCCCAAAAGCTCATACGCTCTGTCTATTGCTTAATAGAGCATTCGATGGCCATTTCCTCGCTCAGGCTCCTCTCTTCTACCCTCTATTCTCTTTCTCTCGAGAGTTACAATTTTTATTCCCCCAAAGAAACCTAAAACTACTCTGCCCTCAAACTATGATCCTCTCTCTCGAGAGTTACAAAGATTATTCCATACAAGAGAGCGTTTCTCCAACTCTTCGACTCCTACAAACTTGTAACGCCTTCCTAGAATAAGGAAACAACTTCTATTTTAAGAAAGCTACACTTATGAGTCACTCATTAGCTTCTCGAGTCATCCCTACATTCCAAGGATTTGTTTACATGACTCATCCTATACTAACAACTAAAACACTTTCGTATGAAAGTTTACAATGTCTTTTACAATAAACCCTCCTTGGCCAAAGGTCTAGACCTAAAGGCCTAACTAGACTTTTAGCACTAGATCATGAGAGCTAATGCTCCCGCATCAGACTCCCAAGGTAGAAAGAAAAGCATGATCACCTGATCATGTTCCTTCTATCTTCATCTTTCCTGGTCCGATCCCAAAATTTGGCTTGCTGCTGTCCATAAGTTTCATTGTCTTCACTTTTCTTTAGTTGCAACCTTACAGCCTTCCACACTTTGTCCTGTAACTCTCCACTATCTCTACCTTCTCTATTCTTCACTTCCCAATCAACTTCATAGTGGGATTCCTTTATCATTCTGTTGTAGCTTTTCTTAGGCATTTGCATTAACTCCCACAGTTCCCCTATGGCACCTTCCAATGCAGCCTGCTGCTGCAAACTAATTTTGTTTCTTTGATTTTGCCACATCACTTTATTATTCTTTGCACATCCCTCTGCAATCTTCTGATTGCTTTCTTCAACTCTTCTTGATTCAATTTCTGTTTCTACTTGGATTCTCACAAGCACAACATTCCTACGCTTCCCAACACTTCCGGCATAACACTCCTCCTCTTTCTTGACAACATCCAACAATTGTCTTTTAGCTTCTTTACTTTTCATCCGAATAAAATTCTGATTTCTCATTTCTGTGACAGCCCTAAGTGTCTATCCAACAATCTTTTCTTGGCCATGCAGACAAGCCAACTTCTCCCTGTCCTCAACAATAACAGGCTCCCTCATATGAGACATGACTATCTCACTTCCCTTGGAGATGCTGCCCTCATTAAGTAAGGAATCAATAAATTCCTTATGCTGCAACAACTCAACTTGGTCTTCCTTCGAAAGACACTCTTCGTAATACCTTGCTTGACAACTTTCAACCTCATCCAAGACAATTCCGAAAGATGGTTTGTCTCCTGCAATACCTTTTTGTTATTCCAAGTCTTTTACAAAACTCAGAAAATCCTCAATAGACTTTTTGTTTAGCTTCCTCAAGCATAACCTTGGTATGCTTGATGTTCTCCTTTGCTTGTTCTTGTTCTTGGTCATCACCATAGGCCCAACTTCCTTTGCTTTCAGCCTTTTCTGCATGCTGAAAAGCATCACCTTCTTCTCTCTATGTATGTGTATTTGTAAGAGACACAACTGTCCCTTCATCTTCCTAATCAGAATTCAGGTTCGGTCCTCCTCCTTCATTCTTTAGGATAACATTCGCAAATTTCGTTCCCTCATTCATTGTTCCTACAAGCACACACAAAATATCAATTTCAAAACATTGAGACCTCTTGGTCTCACTTGAAGCTTTGGTCTTCAAGACTTCCCTCAGACACTCTCTTTCCTTGAGTATCTCTTCTTCACACTGATCATTTATCAGTTTCTCTCTTCTCCTTTGTAGCTTATGCCACTTCAGCTTTCTTCTCATGAGGAAACCACATCTTTGGTCCTCCTCCTTCTTCTGTAAAAACTCCATCAGTGCTCCTAGACGGACTTCTATCTCAGGATTCTCCCTCTCATATTCTTCATCACTCATCTGCCTCCATATGCCATTGATTGTGGCATCTTCTTCCTTCACTTTGTGGCTGTCTCCTAAACCTCTGCTATGACTCTTGATAGTCATCTTCTTGAGTTCTTTTCACTCTCTATGAGTTGCACTCACAACTCTTCTACTCTTGAGAACACAACTGTCCTCTTGTATTTCAACCTCAGTTAAAGTACTAGGTTCTGGACACACATCTTCTTTCTCTCAGAACCCTCACTGGATTCCTTCATCACTGCCCCTAAGGCTGTGATCTTCTTGCTGAGATATTTCTCTTCTACTCTTTGCTGCTACCTCTTGCATGCAAACTCTTCCTCTTTACAGACTACTAGTATGTCTTCTTGCTTCACAAAATAACTTTCTTGCTTTCCTGCTCTGATACCAATTGATACAGGCCCCAAGTCCCAGGCCTGCCTAAACCGAGGATTCACTCACTCTTTTGAGTGTGTCTAACCTTGAACACAATCTACCCCTTAGACTTGAAGGGTTCTTTTCTTATATATCCTTTTTCCCTCTTTCAAAACCCCATTATGCCAATGGCTTACAAACCTATGGAAAACATATTACTTGGGCGCTTATAGTCATATGACTACAACGCTAAGACCCAAACTCAAATGCTAAATCAATAGACTCTTACCTAGATTTCTATTTCCACTCCACCATTGATCAAAATGGCATTGCTCTCCATCATTCAGCTTGTGAGTTGTTTTATAAACTCTCTTGTGTCATCGATCTACCACAACACCGCACAGTAGCCGTAGATCTACCTTTATATTGCACAGCCACCGTCGATTTCTTCCAAAACACTCAGGTTCTATTGATTTACTGTGTGTAAATCCTCACTCATCCTCTGCATGCAAGAGAATAAATTTATGTCTGCAATTTCTATTGCAAGAAAAATGACTCAGTCCATGCATCCCTTCAATGTGCACTCAATCACTTGATTTGGTGACACGACATAAACATGGCCTCCCCAGCCACTCAAACAATCACGATCAATGGATGATAATAGAGCCTGGGAAATTGTTAACTTTGTGCAGGATTTCCAACTTATCTCTGCCTGGAATTCCATTTCGATTTCCCCAGTCGATACGCAAGAGTTCCTTCCATCAAATCACTCCTACGCCGTGGATTTACCTTCATAACTCAAGGCTAGCTTCTCATATGATGCGCAAATCTCTCCAAATCCTGCTTTGCAGGTATTCTTACCTCCTTTGGCACGCACATGACCAAGACTCTTATCACATCAACAAACAGTTAATCCATTGTACTCATCCATGACCATAGATCTGTGTATGGTGTAACCCTAAATTTGATGGTTACAGCAACCCTAAATTTGATGGTGTATGAATTCTATTTGTCCTTTGTGCACACAGGAAACTCGATTTATGCCTTTATGACCCACAGTGGTCATCGATTTGCTTTCAAAACATACAGGAGCCGTCGATCGGGGCTTCTAAATACTCAAGGGCCGACGATGCCCTGCACAAAACCCTGTTATTTCATCTCTGCATAAAGAATTGATGAATCTACCCACAAATCTCATAAGGAATCGATGAATCCTATTTTGGAATGACTGTATATAAGATTGAGACAAGTCATTTCCTTCGATTTCAATCAATGGACCTAGTTTGCAACTACCCTATGCCCAATTTTAACCTCTGCATATTAAGAGAGTTATTTTCTGCCCACAATCATGCAATATGTCCATAAACTCAAACGTCATTCAATGGATATAATGGTATTTTGCAAATATCACAGAGACCATACTAAATGAATCTTTTTTTTTCATTAGCCATACATACAACTTCCAAAAACTATACATACAACTCCCAAAAGATCATACGCTCTGTCTATGGCCTAATAGAGCATTCGATGGCCATTTCCTCGCTTGGGCTCCTCTCTTCTACCCTCTATTCTCTTTCTTTCGAGAGTTACAATTTTTATTCCCCCCAAAGAAACCTAAAACTACTCTGCCCTCAAACTACGATCCTCTCTCTCGAGAGTTACAAATATTATTCCATACAAGAGAGCGTTTCTCCAACTCTTCAACTCCTACAAACTTGTAACTCCTTCCTAGAATAAGGCAACAACTTCTATTTTAAGAAAGCTACACTTATTTGTCACTCATTAGCTTCTCGAGTCATCCCTATATTCCAGGGATTTGTTTACATGACTCATCCTATACTAACAACTAAAACACTTTCATATGAAAGTTTACAATGTCTTTTACAATAAACCCTCCTTGGTCAAAGGTCTAGACCTAAAGGCCCAACTAGACTTTTAGCACTAGATCATGACAGCTAATGCTCCTGCATCATTGGTAGCCTATGATATATATGGTTGGATCATGGATGGGGTCTAGAGTCCGGGACTCAGCATCAATATATGGATGACAACATTGATCACCGACAACACTAATCCATATTACCTGATTCACAATAGATACACTGCACAGTGCGACCGTGCCAACTGCCACCTTCACACTCTTGCACCATTCCACGCATCTAATTAAATTCTATACCTAGAAACGATGATTCATGTAGCTACATGGTAGAGTTATAGGGCCGGTTAGGCCGAATTTATGAACATCGAAGGGTGATGGAGTGATGGTGAATTAATGAGCATTGTAAATTGTGATGGTGTGATGGTGAATTAATTGATCCTTGAATCCTGAATGGATGTTCTTGTTGTTCATTTTTAGCTGGAGGTGAGGCAGTGGGTAGACTCCCACTCTAAGTCTGACTTCCTTTTATCAATCGTGTAGGCTACAGCCTCTAGGCTCCGGCTCCGCTTCACCCCCACTACCCAAGTCGTTCTCTTTCCTTCACTGGAATGCCTATTGCTCACAAGCTCCAAGCCTCCAACTACCGACAGAGGTTATACAAATCACGATCAATGGGTAAGTTGAATCCCTGTTACAATGCATTATGTCTATCAATTGAAAAATTAATAACCATGTTGATTATATTATCTCTAGTAGCAGTTAGCACCATTTGGCATTGATGAACTGTGAACATCTTTTCGTTTCCATTAACAACAAAATCTATTAATTTAGCCTAGCAAATAGAAAAATCTATAGTGAAACATCTATTTCACTCATGACTCAGGTAAATATAAGTTTGCTAGAGTTAAATTTTGTGTGTTTATTTACTCATTGCAGGGTTAGGATAATCAATAACCACCCTGTAGTGTGTTGTTTGGGATGGTTTATACGTCATTATTCCAATCTATACTGCAATTATTATACTGTTGTTGAATGAACATATACTGTTTGTTATTCTACTGCTAAATGACTGTATAGTTATACTCTTTGTTGTTGAGAATAATCTATTCCTCAAGCATATGTTCCTTCATTATACTTCCAAAATTTCAAGCATCCCGAACTTCATTATAGCCTGAAGTTCATGAGTCATGAATATATGAGTTTGCCAAGAATTTAAGGTTTACTGATTTTTTGGGGGGGCTTTTAAAATTTTGGGACATTGGGTGATAATTTATATAACAATAAAAGAATTTAAACATGTCAAATTATTTATATTGTTCATTTCCTAAACTAGCGTGACTTTCTCTCACACTTAACATTGACCATTTGAAGGAATTAAACTATCCACAGTGATTTAGTGAATGCCTTCTCTTTAAGCATATCCTTTTGCCACAAGCCTCGTCTTGTAATTGTTGATATTGCCATCTGCCTTGTATTTAGTTTTGAAAATCCACTTACAACCAATGACCTTCTTATTTGTTGGGGGATTGACAAGTTCCCATCATCCATGTCTTATTTTCAAGAGAGTGTGTGTCGTGAATCCGTGATACTCAGCTTCCACAACTTTCCATGGTTTAGATTCAAGAGCTTCTTGAAGTGTTGAGGGTTCAAAAGTTTTAATAACAGTGCTCATGAGGGCCAAATTAACCCTTCATTTGCATTGTGTGCCATGTTACAAGTTCTTGGTTCGGAGGAGGATGTGTCCAGAAGTGTATCAAGTTTTGCATCTCGAATGGTGCTTGTGTGCCACTTGGGTATCTGCCGCACATCATTTTCGGTTGCTTGTCTTGGAGGATTTGACAGATTATCATCCTCATCCTTATTGTAGAGTATCCCATGAGCTGAAAAAAATGAATATTTGGGCATTGCATTGTATCCAACATTCTCATTGTAAGCCACATCTCATGATTCAGAAGATGAAAGCTTAAATGATTAATCATAATATGATTGTCGCAGCCATGGACATGGACCTATTAACAGTGACCTCAGGTCCAACGCTTCTTTATAAGGGGTTAGCTCAACTTGATGTCCCCAATGCTCAACATTGGTCATTGGACTAGTTCTGTGTCAATATGTTTGTCTGTTTGAATCCCCGGTCGCACTAATATACATCAACAGATTCATTAGGTATGCCATCCCCAGGCTAGTAGAGCCACATATATAGATTGAAAGTTGAGGGATAACGTATAGAAATCCTTGGAGGAGAATAATACAAGGAAAAATGAATCATTGACTATAATGTATTAAAATCCATAGAATACAAGTAGACTGAAGCTGCTGCTTTGGACAAGCTTTCAATTAGGGTTATTCTTCCTGTCTCGATATTGGATTTTGCGATCACCGCTTTGAATTGAAAAATTTTAAAAACTAAATACAGTACATTTTAATTATCAGGCTTTTGCGATCACAGTTTTGATGAAGAGAGTTTTCTGATGCATCACATTCATTTTATTTAGTTAGTGTAGTATATTATCAGGAAATGGATTATTACAATCACAGTTTTGATGAAGACAGTCTTATAGATCCATCTCATTTATTTTATTTAGTGTAGTTCATCATCTAGATCATTTCTTAATAATGGAACACACTGGTTTGATTGGAAAAGTGAAATTAAATGAAATGAGTACCATGGATTAAAAAGAATGCCTTCATCAAATACAATACATATTGATTTGGTTGATAATATTTAGAAATTCTTATAAATAAATAACCAAAAAAAAATTAAAATTAAAATTAAATATCCTTCATTTTCAAGATAATCATGGTTATTCTCAATATTAGTATCATTGCCCAACAAATCAAAAAGGATCACGAAGGAGTTGCCATCGCAAATATGTTAACTGGTGTTTTTCCAATTCTCTTATGCTAGACAAATAGAAATACCTGCAAAAAATCGAAGATCTCAAGTTGAAAACATGTTTAGCCAGAGTTTACTTTCCTATTCGGCCTATTCCAACAATACCTACCACCTTTGTGGAGCTTTGTTTCAGAATTTCATTTTGTAGATCCTCCAATCCTTTTCTGAATATTTCATAGTTTATGAATTTCATTTTAATGATGTATGAATTTTTTTGATGTATAATTTTTAGTTTTTTTTTTTATAGTGGTAGATTGTATAGTTAAAATTTAGAAAAAATGAAAAATTGTAATCATAAAATTAGCATATAACAACATAAAAAAGTGACACTCACAAATTTGTATAAAACGTAAATAGAAGGGCAGGAAAAACACAAGAACGTCAGCAAATATTCATTTGACAGGCAAAGGGGATATGAAATTCCAGGCCAAGGCAGTAGGACCAGTAAAGTTGAACCAATCGATGTTGTGGTTGACCCGGTTCGAGCACCAATTTAAATAGCACCATTGGTAGCAGAGAAAGCATCTAAGCCAATTGATTGATAATTGAAAAGAACAAAAACTTCGTTAAAGCATTTAAAATAGCCTTTATTATGTGTGGAATTTTTTGCTCTATATTTTATTTTTTACTTTTATCATCAAAAGTCCCTCTTCCTTTATAGGCTCACTTATATCGATGTATGAATGTGCATGACAAGTCATGCACTTAACTGACTCTTTTTAGATATTTTAAAATGGAATTCATGTCCCTCCTCTTTTGTAGACTCACTTATGTCCATGTGTGAAAGTGGATGACAACTGCTTTATTTTTTATATTTTAAAATGAAATTTATGTTAATTTTACTACAATATTTTTAATATTCAAAAATTAATATTTTAATTATTATAAATTTAATGATTATAAATTATAATTTAAAATAGTAAATCATTAAAATTTTACTTTAATTATTTATAATTTATTGTTTAAACATTATAAATTGTAATTTAAAAATATTATCTCTTTAAAATTTATCATTTTAATTTTTTTATAAATTTATTATATAAACAATTATAAATTACAAATTGTAATATTTGTAATTTAAAAGTATTATATCATTTTTCAAGTAATTAAAATTTCAATTTAAATTATTAATTACTAAAATATTTTTAATTTAAGAAATTTATTTTAATTTTAATTGTAAAAATTGTAATTTTCAAAATCTATTATTTCAATTATAAATTGTAATTTAAAAGTACTATTTCTTCTTTAAAGTTATTTGAATGTATAGTATATTATTATTATTATTATTATTGAATTTTGAATAATTTTAATGATATATATCTTCTTTAAGGTTATTTGAATGTATAGTATATTACTATTATTAATGTATAGTATATTATTATTATTATTGAATTTCTTTCTCATTATCCACTAATTGACAAGTTCCCTAACCATTGTCTAACCAACATACTAATGTGCCTCAACTACTATGCCATTAACTCCCCAAGTACTATGGTTGATTTAAGTCAAACATGGAAAACTACATGGTGGAATATAGTTATCTATGATTGACGCTACTAACCTACTAACACTTAACATTATACAAAATAATCTATCTTAATAAACTTAATCTATCTTAATAAACATAATTAGGTTGTATTGAATATATCAAATATATTATAAGAAACAATATAACTATATCTATATCAAATATATTATAAGAAACAATATAACCATATATATTTCATCAACTATATAATAATAAAAAAGCAATATAACTATATCTATATCAAATATATTATAAGAAACGATATAACTATATATATTTCATCAACTATATAATACAAAACATGTTAGCTTATTAATCTCACCAATAATTTAATAATTTAGTACAAAATATTTATAGACTATAAATTACTCTTATCATTATCTTCTCATTATTTTCAAATTATTTTTAAGAGGCAAGTACTAAGTAGCTTTGCTGCTTATTTCATTTGTTTATCATATTGTTCATTTTTTTTATTACTTGTGTGCATTTTTTTAAGCGTCATTTAGTGTCATACTTTTGGATTGACAACGGAAGGCTTTTACTTTCTCTAATATATATATTTTAAATTTAAAATATTATAACTGTATTCATTTATTACCTTTCTCTCTTTCTCTCTTTATATATATTTTAAAAACATGTTAAATACAAAGTTTTTACAATTAACCATATATGTATTCAATTATATATATATATATATATATATATATATATATATATATATATTAAAAACATGTTAAATATTAAACTTTAACAATTAAACATATATATTTAATACTTTATTAATAATAGTTATTGATTTTTAAATCTTTTTAACGTAAAAACTATTATATATTTTTTATCTTACTTTTAGAATATACACAATAAAATCATACATTTCATAATCATATTAGTTTTATGTTTTCTTTTGTTAAAATTCAATATGCTAAGATAGAAAATAGCAGCATTACATTCCATTTCACAATAATGGCATATATAGGATCACTGAAGAAACAACAAGCATAGCATAAACACAAGAGACACAGATTTATCCTGGGAAACCCTCATGGGGTAGAAAACCCAGTAAAGCTTCCTCAATGTAGATGACCAGCAATATACAAAGATGCAAACCAAAGACATGATCTCCTCCTCCACCATAGCAGACCTCTCCTCCACAAGTGCGCCTCTCTTGAGTGAGTGAGTGTATCAAATGAGGAACATACCTCCTCTATTTATACACTACACTGACATGTATTTTACACAAGTACATGTAGGCTCGTATTTAACCATTAGGTTAAATACCCTATTATAACTAATTGGGCCGACCCCCACATGGTGGGTCTAATAACCCTAGTTACCACAACCAATTCGGAGGAATAAACATCTCCGGATTCATAGTATAATCACATCGGAGGTATGGAACATCTTTGGAATAAATAATATACAAATATAATATTCTTAGAAGTTACAATATTCAACATCTTTTTCCCAGAAAAAAAAAAGCGTAATTTCATTTCAGCAGAGGTGAACAAAATTACATTCTGTATATGCAAATATGCATGCGGGTATCCATTGAAGGACAATCAGTACGATAAAGAGTAAGATCTTCAGTACATCCGTCAGGTGTGTTCATCATCACCAAATATAAGGCCACAAAAAAATAAACAGAAGAAAAAAAAAAAAAAAAAAAAAAATAGTTTGGTGGCTCCCCGAGCCTCCTGATTTACCAAAAAGAAACTTTTAAAGAGTAATAATAAGTCTTCAAACTGTCGTCACAAAAATGATAATCTGTTCCAAAAATTTTAGTATCATCGCTACTGTTCCTGGAATGCCAATTCATCAACGAAAGGTCTATGATATTACTCATATAGAGTCCCATCACGGTATTCTTTTACTTTCCACATCCCCATTGCCAGGTCCCTACCAATCTTAGAAGCCTTGTCCGCCTCCTTGTTATTCTCCCTGAAAACATGTCTGCAAGAAAAGTGTAAAAATGAAAGCTTTAGTTCTAGAATGTCCTGAAGTATGTTTGCAAGTCTAAGGTCTCTGCATTGTTGAGTGACAAGTGTCCAATTTGTGGCGTTCATAGAATCTCCATACACATTTAACTGTTGACAACCAGTCTCCATGGAGAAAATGAGAAGAAGCTTTAGGCTCATGAGTTCAGCAAAATTGTTCCCACCCTCCCCCAGACCCCAAAAAAGATGATAAGAGTGGGTTAAAGAAAGATGTAGAACAACCCCACCCCCACAACTGTTCTCCTGAGCAGAGCCATCATAGAAACCCCATGGAATCAAGTGGTCGATGTCAAGATCAAGAACAGTTCTTTGGTTCGCGACTTTGATATGTTGAGGGTAGGCCTTTATGAAGCCACAGATTTGTATGGCTGAGACCACTGGTGTATAGGTTTTTTCATTGAAAATCATGCCATTCTGTGCCAGCCAAATCCCCCAGGCCACCATTAGAGGAAGGGCTCTGAAGGAGCTGCTGATTGGATCCATACACCACTGTGACCAATCCAATAGAAACGTATTCCCTTCCCAATTAAATTGAACATTTGAAATTCTGGAACATTCTGCCCATACCTGCACCGTGTATGGACATTGGAGAAATAAGTGAAGACAGGTTTCCTCATTTGCTTTGCACAATATGCACCACCCAGGCCCAACCCTGTTCTTTCTCTGTAAAAAATACCAGGTAGGAATGGAATTTTCGAGGACATTCCACATGAATAAACAATGTTTCATAGGGTAGTTTAGCTTCTAGATTGGATTCCACCACCAAACCAATTCACGTGGATTTATGAAATGACTCAAGCTTATGTATCCATTCTTTGGTGAGAACACCCCATTTGGAGCCCCTTCCCATGCCAAACAGTCCTCCCTATCGTGAATGTGAATTTGAGAGAGTATGAGTGCTCTGTAATAAATTCTCAATTCATCCTGTTCCTCCACAGAAAGTTCCAAAGTGTCTGCATCTATCCACGATTGATTCCATGGGTGGACCATATCTTGAAAAGCAAGTTGGGATAGGTAAGTTACACCTATTTCCTGGAGGGATGTAATTAGTCCATCTGATAAAATGTGTCTACCTTCGCTCCGAAACCAAGGATCTTCCCCAACTCGAAGAGCATGTCCATTCCCAATATTCCAAGCTAGAAGGTCTCCGACCACAAAAAAAGATTTTGTTACCGCTTTCCAGATAACAGAACCACCATAGTGAGACTTAATCAGATTCCGAACCCAATCCATAACTGATGCAGGGGCAATGTATTTCTAGATGACTACTCTTGTCCATAGGCTATCTGATTTTAGCAGTCTCCAAACCCCTTTAGCTACCAGGGATTTTGAAAAAAGATGAATGTTTTTCAGACCCCAACCCCCTGAGGCCTTAGGGATAGCAATTTTCTGCCATCCAACCCATGGGGAAACAAAGTCTCCTTTACCGCTCCAAAGAAAACGAAAGCATAATTTCCGAGATTTTTCCAACGTCCCTTTGGGAATCCAAGAGAGGGACATCCAATACACCAGAATGGCCTCTAAAACTGATTTCACCAGGACCAGTCTTCCTGCTCTCGAAAGCCACTTGTGGCTCCATACCTTTAACCGCTTGTGAATTTTTTCAATAAGCCAATTCCAATCCCGTTTTGTATATGCATTTAGTTTTAAGTGGAACCCAAGGTAGCAAAAACCATCATCAAGGCGTAATAATGTATAAGGGAAGATCCTTCGTATAGCCATGATCTCAAATTCCCTAAGCAAGTGAGTTGATAAAGTGGATTTCTTGTCATTTATCTCCATACCAGCAGCTTGTGAGAAGAGTTGGAAGATGTCATGGAGTGTTTCAATGTCCCCAATCGATCCAGAATAGAAAATGAGGATATCATCCACGAAAAGTAGATGTGATATAAATAAGTTCGGAGCCACTTGAATACCCTGGAGGGTGCCATCCCTACAAGCTTTTTTTGGTGCCTTACTTAACCCTTTTGCTACCAACAGGAAAAGTAAAGGTGATAATGGACAACCCTGACGCAGACCTATTTACGACCGAAAGAAGGTAGAGGCTGCTCCATTAATGAGAACCGCAAATGAGACCGTAGAAATACAGTTCATAATCCACCTGATAAAGTCCACAACAAAGCCCAGATGAGTAAGAAGTAAATGAATATACAACCAACTCACCGTGTCATATGCTTTTGACAAGTCAATCTTGATTATAGCTCCTTTCATTTTCCTTGATTTCATACTATGAATGCCCTCTTGTGCTACTCCAATAGCCTCATGGATTTGTTTCCCTTCCAGAAACCCAAATTGTTCCACGGAGATATGCTTGGACAGAATAATTTTAAGCCGCCTGGCAATAATTTTGGACACCACCTTATATACACAGTTGCACAAAGAGATGGGTCTGAAATCACTTAAAGAGGAAGAGTTGTCAGTTTTAGGTATTAGGGCAATAAAGGTAGAGTTTAGGGCAGCTGGAATCCTCCCAAAGATTCTTGTATCTTCAACCATCTGCAAGAGATCATTCCCAATAAGTTCAAAAAGTGCCAAGAGAAATTCAACAGTCCATCCATCCGATCCCGGACTTTTGTCTTTCTGAAAGCTCTGTAGGACTCCCTTCAGCTCTTCTTCTGTGACAATTGCCATCAAGGAGTGATTATCTTCCTCTTCCGCAAACCGGGGAAAAACTTGTGCCATTCTGACTATTTCCACAATGTTAGCCTGTGCAGGGGCTTTAAAAGGTGTTTGGAAGTGATTTACCCCCACCCCAGCCATACTATCAAAAGAGGTCTGGATATCCCCCATAGAGTCCTCTAGGATTCAAATGGTATTAGACACCTTTCTTCCTTTTGCATATGCATGAAAGAATTTTGTGTTCTCATCTCCAGCTGTTAGCCATACCGCCCTGCTTTTCAAACGCCATGTTTCCTCTTTTTCCAGTAACAACATGTTCCTCCTACCTTCCAGTGATACCAGATGTGCTTTTTCTTCCACAGATCGCAGTCCCCCGGATCCAGAATCATATAAGGACTGCAACTCCTGTTCAATCGACTTCAAATCCCTATCATCTCTACTATGCTTTTCATAAGCCCATACCTTAACTGGCCCTTTAATTCTTTTGATATTAGCAGAAAATTGATGAGAGGCGGAGAGGGAATCCCTAGGATTAAAAGGTACCCAAAGGGAGCCAACAAGGTCAATGAAGGTCTCATCTTTTAACCAGATCTTATTGAACTTAAGCAACTCGGATGGTTTAGAAGGTCCATCACGGATTTCCAGAAAAATAGGGAAGTAGTCAGATGATCCCCCGAGCCTACCCACTGCCTCAGTAGGTAGTTTCTATCCACCAAAGAGTCAGACACCAAGAATCGATCCAAGCGTTTCTCAAATCTGTTTTCTCCAGTTCTGTTATTCCTCCAAGTAGGCTTAAGTAGAGAGGGCTCAATGTCCAGCAGATTATTTGTGACCAACTTGTGAGTGAAATAATCATCCAAGAGGTCTGACCGAGCTCTGCTACCCCAAACTTCTGCCGGACCAAGTGAAAAATTCAAATCACCTCCGAGGATAAGGTTTCCTTCCTGTAACAAGGGATGTGAGAGAAGAGAATCCCAGAAAGGGATCCAGTTCAAATATGGACCATAAACATTTACCACAGTGAAGAGTTCACCAAAATCAAGAGACGAGCATGACATTCCCAAAGCAGATTCCATCCCCCACAGGTTATGGCACAACACCGTTCTTGTGTTCCAACCAATAGCCTGACCGCCAGACCGGCCACGAGCATCCAAGGTAGCAAAGGACCAACCACCAAACCAACTTTCTAGTAATGATTTAATAACCTCGCCAACACCAAAAGTTTCTTGAAGTAGAATGATATCCGGTTGTTCAAGAGATACCACTCTACGGAGCGTTGATCTTTTATGGGGACTAGCCAGACCCCGGCAGTTAAAAGACATAACTTTCAATAATGCCCCCTCTTATGGGCACGCACCACTATAAGCGCCCAATCAATAATCACCTGTTTTCCTTCTAGCAGATCCACCTTGGCCTTGGATTGTGCTTTAGATAGATGAGACTTCCTACCTCTGCTTTTACCCGTTTTACACACCCCAGCACCCAACCCTCCCGGCGAAATTTTAGTAAGGGATCGTAAAAAATAACCAGAGTCTGAGGAGGTGGTAGGGGAAGAGGAACAAGGGGCTTCAATAGGATCAGGATCAGCTTCAGGGGGTAGGTCAATCAACATCACACCATGATTCGGAGGTGTATGTAGAGAAGATGGAGGATCAGGAGCGATACAAGAAGGTTCCACCAATTCCATAGCAGGGGAGATATTCAAATTTTTTAAAGCCTCTAACCAGTCTGGATTTTCCAAAGAATTTTTTTTTATAACAAAATGAAAGGAAAGGGGATTTATGGAAGGAGGAATACCCACAATCGAAGTCCCTGGGCCCGAGACGGAAGCTGGTTGAGGTAACTCAATAGATGCTGGTACAGGTACCGATTTTTCCTTTTGTGGCACATCCATAATTGAATCCTGATGTAAGCCTCCAGTCACTTCCGCATTAGTATAAGGTTCCAATAAAGCAAGGCCAGTAGAATGCCAGGGATTAATCATTACCGGGCAATGGTCCCAGCTCCAGTTGGAATTTAGAACCCACTTAGCATGTTCCTCATTATGAAAGTTGAATGTAAACCAATTGCGGGTTAATTCAACAACCTCAGGGGTATAGCCCAATTCTGCAACCCAATGTTCTGCCACCCAGGCCTCAATGGTTCGCAGAGAGAAGGATCTGCCCAACTCCTTACCAACCAGGGTGATACTGGTCATCTTGACCAGTTGATGCCACTCAATATCTTCCCCAAGTGCATAGTTATATTTGGTCCTACTCAGTTTCAACCAACGTTTCTTGCCGCGCTTCACCATTTGTGTTGTATCATCCAAAGAGCATCCTCCCCAATCTTCAGAGCTGGTACCAGAGCCCACACAAGGGCTAGCAAAACCTCATTGTTCATGAAGCTCCAATAACCCCAATATCGTACCTTCCCGAGTCTCTGCAAAGTTCAAGCCAGGGAGTCAGTCCGAAGAGGGGATGTTAATACTATCATTCCCATGGTAGCCACCGATTGCAGAAATAGGGCCTTTCCCACCGGCCACCGTACCCTCAATGGCCTTAATGACCTGATCAAAGGACCAAAGCAATGTCACAGCTTCCTTCAAGGGAGAAATCGATGGAATACAGGGTATTGGAGCATTCAATGGCATAGAGCCTGGTGAAAGTGCAAGGTAATTTGATAGTGAAAACCCCAAATCCAACCGATTCTCACTAGCTGAGAGACCGTCCACACCACACCCTGCATTGTAAACCCCATCATGCCACCCGATGCCAGATGGCTGGGTCCAGATAGGCAATTCATCTGACGGATCAAATGTATAATCCAGCTGATCATCATAGTTAGCCATTGCATGTAAACACAACACAGTAATATGAAGCAGGTAACAGGTGCAGTAAAAAGTAAAAACTAGGTTTTAAAATAATGCACGCAGTAAACACATAAACCACCGCATTGAGCACAGTAAACGAGGCAGATGAACCGCCACGTCGCTGCACCGTCCGTTAGGGCTATAGTCTCCAAAGCCTGACAGCAGCAGGCCGCTGATGGCCCTCTGGTGGCTAGGGTTCGGCCATATTTTTTAACCTAGCTCCCAGTCTCCATAATATTGTGAGATAATCACGTATACGTCTATATTAGTTTTATGTTATAATCAACTAATACATTATATATTTCTAAAAATATTTTTATAATGCCTAACCCTTTTTCATAATAAATTGAGCATGTTTTTCCCTAAATTTTATTTTATTTAATATGAATAATGATTAAAAACATAAATATTAGATTCCTTAATACTTGTAAAACTTTATTTAATCTAATACTTAAGAGTCACTTCTTTTAATATTGATTAATTAGTTTCTATAAATGATTAAATATACTTTTAATCTTCACATTTCAATCAAGAATAAATGCATTTTTTCTAATTAAATTAGTTTACAGGTAAACTAATGTTGAAACTCACTCGTTTAAACCATATATATATGGACTAGAAACAACCACATTAATAATATTAATGTGTCCAAATACATTGATAGGCTTAAATTGGACACATACTTTAGGGAAAAACATTAATATGAAAAGCATGTGTCCAATTTACGTATTAATATTATTAATATGATTGTTTCTAGTAACGGGTGGTACACATATCTCCAAAGTATTAACAAATTAATGTGTTTAATTAATTTAATTAATTATAATATAATAGTTGATTAAAAATAATATCATTTAATTAAATAGTATTAATAACATAATATTAATGTATAAGTAAAGCATTAAATTTCTCCAAAGTATTAACAAAGTAATATTTTTTAATTAATTATTGTATAATAATTAAATATGAAACTTAATCTCCAAAGTATTAAATAATTAATATTGTTTAAATAAATATCTATAATAATAAAATTAGTTATCTATATTATAATATATTAATGAAATAAAAAAATATAATCAATTTAAAGATTATTTTTATTAAATTATAATATTATATTGTAATTTGAAAATAAAAGGGATAATAAAAAATAAAATTACTATAGAAATAAAAATCATTATATTGATAGTACACATAAATGTTAAAAGTTAAAAAAACTAATATAAAATAATATATGTTGATAATATAAATGAATATTAAAAACTAAAATATTATTATAATTTAATTAATATATGTTGATAATAGATATAAATATTATAATTTAAAGTATTATTATAATTTAATTAAAAAATATTATTAAATTATGATATTAGAAATATATATTATATGAATGTGGTATTTGATTAAGATATTATAAGGAAGGTATTAATAAGATATTAATATTTAATAATATTAATGTTTTTTATTATTTTAAAATTATATAATAATTATTAGATTTAATAATAATTTTATTTTATAAATAAGGTTGTATTATTATGATATTCTTCAAATATTATTAAAATAGTATCATTCAATTATAATATTTTATTATACTTTAATAAATAAATTAATATAATGATGGTTCATAAATATATTAAAAATCAAAGAATTCATAAAATAATATTAATTAATTAATTATAATATAATAATAATTTTAAAAATAATATAATGATAATATTTTTTAATTAATTATATAAAATTTAATATTGTATTTAATTCAAATATTATTATTTAATGCAAAACTTTATGATGAATCTCAACGACAAAACCTAAAATGTGACATAGCAATTGATTAATGTCGCAAGTCAACATAACCTTGTAGTATGTGATAAAACCCTTCCAAAACCTTCTTGGGACATTAAAAAATTGAATTGCAAATTGTGACAAACATGAAGGAATGTCACAACCAAACATAAAACTTGATGAACGACACAATGTGACAGAACCTAAAATGTGACATAATAATTTATTAATGTCCCAAGCCGCCATAACCCTATAGTATGTGACAAAACCCTTGCAAAACCTTCTAGGAACATTAAAAATTTGAATTTCACATTGTGACAGAAACATGACCCTTGATTAATTTCACAATGCGACAAAACCATTAAGGAACATTAAAAATTTGAACATTGTGACATTAAACATGACCATTGATTAATGTCTTAAGCCAACATAGCCCTATATTATGTGATAAAACCATTGCAAAACCTTCTAGGAACATTAACCCTATAGTATGTGACAAAACCCTTGCAAAAACTTCTAGGAACATTAAAATTTGAATTTCATATTGTGGCATAAACATGGAGGAATGTCTCAATCCAACCTAAAATTTGATGAACGTCACAATGCGACAAAACCAAAAATGTGACATAACAATTGATTAATGTCCCAAGTCGACATAACCCTATAGTATGTGATAAAACCCTTGCAAAACATTCTAGGAACATTAAAAATTTGAATTTCAAATTGTGACAAACATGAAGGAATGTCGCAACCGAACATAAAACTCGATGAACATCATAATGTGATCAAACCTAAAATGTGACACAATAATTTATTAATTTCCCAAGCCAACATAACCCTATAGTATGCGACAAATCCCTTGCAAAATATTATAGGAACATTAAAAAATTGAATTTCATATTATGACATAAACATTGAAGAATGTGATAAATGTCACATTGCGACAAAACCTAAAACGTGACATAACAATTGATTAATGTCCCAAGATGACATGCGTAAAACATGACATAAACATTAATGAATTTATGTCGCATTGCATTATCGCCATAAATGGGAAAATGCAACCCTATAGCATGTGACATCATAACCCTTGCAAAACCATATAGGGACATTAAAAATTTGAATTTCAAATTGTGATATAAACATTGAGGAATGTGATGAACGTCACAATGCGACACAACCTAAAACATGACATAGAAATTGATTAATGTCCTAAGCCAACATACCCCTACATTATGTGATAAAACCCTTGCAAAACCTTATGGGAATATTAAAAAATTGAATTTCAGATTGTGACAAACATGTAGGAATGTTGCAACCCAACTTAAAACTCGATGATTGTCACAATGCGACAAAACCTAAAACGTGACATAACAATTGATTAATGTACCAAGCCAACATAACTTTATAGTATGTGACATAACCCTTGCAAAACCTTATAGGAACATTAAAAAATTGAATACTAGATTGTGATATAAACATTGAAGAATGTGATGAACGTCACAATGCGACAAAACCTAAAACATGACATAACAATTAATTAATGTCCCAAAATTACATGTGTAAAATGTGACATAAACGTTAATGAATTTATGTTGCATTGCATTATCGACATAAACATGATAATTAAACCCTATAGCATGTGACATAACCCTTCAAAACCTTATAGGGATATTAAAAATTTGAATTTCATATTGTGATATAAACATTGAGGAATGTGACATAGGTCACAATGCGACACAACCTAAAAATTGACATAAGAATTGATTAATGTCCCAACATATAGCCTTATAGTATGTGATAACATCCTTCCAAAACCTTCTAGGAACATTAAAAATTTGAATTTCACATTGTCACATAAACATGACCCTTGATTAATGTCAAAATGTGACAAAACCATTAAGGAATGTACCAAACATAACTATAACCAGCCCTTGAAAAACCTTATGATGAATCTAATAATGTTACAAATCCATTAAGGAACATAACCATAATGCAACACGACCATGGATGAATGTTGCAATCTAACATAAGCCTTGATGAACATCGTAATACAACATAACCATTAATGAATGTCGCAATTTGACAAAACCAATAAGGAATGTACCAAACATTTTGTTTGGTCATGGAACCTAGATAAGTCCTCAATGAGGAGTGTTATTCCTACACAAGGGCATGTTCAAGCTAATGAGGGTCACTTTTGGCATGTTAGATGCAATCGAAAACTGAAAAATCATACCCTTATAAGAGATGTGTTATTCCTCTATAAGGAAGTGTCGTCATGTGGATTGACAAGTGTCGCAAGTGTGTGTACTTGCCAATGGGTTATTAGACCACCATGTGGGGTCCGCCCTGAATTATATATATTATAATGTGGATGTACCTAGCTAGACAAGTCTGCCCCATAAGGTCACTGGGAAAACAGATCAGTATAAATAGAGATCAGGTGATCTCTATTTAGATCACTCGGATCCAAAACTTCATGCTGTAATGTCTCAATCTCCCCTTGTAACTGCACGGTCTGAGGAGGTAGATTGATGTATTTCATAGGTGTCTTGCTTTTCTTTTTGTAAGTGTGTATCTTGGCCATCGGCTTAGCTAGTAAAATAGGATGCTCTGTTTCCATTGGCTACTCAGATGCAAGGGGCTGCTGTAAAGAGTTCTGTGCTGTTAGGTCTGCCACTTGGTCATTCAGGATTTTCACCTGCACGTTCCATGCCTTGTTTGTTTCCTTTTCCTGCTTCAATTGGGTCTCTAGTTTAACCACCCTTTGCTGGGCCCTGAAATGGGCTAACGCCTCCTTAGTCAGATCAGCATGAATGAGATCGCTAACTCCCTTATGGAACACAATCTTATCTGGGATTTAGAACCCATCCATCTTGAACTCGACCTCTGAAACTCCTTCCTAATTAGCTATGGCTAGGTTCAAGGAGTTTGTTGTATTATTCCTAGCAGTAGTGAAAGAGACTTTGCTTCCTGATAACTTCCTTAGCTTCTTGGATTGATTCTGAGTCTCAGCCTCGGATTGCTCTTTGAGCTGCCCATAGGTGGTCAACATTTGCTTTTCAGCATTAAATTGCCCTTCAACAGCGGAGGGAAAAGAATACTTCTGATAATTGAGTAGAGACTCCTCACCCCCTTTCTTGATTGATTGTGTGGTTTGTGGGGGCTTTCTTTGTGAGTGTGTCATTAATAATAGATGATGCAGGTTCCGCCACCGAACTAGGAGAAGGGATTTGGATTTTTTAATGAGCTTGACAAAAAATTAGAACTCTGCTCACGGGAACCTATTTCATTTTTTAATGAGCTCGACATAGAAAGGGAACTATGCTTTTGATTTTTATGCAAGCTTGAAACCAAAGGTAAACTCTACTCAAACTACTGGTTTCATTTTTTAACGAGCTTGAAGCCAAAGGCATACTCTGCTCAAACTACTGGTTTCATTTTTTAATGAGCTTGAAGCCAAAGGTAAACTCTGCTCAAACTACTGGTTTCATTTTTTAACGAGATTGAAACAGAAAATAAACTATGCTCGTGGGAGATTACTATTCCAAATAGGTTGGGGATAGAACTGTCCTTGCATATGACCTTTTGAAGCCTTTCAGTCTGGGTTTCCCCCATCTGTTGTGAGCCTTATACCCCATTCTAGCACCTACACATCCGAGGCTTCATCAAGGCTTTAAACTCTTTAAATTTGCTAAGAGTTTCACTTTTAGCCTTCATGAAATAAATCCATGACTTCCTAGAAAAATCATCTATGAATAGTACATAATATAAGAAACCACTTAGGGAAGGGGATGAAATGGGACCACATACATTAGAATGTATTAAATCTAAAATCCCTTCAGATCTAGTAGTATTGTTGGAAAAAAATTTCTTAACATTTTTCCCAAGTGCACAACCCTGACATACACTATCATGCTCAAAATCAAATACAAGCATACTTTTTACCATCTTTTGAAGTCCTGGTAGCGCTTTGTAATGTCGGTGTCCAAGCCTTTGGTTCCATAGCTCGCATGGAATGATAGTGTGGTGAATCATATCTTGAATGTACTTCCCGAGTACCTTGTAGAGTCCTCCTTGTTGAATTCCAATCACAACATGAGATTCTAGGATTTTGTTCTTTGGACATAAAAGTGCTTTGCATCCATGAAGATAAATTGAAAGCATTTGTCATCAAGAACTGAAAATGAAAGGAGATTCTTCTTCAAGCTTATAACATATGGAATGTCCTCCACATGTAAAATATCACTGGTGCTCAGTTGGAATGAGGTGGATCCAATTCCTTGGATCAAATATGTTGAGTTGTCCCCCAATTCTACCATGCATGTGAAATTTTTCTCCTTTAGGTTAGCGATGACACTTTTATAACCAATCATATGTTTGGATGTGCCATTGTCAATCAATCATGTGTCTGCACTTGTGATGACAGATCTCAAAAGGGATGAGATAAGGCAGTACTCCCTTCTTATCTCCTTTTCTTTGGATGCATTCTTTTGAGTGGTTTCATCTTCTATGGCGGTAGAAGCATGAAAATTTCCTTTCCTCTTTGCTTTGCACTCTCTTGAGAAATGGACTTTCTCGTTGCATTTGAAGCATCTAGCTTTTGACTTGTCAAAGCCTTTGTTGAACTCATTCTTCTTTGGATGAGAGAACTTCTTTTGGATGAAGGGTTTCTTTCCTTTCTTCATTCTTGCCGTGAGGGAAATGTTTCTTCTTTGATGCACACTGACTTGCTTTGGATTTGCCCCTCCTCTTGGAGGTAGTCATGTCATAACCTTTTGAAGTTAGGTTCTACCTCTCGGACATTTACCGTAGCTAAGAATTTCTCCCATAAGGATAGGAGACCATCAATCGCAGTTTGGAGAAGGTCATCTTCATCCACCACTACTCCAATACTAGCAAGTTGATCTTTTACTTGAGAGATCTTGGTGAAGAATGAGGCCATTGTCTCATCCTTCTCCATATTTAAGTTTCAAATCTTATTCTTCAATGCCCTCTTTTTACTCAGGGCCTTCTTCTCCTATAGGTTTGTTAATGTATCAAAACACTCCTTTATGGTCTTCAATGTAGTGATCAAAGACATCAAATTTTCCTTTACCGAATCATAGATGATCCGTTTGGATTTATCTTGGTTCTTCTCTAAGTTGATGCACCCTGTATTAGATGTAGGCTCCTCCACCATAGTGGATATGTAGCTATCCAATTCATGTTCCTCTAGGATGTTGAGAATCCTAGCCTTCCAAGTGTTTAAGTTTGAGGTGCCCTCAAGACAGTCTTCCGATCGTACAGATATTGATGCCATAGTATTCAAATCTTGTACTCAACTTATCAGGATCTACTTAGGCTCTAGTTGGCATGCAAAACTGAGCTCCTACATGCCCTGAGCTCTGATACCATGTTGAAATTTGGTTTTTTAAGTATTTTATATGCAGAAACTTGGAACAATGAGATAATTCAATCGCATGAAATTCATACAACCATAACACAATATATACCTTGGAGAAAATCCTCAAAACAATGATAACAAAAACCCCAACAACTCTTCTCAGTATAATATAATGGATAGCAGAGAATATCTTTCTTTTACAACATAGCAGATTACTTTCGAAAGATAAGAGATCACCAAACACTCTTGGTGAAGATACAAAAAAATAGAGAAGAGAGATCAATCGGATGTGTTGTCCAATGTGCCCAACACATCAATAAAATATCTTACACACAAAGAGAAGCGCCTTGCCTTCAAAGGAGAAGAGAATTCGCTTCACATTGAATTCATCAATTCCATATAACATATTTATACATTCTTCTCATGCATCGGTTCTTCTAAATTCAGGATGAACTCACCCTCAAACTAGATGTATCAATCTTGCATGAAGAAGTGCACCGTACTTCTCATGCAGTGCTTTATCTCACTGAATTGTCTCTTAGGATGAATTCATCTCTTAACTAAAGATTGCCCACTTAGTTATATGGCTAACTTAAGTGTCGTCATGCAAGTGTCGCAACTCATGTGTCGTCTTTTAGTTTAAGGTAGGCGTCATCATGCAATAACACTTCTAAGTTAACTAGATATTCTTTCTTGTCACTTAGTTAACTCTCTTTAACTAATTCTTTCTTGATAACATCATTACAGTGATCAATTCGAGTTCTCCTTGATTAGTTGAAGTGTCTGCATGGGTAATTTCGAATTCTCTTGATCTCTATGTTTGATCTTTTATTTCTTTATCTTTTACTGCATGGTCAATATGTGCTAACATTAATTATCCATCATATTACATTATATTACGAAGAATTATTGGATCCTGTGATCATGTTATATTATTGTGGTAGAACTTTCTTTCTACGGGTAAGAAGAGGTTCTCTTAGGTTAGACTAGGATATACTAGTTCCAATCTAAGACAATTAGGTAACAAATGCAACCTTGAATCCTGAACCAAACCCATACATAAAGATTAAATGTATTTGATAGTGATTGAAGGACGTAACTCACCTTCAAATCGGACGTTTGTCCCGCTTCCAACTTTGATCCCAAAGCTCCCAAGTTGAAGCTGTCAAGATCAAACAAGAAACAAACACACAATCTTCCAAATACCTTGAAACACAAGTTAGGTTCAAATCTTACTAGATACACTTCATGCCAATGATTCAAGCACAATACCCATGAAATGGGAAACAAGACAAGTTATTATTAATGGAAACTTGAAGACGCTTACATAGAGTTTCTTGATGTCCAAGTATTACCTCTAGCTCCAAGGTTTCCTCCCTCTAGCTATCTCTACAAATCCCTCAAGATCATAAGTTGGATGCCCCAAGTAGTCCCCCCTTTGGCCCATGGATGGCCTCTCCTTTATAGCACTTGAGGAGTTAACCATAAGGAGAGGAAGGTGGATCTCATGAGGGTTTAGTGGATCAACCAAGCTAAACATAGAGAGGGGGTGGAGATTGAATCAGACATGTCAATCCCAAGGAAATCTCTCGGAAGGCAGAGATCCTAGATCCAAGCCAAAGGTTATATCAGGATTTTTGCGCCCCAAATATTGAGCATAGCGCGAAAAATCTTAAGATTTTTGCACCCTAGAGGTTATGCAGAGAGCGAAAATGTTGGTTTTTCATGCCTCATGAGATGTACAGGGCACGGAAATCAAGGCAAACATGGTCATCTAGGGTGACACGTGGCCTGTTACGTTGTTTGTCGGCAAACAAGAAGTGGATTTGTCTCCTAGGTGTCTATATGAGACCAAGGAGGGTACTAACAACATTAGGGAGAAATGTCACTAGGTCACATGGTACAAAGATGCGACACTAAAGCTCAAAGTGTAACTTTGAGGTATAACAGATGCCCCCTAAAGTGTGAGGTTAGAAGAGACTGATGACCGAAAGACTTTACCAATAAATTGCGCGGAGATAGCATCGAGGGAGTCAATGAGGAGATGCAAGGAAATAAGATATCAATGTACCACCAAGGAGGGCATTCTCATTCTCAGAACAACTGACTCAAAGCATGGCTGTCGACCAATACAATGCAGATCCATGAGAACCGAGATCATATAGACTGTGGACAAATCATGGCTACTATGAATAATTGTAGATCCATGAGACGGAAATAACACAACCATGACCAATACAATAGTGGATCTGTGGGACAATACAATACTGGGGTCATCAACATGATGTCTATGTGGAGACTCACTCAATAATCGCCATCGCAACCTGGACATGGAAACAAAATTAGGAACGCCCAGGGTCTTCTACCCGACCCCAAAACGATACGAATCTGACCATGTGATTACAATGTCCTGAAGTCAAACATGGCAGAAACTACTTGATTACCAGCCAATGATGTAAGTTGTTAACAAGTACGAGGGAAATCACCAATAATGACAATGATTCCCAAGGTATCTCTAGTACATATCGACGAAATGTGAATAGATGAGTTGACATCGAACATCTGTGAGATCATTCGATTAGAGTTCAATGATGAAAACCTACTGTCGAATGCGAGGAAAACTGCCATTAAGGCATGCAGGTACCAATGTACTAATTGTTGGTTCCTAAGCCTAATTCCTGGATGATGAGTTGAAGTCGACAGGAATAGACTCATCGAAGGAGGGCCATAATGAATCCCACATCAACAAAACGAAAACGATACAGGAAAGAGGTGTGGAACAATGGACTAAAAGAGCACGTACTGACACAAGACCGATGGATTGACAAGCTGAAAAAAGAGTGGACTCAAGATAATAGTATCCCTTTGAACACATAACGACACGCGATAGGAATTAGAGGCTGGGATTAACTTGCAGAAATAACCATGGGGCTGGTAGACTCATAATGAAGGAGATGACACAGGACTGTAGCTACAACTCATCAGAGCAACTGACTACCCAAAGGAGACAAGATATAGACGCATGCCATGTTCAAAGGTGAGGACTCACAAGCTTCCGAAAAGGTAAACTTGACTCATTCCACATTTTCCCCCATCATAACTGACGAGTACCTCTTTGTTCTTTTACGAGCTTGAAGAGGATAACAGATGCTCGATATAGCTCATCTGATGGATGAGTCCAATCTCACATGTTTTCCAAACCTGAGAAATGAGGGGTTCGTCCTAATGTGGGCCCTTCGATGTTAAATTTTAACAAGTCCAACGAAGGTAAACTCGACAGTTTTTCATGTTTAGAGAGTCTAAAAAAACTTAAAGAAGACTCCAAGATGAACTTTTTCGTAAAGTTAGTCCCCCATACACGAAAAAGTGTAAAACAATTTTTGAGAGAACTCTCCCAGTCAAAAGTTGACTGAGGTATACCTTTCTCGTAAATAGTTTAGGCAGGCCGAAAAAGGGGTAACCTATCACCGAATAGACGTCCTTTCAAATACTTTTACAAGTGTGAAAGATACAAGTGCACTTGGCTATCTTTTCATAACGAGGGAGTCCGAAAAGAGCTTAAAGAGAACCCCTATGGTCCTTTACATGAGTTAATCATCTTAGTCCGAAAAATGAATAAAATAATACTAAGGTGATACTTTCCTCATCGTTTTACAAGCACGAGTAAAGTCGACTAAGCTCGACACCATTTTTCTTGGTTTTTATAAGCACGACTCAGGTGTGAAAAGCGCTTGGAATATTTTTCAGGTTTTGGTCTAGAGCATGAAAAAGATAAAGTAAGCTCGACTGAAGGTAAAAAAAGTGTCATACCGCTAATGTGAACAACATATGAGATCCTGTCAAAATCGGTTAAAAAACCTTGGAAATAGAACATTAGTAATTAAGACATATGAAGAATTTGACCTAAAAAGGTTTCCAAAATAAAATAATAATAAAAAAATAGCCATTTAGCATATATAAATAGAGGATAAAAGAAGAAATTACCCATTTTAACTTGGCTATTTTTACCCAAAGAGGAAATTTCACCTTGTGGAGGGCAAATCTTTAAGCAAAGGTATCCGGAGATCCAGGGCACCATTTCGACCGTCGTCTGAACTAGGTAGATTCTCTTGAGCTCATCTTTCATTTCATGTCTTTCTTTCTTTATTTCATGGTGTTTTTTCCCGAGTTAAGAGGGTTTGTAGGGAAAAAAATTCGCCCTCAGAGATTTTCGCGCCCCCTCCATGTCGAGAGGCAAAAAAATCTCTATATTTTCGCGTTAGGGTCTCAAAGGAGGGTATGAAAATATCCAATTTTCACGTTCAGGGAGACCACCTAGGCGCGAAAATACGCAGATATGAAAAAATGCAAATTTGTTTTCTCTTGTAGAGCATGAAATCAGACTTTCACCTTCTAACAATTTCTTCTTTTTCCATTTTGCAGGAGTTTGCAACTTGTTTGAGCGAAGATGGTTGACTGGAAAGAGAGAGAGCATGAATATGTTGATAGAGATGCCCTAACTGACAATGCCACACTTGCAGCACTAAGAGAATGTGGCTTACTGAAATTATTCAAAACAAGGGGCATCCGTAAGTAGGGAAAGCTATTAAACTACATCATACAGATGTGGGACAGTGACATGCAAGCTTTATGTATTTGAGAGCACGTTCTCGATATAGAGCTCCAGGATATTTATTTCTTGACTGGCCTCTCCAATAGAGGGGCATGGGTTAGTTTGGTTGGACATCGGACCGTGGAAGAGACCACGGAGGCCTACGTTTCCCGTTACTGTAGACAAGGGTCCCGCAAGAAGAGTGGGAAAGTGCCCATTGTGGATGTGATCAACTTCCCTTTGAGAACCATTCTACACACCATAGCGCATGTGGCAGGAAGTGTGGGTGCTCACCATGCTACCAAAGCACATATGACCTATGCAGTCTAATGTATGGAACCAAAGCTGTTCAACTGGTGTGAAGGGGTCTTAGTAAACATCAAGGACCAAGTCACCAAGTGCAGGAATGGGGATATCAGCCAGTTTGGATATGGCAGCATCCTTGTGATGTTCTTCCTGGAGAGGGTGCCTTTGTTGCATCCTCAAGTGAGTATGTTGATCCATCCTGCACCCGAGCCTCGGATGGCGAGGTGGAGTGATTATGCTGGGTGTCTCGGTGGGCCACAAGTCTTAGCTTTTGGTGAGGACTTCTTCTCATGGCTTGAGCAACATATTGTTATGATTGAGGACTACCCCTATGATGGGGTGGAATTCCGGGAAGACATCGACCTAGCACTGCCGGAGGATGTTGATTGGGATGACTCAGGTCTATGGCCTTCATAGACATGCTTTTTATTTTATTTTTATTTTTATTTTTTGTAATATATAATTTTTTGTTGTTTTTTAATGTGCAAAAAAGACCTGACATATGTATGTGTAATGTTGCAGATTGCCAACCGAGGAGGCCAGCAGGATATTCACCACTACATCGAGGCAAAGTCTAGCGTCAGGACGACGATGAGGATGAGGAGGAGGCACAAGGACTTCGCGATGTTGAGTGGAACCTACAGGGATTGACTATGGGTGTCCCTCCCATGAGACTGCTTGATGTACCATATCATCTTCAAAGGCATACCGTCGGTGTACTGGAGCAGATTGGTAGATTGCTTCGCTGTGTGGTGAGAGTAGTCATGTGCTATCATGAGCATCGCGAGCCCCAAGACTAGGATGTAGGCAGTAGCATTTTCAGTGGCATGTATACAATATGTAGGCTTTGAGAGCCAATTTTTGTATGGGACATGAGACCAATTTTGTCTTTTTGACACATTATATTATATGTACTTAGAAAAACTATTGTATGTGATATTTATACATGTAGACCTATTTCTTTGTTTTGCTTATTTACAACGACTTGTGTATTTGTTATGATGTGTTTTATGTATGAGCTAGATGCCAATCCAATACACAGTTAGCCAAGGGATCAGATACCATATTGAATTCTCTTGGTATATGTTGATATTGAATGAAATCAAATGATTGCTCCAAGAGGCGTACTCTTCTGAATAATCGAAGTAATGTAGGGTCACGAACAGTGTAGACATGATTCAAATGGGATACCACGTGTTGGGAATCCAGGTAGACCGAAAAGGTGCAGATCCCAAGGGAAGTGACTTCAGTTAGGAGTCCGATGACTACATGGTACTATGCAATGTTGTTGGTTGTGGGGTCCAAGCAGATGCCACCCGAGGATATCAACTTGCCGAAAGGGGAATAGAGTACCCATGCTGCAGAAGCAAGATTCCGGGTATGTCAGCTAGTGCCATCTGTGAACCCATAATAAGCTGACATCTATGCATAGAAGCACAAGTCGGGGTAAATGAAGGTATACAAAATAGAATCCATACACAAATAAAAAAATGAACTTGAAAACAAGCTAAGTACATTATGTATAAGGTGTCTCATGCAGGGTAATCCTACGCATATAACCTATTGAGGTACAACCCGTTACGGGGCCGTGCCAAGGGTGTGCCACCACAATCGACGAGCTCGTAAGCTCATTTCTCCAATACTCGTTTCACAATATAGGGACCATACCACATAGATTCCAATTTTCCCTTGCCTAACTTATCATGCATCTGATCATAGGTAAGGACCAATTCCCCTTCATTGAATATTCGAGGTTGGACGGATTTATCATATTGGGCTTTGACGTGCTTTTTATGAGCTTCGTTAGCCAATGTAGCATCGCGTCGGGTTTCATCTTGCTTATCTAGATACATAAACCGTTCCTCCTCGGAGGTCGTATTGGGTAGTAGTTAGACAACTAGCTTTAGTGATGGAATTTCACATTCAATTGGTAAGATAGCCTCCAGGCCATACACCAGTTGAAATGGTGTAAACCTGGTTGCATTTTTTACTAAGGTTCGATAGGCCCAAAGAGTAGAAAAAAGAGCTAAGTGCCAATTTGACTTCTTAGTGCCTGTTGTGCGTTGGATCATGCGCTTCAAGACCTTATTTATGGCCTCTACTTGACCATTCACCTGTGGGAAATATGGGGTTGAGTTTTCATGACGAAAACCCAACTTGGTGCTTAGTTCATCAATCATGTGGTTTCTAAAATGGGAACCATGATCGGTCACGATATCCTGTGGAACTCCGAACCTCGCAATGATATGGTTGAATATGAAAAGTGCGGCTATTTTTCCATCCTCTGCATAAGTAGGCATTGCTTCATCCCATTTAGTGAAATAATCCACGACTACTATGACATAACCATGCCCCCCAACTGAAGTAGGCTTACAATGCATAAAATCAATACCCCATTTTGCAAAGGGGCCGACGACAATAACAGGATGGAGTGGAGAAGGGTGCGAGCGCTTCTTACTATGGAAGAATTGAAATGGAGGACATTTATTGACAGTCTCGATATAGTCCTTGAAGATTGAGGGCCAGAAGTATCCCGCGCATAATATTTTCTGGGCTGTAGCCATCCCAGAAAGATGACCACCACATGCTCCAGAGTGGCAGTCATTAAGAATGTGTTCAGCCTCGTCTAGGGTTAGACAACGTCGGAGGATGGAATCAACACCATGACGATAAAGAGTATCGCTAACTATCAGGTAATACTTAGCATGTTCGAATACGGCGACGTTCATCTCGGTTGAGGTCCGACCGAAAATGTTGGGTTTGGAGATACAAGACGATATCTCCATACCACGAATCACACATGCCAATGAGAAACAACAATTCATCGAGAAGAGAATCGATGGGCTCATCTTGGTCGGTGGCACGAAGCAATGCACACATAAGCTCGACGAAAAATAAGGATTTCTTGGCCTTTGCCTTGGAAAATTCCAAGTCAAATTCTTAGAGAACCACAATCCAACGAGAGTATTTGCCCCCTAGCACTTGACGTGTTAGGATATAATACATGGGATTGAAGTCCACAATTAAGGTAGTTTTTTCTGAGCAGTATGTAATGATGGAATCTCTGGACAACAAATACTGTAGCCAGAGCCAACTTCTCCACATGTGAATAACGGTTTTCGGAGTCTAAAAGACTCTTACTGAGGTAATAAATCAAATATTCATTGTCATTGTGGTCTTCTTACACCAGCACCATGCCGATGGTGGTGAGTGTTGGATATGGTTGTCATTGATGTCAAAGGAGTTCAATAATGACAAAGGAATAACCAAGGACATGATGGCAAGGTGAACTTAGTGAAAGACAAAAGTAGTGATGACATGGCATGTATGATGATGTGGCATATATGATGACATGGAATGGCATGTATGATGAAGTGGCATGAAGTTGAAAATACATCTGATTGTGTTCTGGTGCTATCAGGAAGTCATTGTTGCATCTTGGCATCATTATGAAGAAATATGGCAATTTGGTGAAAATCAGGAAATTGACCAAGTATGGAATAATTAGTCAAAATTGGTCCAAGTAGCATTAAGAGAAATCCCTCCATAATTTATGGTTTGAGAAGAATTCCCTCAACATGGTACCAGGATATATCTTGTTATAGTGGATATCCATTCATGGTCTCATTTTGACTTCATCACTTCTGAGGTGAAAGTTCTAGGTTTGTCAAAACAGGGTTTTGCACCAAAACTTGTAAAAAGGACTAAGTAGCCTTAGAAAGATGCCCACCATAAATTATGGGTTGAAGTAAATTCCCGCCGCACATGACTAGGATGCATTATGTTGGTTTCTCTATCTATTCATGTTATTATTATTCCCTAATAATTCTTGAGGTGAAAGTTATGGATCTGCCAAAACAGGGTTTTAGGCAGTTTTTGCACCAAGTTCAGTAAAATGCTCGCCTAGGGAAAATGAATAAGAGTATGAAGGTGAAATGAGTTTTGTTGTTATTAGTGAGATATTCTACATCATTTGGTAACATTTTTTCATGGTTTTGGTGAAATAAAAAATCCACCTTGAAAATGGCACAAATTGTCTAAGTGTAAAATCTGCTGGTAAAATTGCCTAAGTGGCCTCTGTAAAATGCCCGCCATAATTTCTACTTGATGGAGTAAATTATTATGAAGGTACATTACTATATATTGTTGATTGGTTCATCTAACCATACCATCATTTTGTCAAAAAAGTATCTAAGGATGAATTTATTAATTTTCCAAAAGTGCCTTCTGGTAGTTTTTGCATTGTTCCAGCACTGGAAAATCTACCTAAGTTGTCTCAAGAAAATGCACGCTAGAGGCTGTGGTTTTGTAGATAAATTTATATAATGGTATGGATATGGTATTTGACAACTTTTCCATCTATCCATGAGTTCAGTTGTCCATCTGGTACTCACATGTGCGAAATACAAACCTGTCAAGTTAGTAAAAAAAATTATTAAAGCAGAAAGCTACAGGAATAAACTCAGAAATAGAGAATAGAGTTTTTGATTAAAAAAAAATAGAATGTGACTATTTAAAGAAAAATATATTATTTATTAAAGATAGCAATGAAATGAAGGATGGCCAATAAAGTTTTTAATTAATTATTTAATTAAAAACATTAATAAACAGAATTGTAAATTAAAGATTAAAACATAGATTCGAAAGGGCATGAGCTGATTTAATTAATTAATAAAGAACAGAATTAAAGCTGAGATTCAAAGAGGTATGAGGAGAAGATTAAATTAATTTATAAATAGAATTAAATTAAAATAACAGAGATTTGAATAGGTGTGATGAAGAAAGATCATGAGCCTAATTCGAAAAGGTGTGATGCTTGGACAATTAGGGAGAATATATAAACATAAAATGAATATTGAAACATGTGTCTCAGTAGTTCTGATCCAACAATAGAGCAAGAAGTCAGAGACTAGCAAGATGAAGAAGTTGTGACAGTATCAAAAGAAATAGACCTGGAAGTTTGACCAAATCAGTTTAAGGGTGGCAGGGTGGTGCTACGGTAGGTAGGAAGCCTGCGGGGGGTGGTAGCCTCCATCCAGTAGAAGCTGGAGAACAGGGTGTCATTGCATCCTTTCCTGTAGGAGCAGGCAAAAGATCTGGGGTGTTGTAGCATCCCCATCTGTAGCAGCAGGAAAAACCTGGGGTGTAGTTGCATCCTTTATGTAGAAGCAGATAAACAATTTTGTAAAATTCATATTACTAATGATTATGAGTTTGTGGTTTGCTCTTTGAGGTTTCCACGATAAAATATTGTGTCCTAACTTGTTTGATTATTTGTGTGTCTTAAACTAATTTTTTTTAATAAAAAGGAAAAGAAGGCAATACTGATTCACCCCCCTCTCAGTATTGCTAGATATTCCAACAATTGGTATCAGAGCAAGATCCTTCACTATAGTTTAACTACTGGAAGGAAGATCCTCATTAAGATCACAATGGATCAGTAGGAAGGATTAGCTGTCAATAGACCTCCATTGTTCGCAGGAAGTAACTATGCATACTGGAGTGCAAGAATGAAGTGTCATCTAATGGCTCTTGGATGGAAGGTTTGGAGAGTAGTTGAAAAGAATTATAATATAGGAGACAACCTACCTACAGACCAAGAAGAGCTTGACCAATATGAGGCCAATTCAAAAGATCTGAATGCAATCGTAAATGGATTAACAAACTCAGTGTTTGTGAAAGTCACGTAATGCAAGACAACCAAAGAATCTTGGTATAAATTAAAAATTGTCTATGAAGGAGCATCCAAAGTCAAACATGCAAAACTTCAAACATACAAAGGAAAGTTTGAATGCCTAAAAATGAAAGAGGAAGAAAATATTGCATAATATATTTTAAGAGTAGATGAAATTGTCAATGCTATTCGAGGCCTTGGAGAGAACTAGAGGAGAAAGAAGTAGTGGACAAAGTACTAAGAACCCTGCCAATGAAGTATGACTCAAAAGTATCTGCTCTAGAAGAACGAGATGATCTTAAAGATATGACAGTAGATGAACTACATGGAATCCTCACTGCCTACGAGATGATAAAAGGAAAAGATGGACAGTCAAAGAAAGAAGAAGCATTTAGAATCTTATCCAAGAACCAATCAAGAAATTCAGATGATGAAGAATCCCTTTTCATCAGGAAGCTTGAGAGAGGTACTGGAAAGTATAAGGGAAAGCTACCTCTAAAGTGTTTTAACTGTGGAAGAATTGGACACTTTGCTACAAAATGTCCTTATCCTAAACAAAATGGAAGTGATGAGAAATAAGTCTCAAGGAAGTTCAAAAAGGGAAAAACAGGAAACAAAAAAATATTTCTTACATCATGGAAGATAGTGAAGACGAAGACACAAGTGAAGATGAAGAAACAAAGATTCTATTTATGGGATTAGAAGCCTAAGCTCAAGATGATGAATCAATGGAAGAAGGAGAAGTACATCTAAGAGTTGATTTAATCAATGCTCTTGAAAAACTTGATAAAAGCAGGAAAAAGGACAAATAGTCAAACCAAATCATTAGTAACTTGAAAAACCAGCTTAAAGAGGCCAAGAAGATTGAAGAGGATCTAGTTTTACAGCTCAAAAGGAAAATGCAAAAATCAGAAAAGCTTGAAGAAGAGATTATGCAGCTTAGAAAGAAGCTCAATGAAGAAACTATTAAGTCAAAATATGAAAGCATTTCAAATATTTTAGATGAGATCTTGAGTAGCCAAAGACCATTAAGTGATAAAACTGGATTAGGCTATGAAAAAGAAAAAGATTCAAAATATTTGTCCTCTGCACTCCAAGATAGAAATGAAAGAAGTTATGCTGCTGCACTCAAAAGCCAAATTGAGAAGAATAGTCAGAAGTCTAGTCCATTATCCCATAATAAAGGCAGAACTAATATGATACCTAAAGGACCAATGACAAGTAAAGTCCAACAGATATTTTTTGGCCATTGCTACACTTGTCATAATTTTGGACATATGGCTAGAGAATGAAAGATAAGGAAGAATGCCTCAATAGAATATCAAGAACAAAAGAAGGAATGGAAGAAGATGAAAGATATGAAGAAGGAAGATACAAAATTCCTTAAACATAAAAGAAAATTTTATGGATATTGTAACTACTATCACAAGTTTGGTCACAAAGCTATTGATTGTAGAACCAAGAAAAGAGATCAAAGGAACTCAAGGAACACAAAATATCAGTAAGCAGGGTACCTCATGGAAAGATGTGGAGAAAAAGAGAAGATAGTAGTGTTTTAGAGGAAACACAATTTCCAAGCATCAATGACAATGATGATCAGCATAATAGTGCTGCAGATGAAAATGACATCCATTATGACGGAAAGGAAGATGAAGATGAAGGACTCACCAATGAAGAGAGAAATCATGAAATTCTCTTCTAAAATTCTCATGACCTAAAAAGAGAAATTATAAAACCAGCATTAGAAGAGATTATATACTTAGGGGGAGTAAAACGTGTTTGCAAGAGGAGGATCATTGTGATAGGGGGAGTCCATGAACTTATCAAAGACTTACTATAAGAAGGTAAAGAAGGATGCTAACTAGATGATCAGCACCAAGATCAAGTTAACTGGAGGAAGAGAAGAAAAAGAAGGGCAGTTGTCTAAAAGAGAATGATTGGAAATTCTATATCAAGATGATTACAGTAAAGGCATAATAGGTTATCCTTTGTCATTGTTGTCAAAGGGGGAGAATGTGTAGGTGTTTCCATCAATGCCAAAGGGGGACAATGTTGGATATGTTTTTCATTGATGTCAAAGGAGTTCAGTAATGACAAAGGAATAACCAAGGACATGATGGCAAGGTGAACTTAGTGAAAGACAAAAGTAGTGATGACATGGCATGTATGATGATGTGGCATATAAGATGACATGGAATGGCATGTATGATGATGTGGCATGAAGTTGAAAATACATCTGATGGTGTTCTGGTGCTATCAGGAAGTCATTGTTGCATCATGGCATCATTATGAAGAAATATGGCAATTTGGTGAAAATCAGGAAATTGACTATGGAATAATTAGTCAAAATTGGTCCAAGTAGCATTAAGAGAATGCCCGCCATAATTTAAGGTTTGAGAATAATTCCCGCACCATGGTACTGGGATATAGATTTTTATAGTGGCTATCCATTCATGGTCTCAGTTTGACTTCATCACTTATGAGGAGAAAGTTCTAGGTTTGTCAAAACAGGGTTTTGCACCAAAACTTGTAAAACGGACTAAGTAGCCTTAGAAAGATGCCCACCATAAATTATGGGTTAAAGTAAATGCCCACAGCACATGACTAGGCTGTAGTATCTTGGTTTCTCTATCTATTCATGTTATCATTCTTCCATAATCATTCTTGAGGTGAAAGTTATGGAGCTGCCAACACAGGCTTGTAGGCAGTTTTTGCACCAAGTTCAGTAAAATGCTCGCCTAGGGCAAATGAAGAAGATTCTGAAGGTGAAATGAGTTGTGTTGGTATTAGTGAAATATTCTACATCATCTGGTAACATGTTTTCATGGTTTTGGTGAAATAAAAAATCCACCTTGAAAATGGCAAGTGTAAAATCTGTTGGTAAAACTGCCTAAGTGGCCTCTGTAAAATGCCCGCCATAATTTCTACTTGATGGATTAAATTGTTTTGAAGTACAGTCCTGTAGATTGTTGATTGGTTCATCTAACCATACCATCAGTTTGTCAAAAAGGTATCTGAGGATGAATTTGTTAATTTTCCAAAAGTGGCTTCTGACAGTTTTTGCACTGTTCCAGCACTGGAAAATTTGCCTAAGTTGTCTCAGGAAAATGCACATTAGAGGCTGTGGTTGTGCAGATAAATTTATATAATGGTATGGATATGGTATTTGACAACTTGTCCATCTACCCATGAGTTCAATTCTCCATCTGGTAGTCACATGTGCGAAATACAAACCTGTCAAGTTAGTAAAAAAAATTATTAAAGCAGAAAGCTACAGGAATAAAATCAGAAATATAAAATAGAGTTTTTGATTAAAAAAAAATAGAATGTGACTATTTAAAGAAAAATATATTATTTATTAAAGATAGCAATGAAATGAAGGATGGCCAATAAAGTTTTTAATTAATTATTTAATTAAAAACATTAATAAACAAAATTGTAAATTAAAGATTAAAACATAGATTCGAAAGGGCATGAGATGATTTAATTAATTAATAAAGAACATAATTAAAGTTGAGATTCGAAGAGGTATGAGGAGAAGATTAAATTAATTTATAAATAGAATTAAGTTAAAAGAACATATATTTGAAGAGGTGTGATGAAGAAAGATCATGAGCCTAATTCGAAATGGTGTGATGCTTGGACAATTAGGGAGAATATATAAATAGAAAATGAATAAGGAAACATGTGTCTCAGTAATTCTGATCCAGCAGTAGAGCAAGAAGTCAGATACCAACAAGATGAAGAAGTTGTGACAGTATCAAAAGAAAGAGATCTGGAAGTTTGACCAGATCAGTTTAAGGGTGGCATGGTGGTGCTAAGGAAGGCAGGAGAACAGGGTGTCGTTGCATCCTTTCCTGTAGCAGCAGGAAGAAGATCTAGGGTGTTGTAGCATCCCTGTCTGCAGCAACAGGCAAAACTTGGGGTGTAGTTGCATCCTTTCTGTAGAAGCAGATAAACAATTTTGTAAAATTCATCTTACCAATGAGTATGAGTTTGTGGTTTTCTCTTTGAGGTTTCCACGATAAAATATTGTGTCCTAACTTGTTTGATTATTTGTGTGTCTTGAACTAAATGTTTTTAATAAAAGGAAAAAGAAGGCAATACTGATTCACCCCCCCCCCCTCAGTATTGCTGGATTTTCCAACAGTGAGTGGAACTACGAGATATAAAATAAAGTCCCGTGTATAGTTAATGGGTTGTATGACGAGAGCGTTGGTTAGGGCCTTCTTTAAATTGTGAAATGACCATTGGGATTTTTCATCCCAAAAGAATGGGATATCTTTCTTTAGAAGCCTCATGTAGCCCTTCGTAATCTCGACAAAGTTGCATACAAAGTGGCGTAAAACGTTTTCATGCCCTTGCAAACTCTGGAGTTCTGGAATGTTAGTGGGTGAAGGAAAGGCTAAGATAGCTTCTACATTCGCGGGGTCGAGGCGTATACCATCCTTGGAAATGATGAATCCTAACAATCTGCTGGCTTCTACACAAAACATGCATTTGTGTAGATTCAAACGTATGTTATAGTGGTGATATCGTGAGAAAATAACACTCAGATGATCTGGGTGATCCTCTCGTGTATCGAAATGAGTAGGTAAGTCATCCAGATACGACTCTACAACATGTTTGATATTATGAAATGCATATGACATTTCTCGTTGAAAGGTGGCCCTGACATTCTTGAGACCAAAGGGTAACTTGCGGTATGCGAAGGTCCCCCATGGACAAATAAAGGCGGTTTTATGCTGGTCAGAAGGGAGTATCTCTATCTGATTGTAGCCAGAGAAGCCATCCATAAATGAGAAGATGACACGCCTGGCACAATTATCGATAATATGGTTGATAAAAGGCGTTGGATAATTGTCCTTTGGACAAGCCTTGTTCAGATCTCTATAATCGACACAGACCCTGATCATGCCCTGTTTCTTTGCAATGGGGACGATGTTGGACACCCAATCTGTCAACGGGACAGGGTAAATGAACCGAGCACAAAGAAGTTTTTCAACCTCTGCTTTTATGGTAGCTGTTTTTTGAGGATGCATGAGCCGAAGTTTCTTCTGGACTGGTCGAGCACCAGAATAGACTTGAATTTCATGTACCAAAATGGGTGGGTCTATCCCTGGCATTTCTTCATATTTCCAAGTGAAAACATCGCAGAACTCTATAAATAGAGCAGTATAAAATTCTATCTCTGTGGGAGTGCACGTTTTGCCAATATGGATATGTTCCACGACAACAGGTTTCATGGATATGTCAATGGGGACGGTCTCCATGATATTCGCTAAGTTCCCTTCAGAGAACACGTCATATGCACATACAGGAGTCTTAGTGTTGACATTATCCAGCAAAACAATGGATTCAGAATCGGTATGTATCGCTCGAATCATGGGGAAAGACAACCTATGGTGGTGATATTCCCAAGGAGGTTCATCCAGACTCATGATGTCCATAATAGATTCGTATGTAGGAAAAATCTATGTAAGGGAGTCACTATAAGGTAAGGATGAAAGGATTCGAGACGATGAACCAACCACCTGATGGTGGTCAATTATGTCGATCCAATTGGGAGCTGATTGAATCACCTGATAGGTTGCTAGATTTTGGTTCAAGGGCATAGCGGTGCCAAGGGTTTGGAACTCAGATGGACTCGGTATCACCCATGAATCGGTAGACTCGTGGGATTGAGAAGTGCTTGTCGAAATCATGTTAATCGAAAATACCGAGGGGTGGAACTTCTGGAAATACCCCTATGATGGAGGAGTCCTTCAAAAGACCAACTCCAATGTCCTAAAAGTGAGGATGGGAATTCACCAGCAATGGGACGTTGTTGGTGGAATTTTGATGTATGTACGGAGTGCAAAAATCTAATTGGTCTATCGTGATGATCTTCCCTTGATAGGGGAATTACACTAAGTGAAAAACAGAGGATGCTACGACGGTCATGGCATAAAACCAATTGCGACCAAGTAAGAGATTGTAATCTAACGGAGCATCGACGATTTCCACGTGGATAGACACAGTCTTTCCCCCTAGTTCTATGGCAAGCGATGGAATGAGTCCGTACGGTTGAAAAACTCGTTCATCAAATGATTTTAAAGTAGTAGGATATTGGGTCACTTCTGGAGAACCAATGGCTCTCCAACAGGTCAAATACATAATCGAGGTGGAAGCAACTTCGTCCAAAACGGTATGATGGATGTTGTTTCCACAAATCTGAGTATGAATCTGGAAGGCTAACTGGTGGGAAATCCTAGGCTTGAAATATTCCAGGTTAAACAAAATTGTGTTGGAAGAGTCCAGATCATAGGATCCCAATGCTGATAACAAAGTTCTACGCTGTACAAGACAGTGTTGGAGAACTTCGAGGGTCGACATAGCATGAGGTGCCTGAGCTAAGTCTTCAATGATGATGTAGTTCTGGGTTTCTCGCACACTGGGATTGAAAGTCTCCTTATGAATGGTGGCTTTGGGTGGGTGCAACACGGTTTCAGCAGTAGGTCTCTCGATGTGGAGGTGGCCATTAAGGGGAGGTGTCGAGGGAGATTATTCTGAGGGAGACTTGCCTCGGGCAGTCACAATTTTGTCTGAACCTGGGGGAGGATCATATGTATTTGTGCGTTTGGATATGTGAACCGTCTCATTAGTCATCATGAGGACTTCACGATTCCAGGACTTTTATGCTTGGGAAGAAATGTTTTGGTTTTCCCCTTGCGGGGGTTCTTGCGTGACCATTTGTTGTTGTTGGTGAGGGAAAGGATCTGTTAACACTGTCGGATGGGAGGAACCTTTTACAAAAATTTTGACTTCATCCTTGTAAGGACAGTCTCTGGTGTAATGGTCTTCCTGGAATATAAGGCAAGGAAATTTTTCTTCCCTTCTCAGTTTGTTGTCGTTGTTTGTCTGTTAAGGTTTCGAGTTTTCCTATTAAGTAGAAGGTTTCTTAGGTTTTCCTCTATTGTTCTTCTTTTTCCCTCTGGATTGTTGTGATGAGGATTGAACGACGTTCACCTCGGATGAATGAGCAGGAGGAGTAGATGTCTTAGGTGTATCCTGAGTTTGAAATGGAGCAACATAATTTTGTTGCCCACTCGATTTGGTTCCAAGCTGAGCCTTCACAGAACCAACTATTCCATCGATAGGAGGTTCAGTAGCGGGCTTTGTTGGATCAGTGGTGGTATGGGAATCGTGAGGAATGAGCTCATATAATGTTCTGGATTGGGTATAAACCAAATCCTTATACTGTGCATGATAAATGGCTTTTTCCTCCGTAACAGGTCCGCCCATAGCAATATCCCTGGCGATGGGGGGTAGAAATGACTTGGTGAACCAATTTGCCAATAATTGGTCCGGAATCGATGCTTTGATTAATATTCCGCATCGTCGTCACTCATGAATGTGATTGGATATATGTGTGGTAGTGGATTGGCGCAACGAAGTTAATAGGTCTGTTCCAGTCTCGTATCGGATGGGGAGCTGGAAGTGTGTCAAGAACTGCATGGCCAGGGTATTGAAATCTCTAAAGGAGTGTTGGGGTAGCTCGATATAACATTTTGCTGCCGTGCCGATCATTGTGCATTGGAAGAGCTATAACTGAATGGAATCACCCATCAATGAGTTTGATGAACACCAAAGATGGAAGGTCATAATGTGGTTCTTAGGGTTTTCTCCGGGCTTGGCATCGAACTTCGGGATGTCCGATGGTAGTTTGGTCGGTATGGGTGGTTAGTGTGGTTCATCCCAGATAGGATCGTTGATAAGTCTGGACAAGTCATGCAAATATAGTGTTGCCAAGAACGTAAGTTTCTGATTAGGTTGTGGGAATGAGTAATATTGATGGGGTATGTTGGCTTATCATATGATGACCCAGAGGTTTTCAGTAAGACCCAGGTTCTTTGCGGTTTCCCCTTTTCCCAACAAAACCCCTTCGCACCGGCCCTTTCGGCAACAACCTGCAAGCAGGTTGAGGTCTCACCCGAGGTGTATCTATGGGGTACTGCGGAATCAAGTTTCCACAGTATGTGATGAGTTGTTCAGTCGGACGTATTGCGCAACGTGGCAGGGGGAAAGCGCTGCGAGGAAAGACTGCGTGGTGAGGGACAACACTGCGGTCCATGCCTCTAAGTCCTTCTACCGCGGTACTTCTTGTGTGACTGCGATCTATGCAGCTCACACTACAAATTAAAACACTTGAGATAACTAAGGTTCTGAAGTTATTATCACTAATCCTTCATTCAGTCATTCATTCATGCATTTAGGGTATCCACCACTCAACATGTGCTGCAGATGCGGATCAACTACCCTAGACCCTTCTTACTCCGTAATATGAAAATACTTAAGCTATATCCCAACACTTAGTCGAATAACTGATTCGTTACTGCTTCATACATAAAGAATAAACATTCACCATTAAACCATTCATGCAGACTTAACATATTATTTCCATACTCTCCTGATGGCAAATACATACAACAGTCCAACCATAACAGTATGTAAGGGAAATTTAGGGCATTCATTTACAGAAAACAGATAAATGCACGCTACACAACCACATCACATTACACAGTATTTAACGTGGTTCACTCCCCCGGGTGGGAAGCTACGTCCACAAGAACATTTGTTATATATATTCTTAATGGGAAGGGGACAACCGCTCTTAGTCTACGCACTCAGCTGCAGACTCTCTTCTCTCTCGGCTAGGTCTCTGCGCATTCAGCTGTAGAGCTTTTACAATATGTTCAACTCAGAGAGATTTGATAATACAAGCTTGAGATTAATATTCTCTAAGAGTTACCCTCAATATCCCAATAACAAAAGAGCGCCTTCCCTATGAAAAAGTGCCTCCTTAAATAGATCATGACCGTAGGTCATGTCTTTACAATGTCGAGGAAGAAACCCTTATGCTTTACAAAACTGGCACGGTTTCTCTAAACCAAACTGTTGACTCTGGTAGCGAGTGCTCCATTGTGGCGGTCCTCCACACTTCAGCCTATCACTGTTGGCCTTTCTGTTGCGCACACGCCAATCAGTCACTTTTGTCGAGCCACCCTTCTTCCAACGTCCTCATACAGCTGGCTTAGCTCCCAGTCGCTTTCACCAAACCGTTCTTCCTCTAACAACCTTTTACACTTGGCCACCACTCTACCTTCCTAGAGCATCTTTGCCAAAACTAGACCACCGGTGGTCTATCCGATACCTATACCCATCCTTCATCCAACACTCTACTTTACAGGCTCCACGTGGCTTGATCACTTCGCAACACTGATCTTCGCAGTACCCTTCGAAGTGCTGCCAAAATTTGGTTGCTGCGCACAACTTCGCAGCATCCCCCATACTTGTACAAAATTATATCATTTTTTGAGCTGCGCTCAGCTCCGCAACTCAATCTCCTTGTGTTATCCAAAATTTCCCCATCTTGGGCCAGGCCCAACATGCCCCTAACACTTATGTGTGGCTCATCCCTGAGCCACCTTCTTATTCAGCCTTCTTGATCTGCTCCGCGACCTGTGGAGCTAGCTTGGCTGCGAACTGATTGTAAGTGCTGATCAATTGTTCCACTGCTTCCTTGGTGTCTTGCTCAACTTGCTTTATTGTGTCAAGCAGTGCTGGGGTTATCTCTTCTCCAATCTCTCCTTGTACCTGCTCCTAGTTGTCACGCAAATCTTTCAGCTTGTCTTCGATCTGCTGCGATATTGCTGTGGCATCCTCCAGGAGTTGCTGCGACTGATTATCCATCTCAGTCTCTTTTTCTCTTAATCCTTGGACCTCTTTTTTCAAACTTGAGATCTCCTTATACCTCGGCAGTCTATCCCTGGGTTGTAGGGCCTTGACTTCTAAGTCCAATTTTTCAAGCACGGACTACTTTTCCTTTACTGCGGTCTTTACTTGTAGTAGCGCTAGATCCTCTTCAAGGGAAGTAAATGCCTTTAAAGTCTTTTCCAACAAATCTTGGCACTTAGCCGTTTCAATGGTTATGTTCTGTGCCGCCGCATTAACTACTTGTTCTCTTAACTATTGCTCAGTTAATACAACTTGTGGGTTGAGTTTTTCCTTGAGGAAGGTGATGTCAGCCTCATAGAGGACTTCCTTATCCTGCATTTGTACTTTGAGGGATCGCACCATGTCTCCTATCCTCAGAACGCTATCCACAGGATCGTCTTGGACCTGCAACTCTTCAATATCCTCTGCGACAGCAGTAATAGTGGCCTCCAATCGCAGCCGTCGGTCTTGTTCATCGTGCAGTTGCATCGCGGTGTGTGAGCTCGACTCCTGGAGCTGTCTATTGGCTACTTGTAGTTCAGCTTCTGCCTTCATTGCATCAGTAGTTATATCACGCATCTCATCTCCAATCTGTAGGTGCAGATAGTGCATACCTGGTAGCGGGATCTTGGCCAAGTCGAGCTCTACGCGCTCAACATTCTTCGCATCCAGAAGCACTTCTTCTGACATCGATAGTGAGATGGTCATTGGGTCTAGATGGACGAATCTTGTCTTCGTTGGCAGCGTGATGGCTAGCTGCGTGGGTTTCTGTTGTGAGGTTCCTCCGGACCTCCCTTCTGACTCTGGGTCGCGTGGCATGAGTAGTCTCTTTTGCACATCCTCCATCTTTTACATCAGTCCTTGCAGTGCGAACCAGTCCTTTTGTAGGTCATCCTGTATGGCCTTATCCTTTTTCCCTTTGTTTGTCATCATCTCTTCCATCTGATCTGAGAAGTTTTCGGAAATCATGTCAAAGTCTTCTTCATTAAGGACTGTTTTTGACTGAATCTTGGTTGCTTTCATCTTCTTCCGCGCCTTCGGCTTTAGTGGGATTTCAAGTTCTTTCCTTTTTCCTTTTTCCTTTTCTTCAGTGATTGGGCATGGCTGCGGAATTGGTTCGTCTTCTTCTGAATCGGTCGGAACATCCATTACCTCGACACGGAACTTTGCCAGCCAGTCCCTCATGAGGATCTCAATGTCTTCCTCGTACATATGGTAATTAACCGGATACCATTCCGGCTTTTTCGTCTGTGCCTTGGGAGAAATAAAAATACAACGCACGTCTGCATGAAAGTCGACAATGCGAATATATTTTGACGTTACGTGCTTCGTAATGCGCAAAGTGCGCATGATTGCGTCTCGCAACTGGGTGTAATACTAATAGAAGACCTCGGCTATTGCATGTTGCTGCTCCGCATTCAAATTTTCCCAAAGGTTGGCATATCGAACTCCTCTGGGATCATTAGTGTCTGCAATTACACCGACATAGTCCTTGGGCTCCTTCCATCCAACAAAGGTGATCAGGATAATCAACCATGTGAAGTGGAAGTGACCTCCATTCTCTTGGGTGTCATTGAGTTCCCGCAGGAACTCATTGAGAAGGTACTGACACCAATTGAACTCGGTTCCTTCAGCCGTCGCGACACCGAGTAGTACTGTGCCTGCAGGCACCTCCGAAGGCCTGGTTGTTGTCAGGATTTTTCTGGCCAGCAATTGAGTAACAAAATTTGTCATCCTATCTTCGATTTCTTCTATCGGAAAACCTCTTTTTCCATTCACCAGTGCATGGCTTTTCTTCACCTTCGTGACAGCTTCTTTTTCCTTACTCTTCCCTTGGAAGAACTGCTTGGGTTCCTTGCCGCGTTTGCTTAGTCCTGTGATCTGGTGGATTAAGTCTATATTCAGATCAACATTTCTATCTAGCCATAGGTATTCCTGATGGATTCATGCCATCAAAGTGCGAACCACCACATTAACTTCTAGTGAACGGTCAAAATGGGGTAATCTCAGTAGGTTCAACAATCCTGACTGGACTACCGGCGTCAGCCAGCTCTTGGCGACCAAGTTAAGGTTTCCTTTCACATCTTTCTTCTAGCACATGTACTGGTCTGGCTGGAAGTGTGGGGACTTGGGGATCATGGGGTTCTTCCTTCTGTACTCCGAGGAGGTCATAATCTTCCCACTTACATTCTGGAATCTTTTCGAGTAAGTTCTTGGAAACATCAACATGCTTCGAAATGGGTGACAAGGGGATTTCATAATGTGGGTTCTTGACCAGCTTAAACACAGGGGCATCCAACGCCTGAGGTGATATGTACTCTGGTGTAAGCTTTAAAGGTATCTCCTTCTGAAATATCGGTGATTGTGGTACCGTCGAGCTTGGCTTGGGGATATTTGTTCGTGGTCCAACTGTATCTTTCCCCTATCTTGCATGACTGGATTATGTCGATGTGACCTTCGAGATGCCTGACGGGGTTCTAGTACAACCTTCTTGGCAGGTGTTTTTGTTAACTCTGCAATCCCTCCATGCTGAAAGACTCTGACCGTTTCTTCAATTGTAAGCTCTTCTTCTCTATTTGAGGACTCGGACATTCAGTGGCGGGAGTAGGAAAATGTTACAGACAAGTTGTTGAGGATTTCTAACATAGGAGTGAGCGCAAGAAAGTTCTAAGTGTTTGGTAACGTCCACAAGTCCTTATACGGCATTACTTATAGGCATAGGTGAGTCCTCCCACGCCTACCAATGGTTAGATGAGCATTAAATGTGGTATCCGTTGGCCAAATCGAACAGATCCTTCAGTCCCTTTCTTCGTCAGCATGTTCAGAATGACTATCTTTGCGTTAATTGCCCAAGCGAGTGCTTGCAATGGTCACGTAATGGCTATATTTTTCTCAAAGGCAGTGTAATGACTATTTTTCTGAGTGCTATGCCGAGCTGCGCGGAAGGCCATCTCTGATCCTGCAAAGCTACTTCGCGGTGTCGGTGTTTGAATTGCACGACTCCCTTTTTCTTTCCTTTCTTCTTCTCTTTTTTTTTTCCCAACTTTAGCAGTGCTGCGCTGTATATACATTATCTCTCTTATAGTACATGTACAGAATCCTTTACATTTCCAGTGTCCCATTTCAATTGCACTTGACACTTAGAAATTTCTCCCTCTGTTTATCATTCAGGATTCTGCGAAGCAGGACTATCATGGTGCAGCTTTAGCCTGCTTCCATTTATCAAATTTGGCAAAGTATCGCCAGCTAAGGTGGCTAACTGGACTGCACCAGTGTTAGTAACATGTATCACAGTATATGGACCAAGCCAATGCATATTAAATTTATCAGGAAACTTCATGAATTTTCTATCATACAGGAGGACGAGGTCACCTACCTGAAAGCACTTGTTCTTTATATGGAGATCGTGCCATGATTTCTCGCGGTCTTTCTGGACTTGCTGGTGGAAGTCGGTGATGACGTGATCTTCCTCCAACCCAACTAGGTGTAGAAACCTTTCTTCTAGCGCTGCGGGGTCTGCCATCCCTATGAATGCAGCGACTCTCAAGCTGGGGAAAATATACTCCATTGGCATTATAGCTTCCTATCCGTAAGCCAACCGAAAGGGTGTGTGTCCCGTCAATTTATTGCACGTTGTCCTGTATGCCCATAACACAGATGAGATGCATAGATCCCAATAATCTCTATTCACATTGCAAACTTTAGTTAGGGCATTCTCCAGTATTTTATTGAAAGCCTCAACAGTGCCATTCGCTTGTGGGTGATATGGTGTACTGCGCTGATGATGGATATGGAATTCCTCTGCGAGAGCTTCAATGGTCTTGTTTAAAAAGTGAGTTCCTTGATCACTCATCAAAATCTTTGGGCATCTGAATCTTGACAATATTTCTTCAAAAATGAACTGCGCGGCAGTACCTGCGCTGCAGTCCTTCACTGGCTTTGCTTCTGCCCATCTGGTAAGGTAGTCAGTAGCAGTAATGATGTACCTCGCACCAGTTCTCTTCCCTGGTGGGTTTATAGGTCCCACAAAATCAATGGCCCATTTTTCAAATTCCTACAAGGGCAACTACGGATTCAATGGCATCTCATCTTTGCGCGAAGGTTTTCCTATTCTATGACAAACATCGCAGTTCCGGTAGTATTCTTTAGAGTCTTTATGGATCATAGGCCACCATAGCCCTGCGCGTAGTATCTTCTGCGCAGTAGCCCTTTTAGCATAGTGACCTCCTGCGATCCCTGAATGCGCATCTGCTCAGATGAATTGTTTCTCATGGTCTAGTATGCATCAGCACAACACTTCATCCGGCCCGAGTTTGTATAGCTGACCTGTAATAATAGTGAAGTCTGCGGAGCGCACCACTAGTTGCTTCTTCTGTTGGATGGAAAAGTCCTGAGGTGCTAATAATGTTGTTAAAAAATCAATAATATCCTGATAATAATCATCCGCAACTTATATAGCAAATAACTGTGCATCAGGAAGACTGTCCTCAATGTTTGTCGGCTCTTTTCCTGACTCAATCCTAGAGAGGTGATTAGGTCCTAAGTTCAGCCTGCTTGGTTTAACAATGATCTCGAAATCATATTCATGGAATATCAACAACCATTTGCATATGCGCCCCCCTAACACTGGCTTATTGACCAAGTATTTCAAAGCGGAATGGTCAGTAAACATGAGGAAGTGCACACCAAGCAAGTAGTGTCTAAATTTCTGTAGCGCATATACCATCGCAAGACCTTCCCTGTCAGTAGCAGTGTAATTTTTTTCCGCTGTGGATAGATTTCTGCTTGAAAATGCGATGGGATGGTCAATACCTCCTTCTCCTGGTTGAGCTAATACGACTCCCAGGGAAATGCATGATGCATCAACATGTACATGGAATGGCTTCACCTAGTCTGGGAAGACTAGGATCGGCGCAGTAACAATCTTCTCCTTTAGTGTATCAAAACCCTGCTCGCACTTTGCGTTCCAAATGAACCGTGCATCTTTCTTTAGCAAATTTTCCACTGCTGCGGTTATCTGTGCGTAACCCTTTATGAATTTCCTGTAATATCCGGTATGGCCTAAGGTAGAGCGCAACATCTTGACTGAGTTTGGTGTCAGTAGATTTACAATAATTGAAATCTTCGCAGGATCCACCATCAATCCTTGCTTACAGAAAATGTGACCAAGTAGAATCCCGTAAGGAACACTAAAAATACACTTCTTCAGATTTAAGGAAATCTGATGCTGTCTACACTTCTCAAGCATCATTCTGAGATTCGCGCAGTGGTTCTTCAATAGTCCAAACACAGTCCAATCATCAAAATAGGCTTCTAGAAACTTGTGCATAAAATATTTAAAGGCTGTGATGACAACTCTGGAAAAGATGGCAGGTGCGTTCTTTAGACCAAAAGGCATTACTGTGTACTAGAATGACCCCCATTCTATAGCAAAAGTTGTCTTATGCCTATTTGCGTGATCAATCCTAATCTGATGATACCCAGAGAACCCATCAGTAAAAGAGTAGGCCTCATTCCCTCCAACATTATCAAGTACTACGTTTTTGAAAGGAGTAGGGAATGGGTCGTGCATAGATGCATCATTCAACTTTATGAGATCCACACAAATCTTGATCTCACCTTTCATTTTCTTTTCTTGGACAACCATGGGGCTAATCCACTCGGATTCTTCAACAGGTTCAATGATTCTTGCTTCGAGCATCTTGTCTAGCTCTGCATGGACTCTTTCTTTGTACCGCGGGTTTAGTTTGTATGGCCTCTGCTTCATAGACTTGGTGCCTGGCTTCAAAGGTATTTTCATGACCCCTAGGTCTCCTAGGATGCCTTTCATTTTTGTGAATTTCGTCGGGAACAACTCCTGATACTCATGTAGGATGTCTGCGATCTCTGCAATAGTCTGATCATCCCAATAGTCTCCAATTGATGCAAACTTTGGCTTTTCGCTTGTGACAATGTTGACCTTCTGTGTCTTTACTAGTCCACTCATGTCTGGGATTTCTAACGGAGGTCCTTCTACGTCACGCACACCCTCCAATTTTGGTATGTTTACGTTGCGCAGATCATCCTCATCGTCTTCCTGTCTATCATCGGGTACTTCAACTAGGTTATAATACTCAATGGGATGTTTTTCGTGTTCCTTCCATTCTGACTGTAGGTGCGCAGGAATGCCATCTGTCCCGAAGAATTCTTCCAACGTCATATCTTTGTGAGGATAGTCTGTTCTGAATATGCGTTCCTTAATTATCTGCAATGCGTCATGGATCAGTGGGTTCTCGTCAACAAAGATGAAGTCCTTATGGAAGTTCGCAGTCAACGTATCCCAATCAGTGGTTTCCCTGTGCAACTCTAGGTCTAGGTATGATTTCTTTGGAATGTCATCGTCCAACATATGTACAAACAAATGTACCCATTCTATATGTGGACTGTCCACCCATGCTTGTGAACAGACTTCAAGATGCTGGTGAGGGTCTGTCTGTCCATTAAACTTTTCAAAAGGTAAAGTAACCCTTTCAGCAAATCGAATCTATATCTTAATCCTGCATTGATCCCAAGTAATCAATGTCTGCATGTGTGCAGCCCACCATATGGCTGGTGTGTCGTGCAGTTCCATATCCAATGCGAGTAACCTATGCTCATCTGGAACTGCTGCAGTATATTCTTGGATAAAGGTATAAACATTAGCAGAACCACCATATGTGGGAATAGGACTTACCTCCTTTCCGATCCAGTGCAATGATTTCGTAACCTGCGCACACCTTCTCGCTGATACTTCATGCATGCGGCTTTGCCAATTTGTCAGTCCTGTCTCCGAGTCAGAGACACAAGAGCTATCACATCTCCAGCTGAGTGTACCATCTATAGTTGGATTAATGTAATCTTCCTGGTTCGCGGTGATTTGGTATAGTCTGTCCAAGTCTTGAGCCTTGGATTCCTCCTGAATTATGTCCCCATATTTAGGATCCAATGGTGCGATGACCCTAAGATGCTTTCCTTCAAATATTATCTTCTTAGTCTTTAGGTCTATGATAGCGAGGTTATCCATGGCCTAGTCAATTCCTAATAGTGCAGGAAAAGGCTGACTATAGTCCACAATCTCGATAACTTCAAAGTCTGCATGACTCTGGACTCCATCGATGTCAACTACCACATCAACTAACCGGCCAAAAGGTATGACTTTTTCTTGGTTAGCCATTCTCAACTTGACAGGTGACCATAATAGCTTTGGTTGACCCATCTGCTACCTTGTCTACTTAGTCAAGACATTTACTTCAGATCCCAGATCAAGGATGACTTCATCCATTTCAAAATCTCCTATATGTGCGGTAAGATTCATTTCTCGACCTATTCTTTTATGCTTCCATATGTGATGTACAACGATATCAGAAGTTTATGTTCCCGTTTGTGGTTCATATTGGTTTATGAACTTCTGTAGCTCTGCTATGGCATTTTCACTTTTTAGTAGCTTAATGCAGCTTCGCAGGAACTGTGCAACGGAAGTGATGACATCCATTGCGGTACTTGTTTTGTCATAAGTAGCTGGCATGTCTTCAACATGTGGTATCTCACTGCGCAACGGGATCCTTGTCGACTTAGTTGTTAATTCTATGGAGGTATTTTGCGCGTCGATAAATACCTCCTTGTTCTTTCGTAGGTCGAGAGCAGGTATTTTTCCTGGAGCTTTCCTTATCCATACTGTCTCAAGAGGGTTCTGCTTTGCGTGAGCCTCCCCTGATGTGGAAGCTTCTGCTCCCCTATCGCGGCCTATCTCAGAACCACTGTGCATGACCACATTGATGCTCAGGTCCACTGGTGTGTTTTCTACTGCTATCCACTGGATGTTTGGATTTGGTTCTTCCGTCCGTCTTCTTTTCTGCATTTCCACCTCTAGCATTGGGAAATATTCAATAACATACTCGAATGATTTACAATAGTTGCATGTAGTGCATGGGTTAACACAATCTCTAGATACGTGACCTAGCTGGCCACAATTATAACAAATGACCTGACCACGGCCTCTTCCCTGCACCGGGCCAGCATTTCTTCCTCTATTGCGGTATCCACCACCACGGCCTCTGTATCCTCCTTGATCATATTGTGCATTTTCTTGTTTTGGCTGGTTTTCTTCTTTTATGCAGTACAAGCTAGCACCTCTCATTGCATCCATATCTCATTTTCTTTCATTCATTAGCTCATATGCGCGGAAGTTGGATTCATCATGTCCAACTGATTTACAGAAAGTGTAGTATAAATTTTTTGGTGTTTTCACATATTTCTGTATGAGATAGCAGTCTTCAGGTCTGTGTCCTATAGTTCTGCAAATTTCACACCATGGGGCCTGATTCTGATTTATTGGATTGGGCACACCACTGTTAAGATAGTCACGGAATAACGGGCAATGCTCCTGATCATGTCCTTCTCTTTTACAACTTGTACACCATACCTCATTCCTAGGTTCATACCTTTGTTCTTTTCCATTCTTCATGCTTTACAGTTCTAGTGTTAGGGTGGTTAGCTGGTTCTGGATTTGAGACATCCCATAACTAGTCTCACCAATCGGGGAAGCCTCTATCTTCATCGCGATCTCCAAGGCCTCTACCTGCAATGCAACCTTCTGCTGCATCAATGGTAATATAATGTGGGGAAACAGCGCAGCAATAAACCATTCCTTGTGTTGTTCTGGAGCTATAACAAAGCTCACTTGGTCCAATAAGGTCTTGAACTTTTGATCAAACTACCAAACCATTTCAGTCGGTTTCTGCTTTATTTCTTTCAACTCGGTTATACACTGAGATTCAGATTTGGGTTTCTTAAAATCTGGTACAAGCGCAGCTTTAATTTCTACGAGGGTTCTCGACTGTGTCTGAGAGTACTTCATAAACCAATGTAAAGCTCTATCTCTGAGGGTGGTAATGAGTTGTGCTCTCTTCACAGCATCATCGTGGATTTGTCTTACGCTCCATACGGCTTCGCAAAGAAACCAATGCTGGTCAGGGTCTTTTAGACCAGTTCCTTTAAATATAGGTAGCTTCATATCAGTGTTTGCCATCGTGCTATTAGGTAGTGGAGTACCATGAGAAGCACCTTAAGTAGTGCCCTGAGTGGTGCTAGGCTGGGTAGCACCCGGATTAGTACGTGGTTGTTGTGAGGGGCTCTGCGCAGTGAAAGTAAATGGGAGTATTGGAGTAGATGTACTCGGTTGAGTATCTTGAGGGGTGGGTTGTGTAATGGGTTGGCTTTGAGATAAGGGAGGCGCGGTCTCTACAACCAACGGATGTTGAGGGGTGGATGGTGGCACGGATTCGTTGTTAAGGTCACAAGGAATTTCAGTATCTATGTGGGGTCCAGTGCCTCCAAGATTCTTATTAATTTTATATCTCTTCCCACTTCTCAGATTATGAGTGTCTTCATTAGATTCACTATATATATATTGTTTACCATGACAGACTTGGAAATATTACTGCATTCTTAAAACACCCTTCTCAGCTAACAACATCTTAATGTATAGACTGAGATTGTTTAGGTACTTACCTTGGAATCCATCGAAAAAGTGTGCTTCTGCTTGGCTATAGGATTTGAGTGTGTCTAAATCAAATTTTGTTACAAATCCTTCTAGCATGTGATCGACCCAGAAGTCAAATGCACGTGTCAATGGACTATCTATTGCTTTGAGCTGCGTTATGAGCTCTGGAGTCCACTCTATAGGGATTGCTCCATGAAAACAGGTTTTCTTCTCTGGGAGCCGCGAGATCCACTCGTGCAACTCGTCTGGAAATGATGCCCATAAAATTTTGTGAATATCTTTCCACAGATATCTATTCAACCACTGTTCGTCAGATAGATGCGGATGTCTATTCTCTTGCCTTGCAAAGTCTCTTACGGTCTTGTCACACCAAGCCCGGATCTCTGTCTTTTTGGGATACCAATTGTCAGAACATTTCAGGAACTCATGTTCTTCGTCACACATCACGACTGCAACTCATCATGGATTCTAGTCCCTGCAATGGAACCATTTGTTGGATTATCATATGCTGACCTAGAGGTTTTCAGTAAGACCCAGGTTCTTCGTAGTTTCCCCTTTTCCCAACAAAACCCCTTCGCATCGGCCCTTTCAGAAACAACCTGCAAGCAGGTTGAGGTCTCACTCGAGGTGTATCTATGGGGTATTGCGGAATCGGGTTTCCACAGTATGTGATGAGTTGTTCAGTCATGTACTGCGCAGTGTGGCAGGGGGAAAGCGCTGCGAGGCAAGACTGCGCGGTGAGGGACAACACTACGGTCCATGCCTCTAAGTCCTTCTACCGTGGAACTTCTTGTGTGACTGCGATCTACGCAGCTCACACTATGACTTAAAACAATTGAGATAATTGAGGTTCTGAAGTTATTATCACTAATCCTTCATTCAGTCATTCATTCATGCATTTAGGGTATCCACCGCTCAACATGTGCTCCAGATGCAGATCAACTACCCTAGACCCTTCTTACTGCGTAATATGAAAATACTTAAGCTATATCCCAACACTTAGCCAAATAACTGATTCGTTACTGCTTCATACATAAAGAATAAGCATTCACCATTCAACCATTCATGCAGACTTAACATATTATTTCCATACTTTCCTGATGGCAAATACATACAACAGTCCAACCATAACAGTATGCAAGGGAAATTTCAGGCATTCATTTACAGAAAACAGATAAATGCACACTACACAACCACATCACATTACACAATATTTAACGTGGTTCACTCCCCCCGGTGGGAATCTACGTCCATAAGAATGGTTGTTATATATATTCTTAATGGGAAGGGGACAACTGCTCTTAGTCTGCGCACTCAGCTGCAGACTCTCTTCTCTCTCGGCTAGGTCTCTGCGCACTCAGCTGCAGAGCCTTTACAATATGTTCGACTCAGAGAGATTTGATAATACAAGCTTAAGCTTAATATTCTCTAAGAGTTACCCTCAATATCCCAATAACAAAAGAACCCCTTCCCTATACAAAAGTGACTCCTTAAATAGATCATGCCTATAGGTCATGTCTTTACAATGTCGAGGAAGAAACCCTTTGGGTTTACAAAACTAGAACGGTTTCTCTAAACCAAACTGCTGGCTCTGGTAGCGAGTGCTCCATCGTGGCGGTCCTCCATGCCTTCAGCCTATCGCTATCGGCCTTTCTGTTGCGCACATGCCAACAGGTCACTTTCGTCAAGTCGCCCTTCTTTTAATGGCCTCGTAAAACTGGCTCAGCTCCCAGTCGCTTTCATCAAACCGTTCTTCCTCTAATGACCTTTTACACCTGGTCATTGCTCGGCCTTCCTGGAGCATCTTTTCCAAAACTAGACCACTGATGGTCTATCCGATACCTGTGCCCATCCTTCGTCCAACACTCTTCTTTGCTGGCTCCACGTGGCTTGATCACTTCGCAACACTGCTTCCTCGCAGCACTGATCTTTGCAGCACCCTTCGAAGTGCTGCCAAAATTTGGTTGCTGCGCACAACTTCGCAGCATCCCCCATACTTGTACAAAATTATATCATTTGTTGAGTTGTGCTTTGATCCGCAGCTCAACCTCCTTGTGTTATCCAAAATTGCCCCATCTTGGGCCAGGCCCAACAGGGTACAGGGATACCGGTGGGACCCTGCACAACATATTGTTGCATATTGTACCCAAACATGTTACCTGTAGGATATTGTTGAAAGTTTTGTGTGTTGGGAACCATCTGGTTAACCGGTGGTGGTTTGGTGGATTCAGAATCATAGGATTAACCAATTAATTCGGAATCGAATTAGAGACTGGTTGTTGAGTGTATTGTTGGGTGGGAATGAGAGGTGGAGGCCCTTGGGATTGTTGTGTCCAAGGGACATTTCCAAATCCTTGATTGGGTGGATTTCCCATGCCTGAGGGGGGCGCGGTTCCTGGAAAAATGGACCCCATGGGATGTTTGTTCTACCCTGATTAAAAGGCAGAGCTTGAAGTGGTGGGTTCCATGGAGTGTTCGAGGCAGTGGGATAAGGAAATCTGGAATTCAAGTTTGGGGGAGCAAAATCTTGATGTTGATTAGGTTTCCTGCCATATTGATTTGGGTTTCCGAATAAGGAATACCCCCCAATCGGTGGGATTTGAGGTCCCCAAGAAGGAATTGGGCCTGACGAGGGAATTTGGAAGTTAGTTCCGGTTGGAGTACTAACATAAGGTTGTCCACTGCTAGGTTGAGTATATGTTCCCCACGGAGCAAATGATGTTGATGGAGAAGGTTGTTGAATGGTTCCTATTGGGCCACTGACAAGTGGTACTCCTCCAAAAGATGTGGTATGGGGGCCCCACTGAGCTGATGAAGTGGATGAAGGTGGTTTTTCAGTAGCCCCACTTGGGGAAGAAAAAAGGATTTTTCCTCTAATCGATGGGATTGGTGGTACCCAGTCGATGTAGATGGTCTGACCAGAGGAGGTTGGTTACTGGGACCAATTGTTCCAATGAATGGCTATCCTCCAGAAATGGTATATATTGTGGCTGAAGAATGACCTCCAGTCACGTTGGGTGTTTGAACAATAGAGGTGGGCATTCTTCCAGTAATGACACTAGAAGGGTGAGGTGGTGCAGATTCGCCAGCTGCACTAAAGGTGCCGACTTGTGAAGAGGATCTTGCGCCAGTTCTGGATAGCGGTAGTGATGGTGAAAAGATTGGGTTGGTCCTCATAGCAGGTATATCCCCTAAAGGTAAGCCGAACATGTTGTGCGGAAATAAGTGTGGGGACAATAGTAGAGGACTTCCAGGTGCCACGTTCATAGGAATGGAAACGGTGCAAAAAGAGTCGAGGACTTGGCCCAGAGTTGTATCCCATAAAGTGGAGGTTGGATAAAAAATGTTAGCTATCCTGTTGGGGTCCGGAAAGAGTTCTGGTATAGTCCAGTCTGAGGGTCCTGACCGACCTACGAATGATTCACGATAAGTTGCGTCACTAGATGGAGGTTGGGAAGCTCGAAAATCAAGAAGATCTATGTCTTGGGAAGTGGGTGCAGGGGGATATTGTGAAGCCGATGTCATCATTCTAGCTGTTTCACGTCTAAAGCGTTCCGATGTTAGGGGTGAGTTGGATAGACTAAATATACTGGCTTGAATTGATGCCATAATCTCAGGTCCTGAAGGGAGATTGGGGAAGGATAAGCTCAACGGTACATTACTAGAAGAGTCAGTTTCATAACTATAGGTAGTTGGTGAAGTAGTGATGATAGGTGGAGTTTCCAGCTGTCCAGTAGGATATACAAAATCAAAAGGTAGGGGAAACTGTCTAGGAGGTGTGCGTTCAGGTTCTTGAATGGTTTCAATATACCCTCTAGGGACATCAAAGATTGTTGTCGTTTCTGATGTAGTGCTAGTCTTTGGGAGGGTGGTGCATTCCAGCGTAACATCAGATGAAGTACTGACCTCAGAAGCTAACATAGTGTCCACTGCGGTGTGAGTTTCTGGTACAACAGTGGATGGTGGTACTGCAAGAATCTAAGGTACTATACTAGTATATGGAATAGTACTAGTCTCCGAGACAATGCTATGGTTCAGGGGTACAGAAGCAACTGAAGGTGTCCTACTAGTAGATGGTGGAACATTCCCCCGACCAACTCCTCGACTGGTAGGAGGGGTAGGGATACGTGAAGCAAGCGGTTGGGAAGTCCGAGGTGGTGGTTTGAGACTTCTCCCCTGTTGTCTCCGTGATTTCCTTTGATCAGCCATGTGATAGGATTAAAGGTTCTGGGGACAGTCTCGTGAAAAAAGAACTCAAAAACCCTAGAGCAACCGAGTGTACAAAAGGGGAGCTAGGAAAAGGAAAGGCTCGCAGGCCAAAAAAGCAAGCTCAAAAAACTATACTGGGACCGGTGTCACAGTAAGCGAGCTGAAACAAAAGTGGCCAGAATTCCAACAAGCAGCACTAACAAGAAAATACCCTCTACAAAGATGAAATAACAAGCGAACTTCCTAACTAAGAGTTGGAGACCTCAAAAAATTGTATCATTGGTGAGGTGATGAAATCCAAGTCGAACAATACGAAATAAGAGACCAAAATGGAAGGATATCCCTCTATTGAAAGGCATCCTGGGTAAAAGATCCCTCGAAGAAAAGTCACTAAGCTACCTTGTTCATGACACGTCCGAGAAGGATACTTGAGTTTCTTCTTTTGAGCCCTTGTATGACCTATACGAAAAATACAAGGAAGACAACAGATAGATATCCTTAGGTGCTAAGTGGAGTGCGGCATTCGACAAAGTCCGTCCAAAACCTGTCCTCGCTGCTTGCTCCTGTGAAACAGGGGGCCCTCTCGACAAACTGGTCAATGACCATGTCAACAAATACAAGAGGATTTTGGCACCCTATTGGACAACATCTATGTTTCAGATGAACAATGACAATGGGGAATTATTTGGATTCCTATCCCCGATGTCCTACCTAACTACCAAATTCTTTTTATCCTCAAGCGAGGTTAAGGTGTGTTGAGTTAGGGAGATGAATTTTAATGGTTGTTGTATTACTCAATTGGGTAGCGGAAGTGCAACTTGGTGGTGTGATGACTGACTCAAACCATGCAAATGAGTATGAATCAAATAAGCCTTTCCTTTTGATGATTACTAGCTAAGGGAAAGAGAGAGTTCTTCGATCAATGCAAGCACACACGTTTTCAAAAGAATGAAAAAACCACTCAATTTTTTTGTGTGAATATGCCAAACTAATGTTACTTCTTTCAAGATGAATATGATCTATCATTGAATCTACTTCTAATGAGTATAACTATGTGACAAATAACAATGAAGAGATGTTTCCCAAATGCAAAATATGACTTTGATCCTTTCAACAAGAAGAGCAAGAATGTCTCAAAAAGGTCTTTCAATACGAAATTTTGTGAAAAAGATAGAAAGATACTATTTCAAAACAAGATATAATATCTCAATGATGCAATCAAGGATTTAGATTCATAAGCATAAAAGGACCTTGAATATGGAGAAATCACCAATCTTTTACAATCTATGAGAAAGAGGCAAATAATCTAGTTATGATGTCACAAGACTCATAAAATCTGTTAGGAACCCATGTCTTTACTTTGTTAGTATATTGTTGTTGGACGCATATGCTTTGTAAGTCATCCTATAGTATTTGTTGATCCATAGTTTATATTAGCCCATAGTATTGACCCACAGTATTGAACGCATATGCTTTGTAAGTCGTCCCATAGTATTATATGTCCCATGGTTTTGACTCATAGTATTGGCTCCTAGACTTAGCCCATGGTTTGTATTGACACATAGTATTGACCCATGGTATTGGCGCCTAGACTTAGTATATAAGTGTGTGTTGAGGCCTATGAAGGCACCGTGAAGTTAATTGTATTGAGATTGCTCAAAGGAGTTTCCCCCCTCGAAGTGGCCCGTGATCAATATAAAAGTGATTATGAGTTCTATTATTTCTGATATCTCGTGTATTTGCATTAATTAATTATTGCAAGTTCTTCACATCTGGTATCAGAGCACTTTCTTAGGCTCGTTGGGTGGAATTTCTGCCAATTTTTTTTTCACATCTATTGCAGCTTCGGATTTGGGAATAATCCCTATCCGCTTAACTGTGGGAAGTACTTGGGCATAAGCCCTAAAACTCATTGTGAGGAGTACCATAGGAACCCCAAAGTAGCTGGCCCATTGAGAGGACCTGCCAGCGAAAAGGGCAACGACCCCTACCTGATTGACTAGTTCCCACCCGTGAGGTAAACCAAGAGCTATTGTTTGTGGCAAATCAGTTATTAGTTTTACCTGAGCCGTGGAGTGAGGGGTACTGCCCCAATACGCAAGCTGTCAGACAGCATTGGTGACCAAGTGAAACACCTGAACTGTTAGGAAGTCGTACATACCTGGGGTCCATATCTATTTTCAATTGAACTGTTGTCGATCACTTCCGCTCCAGATCCAGCCATTTCAGATCTATTCTGAATGTCGTTCCAGATCCAACCATTTTTTATCCCTTCCACGCCGTTGCAGATCCATCTGTAGCGGATCCCTTCCGCGCCGCTGTTGCCGATCCATTTCTGGAAAAAAAAATAAAAAAAAATAAATACTGGTTATGGTTGTCACTCGCACAGGAGCCAACACCATGGAGGAAGCACTTGCAGTGATCCAAACCAAACTCCAAGATCTGGATGAACAATTTCTCAGCCTCCATCTTCAACATTCAGTCATGAACAATAACCGACGGCCAAAATCTTTTGCAGCCACCGGGTTCTCTTCTTCCAACAATTTTCGTGGGCCAAAGCTTGATTTTCCTCGCTTCAATGGTACTAATTCGACTGGATGGATATACCGAGCATAACAATATTTCAGTCTACATAATACTTTTGATGTCCAGAAAGCTCCACTTGCATCCTTTCATTTGGAACAGGAAGCCCTTCAATGGTACCGTTGGTACATCAAAGCTCATCCCGAGCCAAACTGGACATATTTTTGCCAACTCCTTTTGTCACGATTTGGTCCTAGTGCTTTTGATGACTTCACAGGAGCACTCACTAAAATTCACCAAATGGGTACAATGAGAGAGTATCAGATAGAATTTGATAAACTGGCCAATCACACAGAAGGATTGTCTGATGAATTCTACAGGAGTTGTTTTATCAGTGGTCTCAAGGATGAAATCCGCTCAGAGGTCAAAATGTTCTGTCCCAACACAATGATGGAAGTCCTAGGGTTAGTTAAGTTGGCAGAGGACAAGATCGCAGCTCAACAACGCTCCAAACCCACCTTTGTTCCCTTCAGAAATATGGGTTCCCAATGACCTCCCATCACGCTTGCTCCTCAACCAACTCATATCAAGCATTTGTCTGAAACAGAGATGCAGGCACGCCGAGAAAAAGGGATTTCTTATAATTGTGATGAGAAATTCACTTGGGGACATAGATGTGTTCAACAAAAGCTCTATCTCTTGGATGTGGATTCTCCGCCTGCCTCAGGACTTGATGAAGAAGCTCCAGATACAATAGATGATCAGGTCGACATTCAACACCCTCCTGTTGACACCCCATCTTAGGACGACCCACCCGAGATCTCTCTCCATGTTGTAACTGGTGTCACCACCCCTCAAACAATGCAAGTCAGGGGATACTTCAAGAATCTCCCTCTTACCATACTCATTGATTCTGGTAGCACTCATAACTTCATTGATCCTCGGATTGCCAAACAGGCTGATTGTTTTGTCCATCCTTGCTCCAACTTTGAAGTCATGGTTTCCAATGGGGGCACCTTACCTTGCAAGGGGAAGTGTCACAATGTGCGTATCTCTATGGAATATTATAACCTGCGCTCTCACATGTTTTCCCTCTCCTTAGGCGGATGTGATGTGGTTTTGGGCGTTCAATGGTTATGCACACATGGCCCCATCTTATGGGATTTTGTTGAACTTTGGATGCAGTTTTCAGTCAATGGGGCACAACACAAATTTATGGGCTTACAACCAGGGTCTCTTTGCATCATTAGTTCACATCTCCTGGAAAAAATACTTAAGAATAATTCACATGGTGTCATTTCTCAGCTCCATTCCATTTAGATGCACCCATCAACAGTCTCCACTACTTCCTTGGATAGATATGTAGGTGTCTTTGCTAAACCAATGAGCTTGTTGCCTTCAAGAGACCTTTCCGGTAAGAATTTAGCCACATCTACCTCTCAGCAGGAAATGATGACTATTTTGCATACAGTACAGAAGTGGCAGCCATCCCTATTAGGGAATTATTTCTGCATCAAGACTGATCTCTAGAGTCTGGAAACTTGCCTGGAACAATGGGTCTCCTCCCCAACACACCTGAAATGGGTTATCCAACTCATGGGTTATGACTATGCGACCACTTACCAGAAGGGTAAGGAAAATATGGTGGAAGATGCTCCTCCTCGCACATTTGATGACCCAGTTTCTCTTACAACTATTTCTCTGCTTGTTCCAAATTGGTTGCAATATGTTCAACGGGGCTATCTCTTCTATGAACTCCATGCTTGTTCATCAGTAGGGCACTCTGGGTTCCTCCAAACGTATGACCAAGAACAATGTAACTTCTTTTGGCAGGGACTCAAAAGGACAATTCAACGGATGGTGGTTGACCGTGATACTTTCCAGGTCAACAAGGGTGAAACGACCCTCCTTTCGGGACTACTCGAACTCTTGCCCATCCCTCCACAGATTTGGACAACTATTTCTATGGATTTCCTAGAAGCGCTCCAGTGGTATAGAACCACATCTCAAAGGACACCATATGAAGCAGTCTCTGGACAGGCACCACCAGTTCTTCTTCCATACACCTTTAGCAGCTCCCCAGTTTAGGCAGTTGACTCAATTCTTCGAAACCGTGATCAACTTCTTCTCATTCTGCAGGACAATTTTCACATGGAAAGTATTCGACTGAAACAACAAGCCGATCAACACTGTTATGAGCCCACTTTTCACATCACTGATATGGTTCTTCTTCATCTACAGCCTTCCATGCAATCCTCCCTGAAACTCCAAAGATGCCAGTGGCTCAGAATGCAACCCAAGAATGGTACAGGGGAGCCATTCCTTCAGATTTTGTATCAATTTCCACATCTAAAGCTTTGAGGACAAAGCTTTTTCTAAGGGAGAGGGGATGTTAGGAACCCATGTCTTTACTCTGTTTGTATATTTTTGTTGGATGCATATGCTTTGTAAGTCGTCCTGTAGTATTTGTTGATCCATAGTTTATATTATCCCATAGTATTGACCCATAGTATTGGACGCATATGCTTTGTAAGTCGTCCCATAGTATTATACGTCCCATGGTTTTGACTCATAGTATTGGCGCCTAGATTTATCCCATGGTTTGTATTGACACATAGTATTGACCCATGGTATTGGCGCCTAGACTTAGTATATAAGTGTGTGTTGAGGCCTATGAAGGCACCGTGAAGTTAATTGTATTGAGCTTGCTCAAAGGAGGTTGCCCCCTCGAAGTGGCCCGTGATCAATATAAAAGTGATTCTGAGTTCTATTATTTCTGATATCTCGTGTATTTGCATTAATTAATTATTGCAGATTCTTCACAAAATCCAATCTCAACGGTAGGTGAAACAAACCAAACACACTTGCAACTTTGCTGGGAGATATCAAGATAAATGTGCAGATGAGATACAAAAAATGATGAGTATGTAGGTGCTACTGGATCAGTGACCTAGTTATCAAATTGTTCAAGGTGTCTACCAAAGGGTCTTGAAAATCACGCAAAGAATCAAAGAGATTTCAAAAGAGACTAAAATTAAAGCACTGTACTGCAACTACACAGGTCATAGAGGTCTGAAAAATGTTAGCAAAACAATCCGGTTCAAAGAACCAAAAAATGAAATGAAATCAACCAAACAAAAGTAAAAGAATCACTCTCTCAGGGAATTTTTGCAGGTCATAAGGAAGCCTTAGGCACGCAAATTCAAGGTTTTCGTGTTCTACAGAGTGAATAGGGCGCAAAAATTTGATAGTTTTCACTCTGGTAAGAGTGTGTAGGGCACGAAAATAAGCAGAGGGAAATTAAGGGTGTATTTTTAAGAAACAAATTGGATTTTTCTAGGGTTTTCCAACCTAGGGGACTAAATGCTTAGGTCAGAATGAATGGCAGAGATCTAATGCAGAGAAAAGGGATGTGAATGAGGGTGAAAAGACCCAATTTCACAATCAAATTGAGTGAAAGTAAAAGCAGATTTCACAATTAAAAATGGATTCAAACCAGTGGAGTCGCCAGGTTTTAGGGTAGAACTTTCTTCCTACGAGTAAGAAGAGGTTCTCTTAGGTTAGATTAGGATATACTAGTTCCAATATAAGACAATTAGGTAAAAAATGCAACCTTGAACCCTGAACCAAACCCATACATCAAGATTAAATGTATTTGATAGTGACTGAAGGACTAACTCACCTTCAAATCGGAGATTTGTCCTGCTTCTAGCTTTGATCATGAAGCTCCCAAGTTGAATCTGCCAAGATCAAACAAGAAACAAACAGACAATCTTCCAAATACCTTGAAACACAAGTTAGGTTCAAATCTTACTAGATACACTTCATGCCAATGATTCAAGCACAATACACATGAAATGGGAAACAAGACAAGTTATTATTAATGGAAACTTGAAGATTCTTACATAGAGTTTCTTGATGTCCAAGTATCACCTCCAGCTCCAAAGCTTCCTCCCTCTAGCTATCTATGCAAATTCCTTAAGATCATAAGTTGGATGCCCCAAGTAGTCCCCCCTTTGGCCCATGGATGGCCTCTCCTTTATAGCACTTGAGGAGTTAACCATAAGGAGAGCAAGGTGGATCTCATGAGGGTTTAGTGGATCAACCAAGCGAAACAGAGAGAGGGGGTGGAGATTTAATTAGACATGTCAATCCCAAGGAAATCTCTCGGAAGGTAGAGATCCTAGATCCAAGCCAAAGGCTATATCAGGATTTCCGCGCCCCAGAGACTGAGCATAGTGTGAAAAAATCTTAAGATTTTCGCGCCACAGAGGTTATGTAGAGCGCAAAAATGTTGGTTTTTTGCATCTCATGAGATGTACAGGGCACGCAAATCAAGGCAAACATAGTCAGCTAGGGTGACACGTGGCCTGTTAGGTTGTTTCTCGGCAAACAAAAAGTGGATTTGTCTCCTAGGTGTCTAGATGAGACCAAGGAGGGTACTAACAACATTAGGGAGAAATATCACTAGGTCACATGGTACAAATATGCGACACTAAAGATCGAAGTGTAACTTTGAGGTATAACAATTATTCCAGACCGAATGATCATATGCTAAAGTAGTTCACTTTAGAGGTGATCAATTTCTAAAGGAGACTTAATAGCAACTGGTGATCATGGTGAATAATACATCACACAACATTAAATGCTTTTAACAAGTAAAGCATGACTTTTATACGGAAGGTCCACCTCTATACAGGAGGTCCATCTCATGGATACCTTTAAACAAAAGGTTCACCTAAGAATCATGACTTGACACACAAGTCCAAAGCCTTGTCCAAAAAGAATTTACAACATCATAACTTTGATCAATTACCTCTATACAAAAGAAATAACCTTTACACGGAAGTAAATCAATCTGCTCACCTCTGTACGAGAGGATCAATCTTTGTTGTACAAGATTGGTTTGGAGAATGTCTACTGGTGCTGTACATTTAACAATGATCACAAGGTTTTCACCCCAAAAAAATTGTTTAAAGCCTCGAATAGAGTTTGGAAGGTTTTGGACCCCAAATAATCAAAGTGTACTAACACATAAAATGGGTCTTGGAAGCCAATACCTCCAATTTTTCCACCTAGAAAGTACCAAAGTAGATGACAAATATAATCATCTATTTTAGATCAAACCTCCTCATTTAGGGAGGCTTTAGGTCCCCAAAATATTTTATTGAATGAGGTGAAGAAATTTCTCCTCTACCTTCTTCTTAGAGTACCATTTGGCCTTGCATGGAAGTTGTCCATTCATCTCAACCTACCAAAGTTCATATTGCTCCCATCTAGTTGTTTTGGACTTCTTTTGCAAAGTTGTATCTATTGCAGACTCTACCTGAGACTTCGGTGCTAAGTCCTCTATGGTTGGTAAGACTTGCTCACCATTTTCTTGGTTCAACATGAAAGGCTCATAGAGTTGTAAATTCTCCACATTCACTATTAAGTAAATGCACATAATGGGAATAGATTGTATCTGTTGGAATTATTACCCACCTCCAACACTTCAAAAGGACCATCCCATATAGCTTTGATCTTCTTACCTATACCATATAGCATTTCTTTTCTCAATTGAAAACAAACTTTGCCTCCCACCTTTAATGTTTTCTCAATTTTATGTTGATCATGCTTGGGCTTGTACTTTTTGTATGACTTTTTTCAATGTCTCTTGTACTTACAAATGGATCTACTTGATCTTATCAATGAAATTTTTAGCTTTCAAAGCTTCTCTTGTAGTGTATTTTCTCACTCCAATATACACCATATAAGATTGAAGGTGACAAATACCCAAAGCATGTTTCAAAAGGTGACTTACTATTAGAAGTGTGGACTACTTTGCTATAAGAGTGTTGAATGTAAATCAAATTTTCGTCCTAGGTCCTTGGATGCTTTTGATTGTAACCCCTAAAAAGCTAAATCGATATCTTGTTCACTACTATTTTCCCATCCATGGATGGAAAGTTGTAGAACTCTTCAACTTAGTGTCCATATTCTCCCAAAGTGTATTCCAAAAGGCATTGAAAAAAATGGTTTCTCTATTTGAGATGATGCTCCTAATTGGTATCCCAAAGTTTATCCAACCCTTTTCAAATATTATGTTTGTTTTATCTTATCCCTTGATGGTTTTTTTATAAGGCATGAGAATGCACATTTTCTTGAACCTATCGACTACCACAAACAATTAGTCATGTCCCTTCCTCATTCTTGGTAAACCACCCATGAAATGGATGGAGATGCTCTCTCATCATCTAGAAGGTACATGTAAGAGATGGTATAGACCTTGATTTCTATTATTGAGCTTGTAGATACAACCAAGTTTGTATTCTCTAATTAAAGTAGCTACATCTTGCATTCCTAGCTAATATACATACCTCTATAAGTTGGCAATTGTCATACCAACCCCAAAAATGCCCTACAACTTTGGAGGTGTGATCCCTTCTTATCAACTACAATCTTTCACCTTTAGGAACATAGAGCTTGTCTAGCTTGTAGAGAAACCCATCTTAGAGATGATAGTTAGCTTTACTGTCACATTCTTGTACAAAATTTTGTCCTTGTAGCTATTGAAACACCTCTTTAAAGTCCTCATCTTCTATGTATGCTTCCTTGTATGTATAATGGGTGAAAGAATATATGTGCATAAGAGTTCCCAAAGTTGTAATCTTCAATGTGGGTGGCCTTGAGAGCATATTTTCCAACTTATTAGTGTTTCACTTCTTATACTTGATGATTAGATCAAACTGTTGTAATAAACCCATCCTCTTATAATGTCTGGTTCTTGAAGTTTACTTTTGGCTTCCAAGTACTGCAATGGCTAGTGATCAATGTGGATGATGATCTCCTTTCCCATTAGAAAATGCTTCCCCTTAACAACTCGAACCAAATCAAAGAGTTCCTTATCATATGTCGGGTAGCTTAGGACTCTTCCAAGAAACATTTCAGAATGATAGCATACTAGCTTGCCTCCTTGTATCAAGATTGCTTCCATAACATACCCATTTGCATCCATTTCTATTTTGAAAGGATTTTGCAAATTAGGTAATGCAAGAGTTGGTGCTTGAATGATATTTCATTTAAGCTCATCGAAATCTTTCATTTGATTCTTTACCCATTGAAAAACTCTTGCCTCTAATTGTTATCGTGTGGAGTGGTCCCACAATAGCTAAAAAAGATGATATAAACTTCTCTGGGTTCTGTGTTGCCCAAAAAAAGCACCCAACTTCCATGACATTAGTAGGAGTTGGCTAGTTGATGGTGGCCTCTATCTCCGCAACATCTATCTTGAGTTTCCCTCCACCAATCACATGTACCAAATACACTAATGAATGCTTAGCAAATTCACGTTTCTTGAGGTTTGCTAGTAGTTGATACTTTTTCAAGGCCTCTAACACTTACATGAGATGTGAGATATGCTCTTCCCAAGTAGAGCTATAAACTAATATGTTGTCGTACACTATTACAAATGAATCTATAAAGGGGCACGATATATAATTCATCAAATGCATAAATGTTGCTGGTGTATTACATAGACAAAAATGTATTACAAATGATTCATATAGATCTTGCCTTGTTTTGAATGTGATATTCCATGTTTCTTCTTTTTTTAAGTTGTACCCGGTGGTGTCTTAATTCAAAGTTCTAAAGTTGATACACATTCTCCAAGTCCCATATTTTTTGGGTACTATGATGATAAGTGACCCACAAGATGAGTTTCTTGGTTGAATTAATCCTTGCTCTAGCAACTGTTGTAACCATTTCCTCACTTCATCGTCTTCCAGGATGGACTATTTGTACAACCCTCTTAGGTGGTAACCCTTTAAGCTCCTAGACCATTTCTTTGTATGCTTGCAAAAGCTACTCTAATTGGTGTTTCTACTCTTTTCGCTCCAAGTATACTTTTAATTTTACTAATTCATCTCTTGGTTGATTCTCTCTTGAGAAAAGTAATACAAATTTCATATTGGAACTGATCAATTTCTTGGCTTGCTTAGCACTTACTTTTTTTTTAACAGAAACAAGAAATATATTTATATTAAAAAAATCGGGATTTACAAACACCCCCAGTGCACCAAAACAATGACAACGAGGTTTGTGCAAAAAGGAAACCATACAATCCAAATCTACAGCCTTCTCATATCGATAGACAACATTAAAAAGCTTTCCAAAAACTATCCTATTTACCCTAACTGTAGAACCCTAAATATATCATTAATAACCCATACTACTAAATCTTAAAAAAACTGAAATGTATGCCACAAGATCTTCCTGAATTAGTTTCATACCTGATAGATGATGAGCCTGGTGATTACCTTGAAGGCTCCAATGTGTGCAATTGAAGGTGGGGGGACGACTCTCCACCCAACAAACCCCCAACCAAAAAGGTTGAGGCCCCAGAGCCCCCAACAATTAACCCTATGCCATAGCTTTCTTTCTTTCCTCTTTCTTGGCTCCTCCAGAGCTCTCCATCCAAAAATGCCAAAAGACCAAAAAAAGATCCTCCTCTCTCTTCTTCTCCTCCTTTTATCTCCCCCTCTTCCCATTTTTCTTAATTTCTTTTAATGCAATTTGTTTTCCCTTATTTTTCTTTCATATCCCCCATTATATTATTTACCCCCTATTATTTATTATTTTATATGTCATTATATATTCCCTTTTTATTATTTTACTCTTTTCATTTCATTATTTTATATAAGGGTTGTTACATACTTCCTCCCTCCAGGAAACTTCGTCCTGTGATGCACCTGCAACAATTAATTAACAAGAATATGCGAAATAGCAGAAATGACAGAACTCGGAATCACTTTTATATTGATCACAGGCCACTTCAAGGGGGCAACCTCCTTTGAGCAAGCTCAATACAATTAACTTCACGGTGCCTTCATAGGTCTCAACACACACTTATATACTAATTCTAGGTGCCAATACTATGGGTCGAAACCATGGGCCGTTACAAACTATGGATCAACAATACTACGAGCGACTTACAAAGCATATGCGCCAACAACAATAACATAAACTATTGATCAACAAATACTACGGGACGACTTACAAAGCATATGCGTCCAACAACAACATACTAACAAAGTAAAGACATGGGTTCCTAACATCCCCTCCCCCTTAAAAAAAAGCTTTGTCCTCAAAGATTTAGATGTGGAAATTGTTGTTGAATCTGAAGGAGTGGTTCCCACGTAGCATCCTCTGGTTGCATGCCGTGCCACTGAATTAAGACCTCTGTGATAGAGCAAGAGAGAAGCTGACGTGTGCACTGATTGAGGATGGCCTCTGGCTCCAAAAGGATGGATCCTTCATTATCCAGTTCGGGTAAAATTGTTTGTCCACTGATGTTGGTGCCAAGAACATTCTTCAGACAAGAGACATGAAAGACTGGATGAATGTGGGAAGAAGGAGGAAGTTCCAATTTATAAGCAATGGACCCAATCTTCTAAAGAATCCGATATGGCCCATAGAACTTTGGAGCGAGCTTATGACGCCCTTTGAGTTTCAAGGATGATTGTTTGTACGGCTGGAGATGAAGAAAAACCATATCGTCGACTTGAAAAGTGCGCTCAGAACGGTGCTGATCAGCTTGTTGCTTCATGCGATTTCTTGCCATGTGAAGATTGTCCCGCAAAATGCGAAGAATCTGATCGTGGTTTCGAAGGACCGTGTCAACTTCCTGAACTGGTGAAATGGTGGGGGTGTATGGAAGAAGAGCTGGAGGTGCCTGACCATAGACTATTTCATATGGGGTCATTTTAGAGGCAGTGTGGTAAGAGGTATTGTACCACCATTCAGCGAGAGGGAGCCATTTTTCGCACTGATGTTGTTGTTCCGAGGTGAAGCAACGAAGATAAGTTTCCAAGCATTTATTGACAATTTCAGTCTGACCATCTGTTTGTGGGTGATACCCTGAACTCATCTTCAGTTTGGTGCCAGTGTGGCGAAATAGTTCTGTCCAAAAATGACTGGTGAAAGTCGCATCACGATCCGAGACAATGGAATAAGGGATGCCATGAAGACGAAATATCTGGTCCAGAAAAATTTGAGCGATGGAGGAGGCTGTATAGGGGTGGCTGAGAGCACAAAAATGACTATATTTGGAGAGGAGATCAACCACAACAAGAATCACTGTCTTCCCGCCATATTTAGGGAGCCCTTCAATGAAATCCATAGAAATATCTGTCCAAATCCGTGTAGGTATGGGCAAGGGTTCAAGCAATTCTGGAAGGAGTGTTGTTTCACCCTTATTGCGCTGGCAGGTATCACATTCGGCCACCATCTGTTGAATTGTCCTTTTCATTCCCTGCCAAAAGAAGTTACGCCGTGCTCATTCATACTTTTTGAGGAACCCAGAGTGCCCTGCCGATGGAGAAGAATGGAGTTCATAGAAGACAGCCTGTTGAAGATCTGTGCTCTGGGGAAGCACCAGACGACCCTTGTATCGCAGAGAAGCACCATCCCAAGAGTAATGTGGTACAGTAGAAGGGTTGTTGGTCAAGCGTTGGATAATTTTAGATAAGGAGGAGTCATTGACATAACCCTGTTGAACAGATTGCAACCAATTTGGAATAGGCATAGAAATAGCTGAAAGAGAACCTTGGGCCTCAAATGTGCGAGAAAGAGCATCTGCCACAATATTGTCTTTACACTTCTTGTAAGTGATCTCATAGTCATAACCCATGAGTTTGATAACCCATTTCTGTTGTGCCAGGGAGGAGACACGCTGGTCCAAGAAATATTTCAGACTTTGGTGATCAATCTTGATGCAGAAATGATTCCCTAACAGGTATGGGCGCCACTTCTGTACTGCATGCAAAATAGCCATCATTTCCTTCTCATAGGTAGAGGCAGCTAGATTCTTACCTGAAAGGGCTTTGCTGGTGAATGCAATGGGGTGTTCATCTTGAAGGAGAACAACACCAAGTCCATTGCTGCAAGCATCACTCTCAATAGTGAAGGGCTGGAAAAATTGGGCATAGCTAGCACAGGTGTAGTACACATAGCTTGTTTTAGTTGGTCAAATGCACACTGAGCAGCAGGTGTCCATGTGAAGGCATCCTTTTTCAATAGAGCAGTTAATGGAGCTACAATATTCCGATAATCCTTGACAAACTTGCGGTAGTAGCCAGTCAACCCCAAAAAACCACGAAGGCTCTTGTCTGAGGATGCAGCCAATTGTTCATGGCATCGATTTTGGCAGGATCCACGCGAACCCCTTGTGCTGAGATAATGTGCCCGAGATACTCAACTTACTTCTGTCCAAAAACACATTTAGACTGCTTGGCATGGAGATGATGGTCAGAGAAAAGTTGCATGACAAGATCCAAATGCTGGAGATGTTCATCCCATGTTTTACTGTAGATGAGGATATCATCAAAGAATACCAAAATGAATTTCCGCAAGTAGGGTCGAAATATTTTATTCATTAAGGCCTGGAATGTGGAAGGAGCATTAGTGAGGCCAAAGGGTATGACCAAAACCTCATAATGGCCATCATGTGTGCAGAAAGTTGTTTTAGGGATATCATCCTCATGAACCCGAATTTGATGATACCCAGAACGAAGATCCAACTTGGAGAAAAAGTGAGCCCCATGAAGCTCATCAAGAAGCTCATCAACAACAGGAATTGGAAACTTATCCTTGATGGTGAGGTGATTCAGTGCTCGGAAGTCAATGCAGAGGCGCCATGACCCATCTTTTTTGCGGACAAGAATAATTGGAGAAGAAAAGGAACTAGTTCTTGGGCGAATAATACCTTACTTCAATAAGTCCCGAATGAGCATTTCAATCTCCGTTTTTTGGTGAAATGGGTAGCGATAGGTCCTGATGTTGGGAGGAATGCTTCCAGGAAGGAGCTAAATACGATGGTATTTTGGCCTTGAAGGTGGCAATCCCACTGGTTCAGCAAAGACACCTGTATATCGATCCAGAATTTGTTGTAGATCCAAAGGAGTAGTGGAGTACGCTGATGGTTGCATCTGGATGGAATGGATCTGAGCGATGACACCATGTGAATTCTTCTTGAGGAGTTTTTCCATGCGATGTGAACTGATGATGCTGAGAGAACCTGGTTGTAATCCTGTCAATGTGTGTTTGTGTCCATTGAGGGAAAACTGCATCCAAAGTTCAGCAAAATCCCATAAGATAGGGCCAAGTGTGCGTAGCCATTGAGCGCCCAAAACCACATCACATCCGCCTAAGGGCAAGGAAAACATGTCAGAGCGCAAGTTATAATCTCCCATAGAGATATGCACATTTTGACACTTCCCTTTGCAAGGTAAGGTGCCCCCATTGGCAACCATGACTTCAAAGTTGGAGCAAGGATGGATAAAAAAATCAGCTTGTTTGGCGATCCGAGGGTCAATGAAATTATGAGTGCTACCAGAATCAATGAGCATTGTAAGAGGAAGCTTCTTGAAGTAACCCCTGACCCGCATTGTTTGGGGGGTGGTGATTATAGCTAAAGCATGGAGAGATATCTCTGGCTGGTCATCCTGAGATGGGGGGTCAATAGGCGGTTCCTGAATGTCGACCGGAGCATCCAGTGTTTCTGGATCTTCGTCACCAATTTCAGAGGCAGGTGGAGACTCCACATCCAAGAGATAGAGCTTTTGTTGAACACATCTATGTCCCCGAGTGAATTTCTCATCACAATTATAGCAAAGCCCCTTTTCTCTGCGTGCTTGCATCTCTATTTCAGACAAACGCTTGATAGGAGTCGGTCGAGGAGCCTGCGGTATAGGTGGTCGCTGAGAACCCATATTTCGGAAGGGAACAAAAGTGGACTTGGAGCATTGTTGGGCTACAATCTTGTCTTCTGGAAACTTAGCCAACCCTAGTGCTTCCATCATTGTGTTGGGACAGAACATTTTGACCTCAGAGCGGATGGCATCCTTTAGACCACTGATAAAACAACTCCGGTAAAAGTCATCATACAATCCTTCGGTGTGGTTGGCTAGATTCTCAAATTCGGTTTGATACTCTCTCACAGTGCCAGTTTGGAGAAGTTTAGTGAGGGCTCCTGTGAAGTCATCAAAAGCACTAGGACCAAATCGTTGCAAAAGGAGCTGGCAAAAGTCTGGCCATTTGGGCTCTGGATGAGCCTTGATGTACCAACGGTACCATTGAAGCACTTCCTATTCTAAATGAAAGGATGCCAACGAAACTTTGTTGACATCAAAAGTATTATGCAGACTGAAATACTATTCTGCACAATAGATCCATCAAGTTGGATCGGTACCATTGAAGTGAGGAAAATCAAGCTTCGGACCACGGAAATTGCTAGAAGAAGAGAACCCATTGTCTGCTGAAGACTTGGACTGTCGTTTGTTGTTCATAGCTGAATGTTCAAGATGGAGACCGAGAAATTTTTCATCCAGATCCTGGAGTTTGGCTTGGATGGCTGCAAGTGCGTCCTCCATGGTTTTTGCTCCTGCACGGGTGACAACCATAACCAGGATTTTTTTTTATTTTTTATTTTTTATTTTTTTCTGTTGACTGGGTAGGAAAACAAAAACATAAACTACTTCAGTAAGGGAAAATCTGGACTTGGGAAAAAATCAGAAGGGTAATTGGGGTTTGACTAGGTTTTGGACACTGTTGGATAGATAGGGAAGCAAAAATGAGGATTTCAAAAGCGGGGTGAAAGAATGGGAAAATTTGGCAGAGGAGAACAACGAAGCAGAATTCAGAAAGGAATTCTGTGGTAAAATTTGAAGGTGATTGGGTGAAATCTGAGGAAGTTATGGCAAACCCTAAAAATAGACAAATGTGCGATTTCGGGCTTTGGGAAGGGAATTGGGGATAGGGTCCTCAAAACTGAAATATGCAGAATGGCATGACAGGGGTTCTCCAAAAATTTCAAGGGAAACAGACTGGAGCGGCTACGACTCGAAAGGGATCTGGAACAGCGCCGAATGGATTGAAAACGGCTAAATCTGGAATGGCTTGCAAAATAGATCTGAAACGGCGCAGCAGTGATCGACAATAGTTCAGCTGAAAGTAGATATGGACCCCAGGTATGTGCGGCTTCCTAACATTTCAGGGGTTTCACTCGGCCACCAATGTTGTCTAACGGCTTGCGTATTGGGGCATTACCCCTCACTCCATGGCTCAGGTAAAACTGATAACCGCTTTGCCACAAACGACAGCTCTTGGTTTACCTCACGGGTGGGAACTAGTCAATCAGGTAGGGGTCGTTGCCCTTTTCGCTGGACGGTCCTCTCAATGGGCCAGCTACTTCGGGGTTCCTGTGGTACTCCTCACAATGAGTTTTAGGGCTTATGCCCAAGTACTTCCCACAGTTAAGCGGATAGGGATTATTCCCAAATCCAAACCTGCAACAGATGCGAAAAAAATTTGGCAGAAATTTCACCCAGCGAGCCCAAGAAAGTGCTCTGATACCAGATGTGATGCACCTGGAACAATTAATTAACAAGAATATGCGAAATAGCAGAAATGACAGAACTCAGAATCACTTTTATATTGATCACAGGCCACTTCGAGGGGGCAACCTCCTTTGAGCAAGCTCAATACAATTAACTTCACGGTGCCTTCATAGGTCTCAACACACACTTATATACTAATTCTAGGCACCAATGCTATGGGTCGAAACCATGGGCCGTTACAAACTATGGATCAAAAATACTACGGGCGACTTACAAAGCATATGCGCCAACAACAATAACATAAACTATTGATCAACAAATACTACTGAACGACTTACAAAGCATATGCATCCAACAACAACATACTAACAAGTAAAGACATGGGTTCCTAACACGTCCCGAAGTTATAATCTTCAAGCAGTAAATACAATACTTATTCAATCAATCAATCAAGTAAATACTATAGTATATAGGAAGCTAGTACTATTGTAAAGTTTAGAGATTTATATGTGTGGCCACCACATAGAAGTCTCCAAACCACACTAATACAATCAAATGCCCTAAGTTACAACATGCTCTTAAGTAATTCCCTATGAGTATAGTATGAAACCATAACAACAATTATGCATCATACACACATAACAATTCATTAATAATTTATAACTGTGTATCTATTTACTTCCTCTTTCCTTACTCACCCTCTCCTTGAGAATCATACCATCCGCCACCTCCATAAACCTCCCCTTCAACTCCGGATGGTATTGCTCGCCATGGAACGGGCCCTCTACTGTAACCTGTCCGCGGATCATACAGTAGGCATCAGAAGTTCCCCGGGAAGTTCCCGTGGCATTGCCACCTTCCCAACTTCTGGTAATAATACGGCCTCATCGGATTCTAACCAGAATCCGGGCCTCATCGATACTAACCGACATCTGGTTCCCGGTACCCTGATGCCGATATGAAGATCATTATACCCCAGGAATCTCATAAGGATAACCTAAACATCCTCCACAACACCCTCAAGTCACTAGCCCCAAGCATCATAAGTCCTTCTACATAAGCCTCCCTCCCGGTGAGTATGTCTCCAACCGTGGACTCTGGTCACATCAGAAGTTCTCCGGGAATTATCCTTAGCATTGCCACCCTCCCAACTTTTAGTACTAAAGTCAAGAGTTGTTGGTATAGAGATAATTGTTGGGCTTTTCCCCCAGCCCATAATGAATTTATAGTAGCTATTGTCATTCATGGTTATGGGCTCCCACGAAATCATAGAATGATTAGCCTCACCAGGTTATTTGAGTGGATCACCTGGAACAACTTGTACTTACCATAATGAACAATCATTAGTAATCATTTCTCAATATATATCATGAATCAATAATATATCATGGATCAACCTTGAATCGTGTGCTAACAAGAATTTCTAGCCACCAATCCATATTGCATTACATCATAAGCCACTGTCATGATAAGTCATGCCAAGTTTAACATCTAATGCATTTAGGTGCTCGGTGCTACCGTTATAACATAACTGGTCATGATACTTTCATAATTTTACTAAACATCTCATTAATATGTCATGATAAGCTGCCATATTTCAACATTAGTACTATCAACATGGAGTAATGACCCACATAATCCATCATAATCCATCATCATATCAAATATGCATTCTAACATCCCACACAACCCATCATGATATCAAATATGCATTATACGGGGAGCAATAAGGGTTAGCATGAAACAATTACATGTCATACCAAATATATGATATAATCTCTTATTCTTCGCTAACACATAGCTGTAAAATACCAAAATTAACCACAACATGCTTTCATACCATTTATGTGCCAAATGACATTTATCTCAAGATGCAATGAAAATCTATTAAAATGCTAAATTAATACATCACGAAGTAATATCACTTTATGTTCTACACGTCATCTATCTTATATAGCACTATAACGTCATGAAATAACATCAAGAAGTATCACATGCACAACCCATGGCTATAAATTTTATGGCTACAATTAACAATCATCAAATTTCACATGAATAATGCAGGACCATGAAGGCATCATTCCAAGAACAACATGTAAAAACACCATATCATGTACCACATAACTTTCATTTCAAGATGCCAAAAATAAAACTATAAATTACAAATTGAGTATCAACAATCAACGCATCACGTACCTCATGTCCTATACATCTGGAAACCATAATAAACTCAGTATCAAGATGAAATATGCAACATGGAAATTGAGTAGCAGCATGAAAAACTAGGTATCATCATGAAATATGCAACATATGTCCTCTAAATTCAGAAACAATAAGAAACTATAAAATATTATCATAGTATCAACATGAAATATGTATCATATGTCTTCTAAGTCTAGATCTTGTAAAATACTGACTGGATATCAACATGAATTAATAGAACCAATCCAAGTGTCACAAGCTCAAGTCTACTCAAAAGGGTAATAAAACTCGTGACGCATAGTGTCTCCGTATATGTCGACTTGTGTTCTATATATGGGAAGTTTGCTCAGGAAACTTCCACACCAAGTTGGAACCGAATCTGTGGGTACTTTCTTACCCTAACCCATTATTCACATGGTGTTTGGAGGGCATCAACTTTTTCTCATAGCCATAGCTTATTCTGAGCAATTCCTCAATTGAGTGTTTTAGCTACATTGTGGATGGTCTTCTGTATTTTAGTTAATCTAATCTGTACTTTCCAAGGATCTTAATCCCAAGAAGCGTCGCACTAACAACCCATGGGGCACAAAACCTTCTAATGGTATTCATATCCAACTTGAATTTGGAAGACCCCATAGAGAAATTCATACAAAGTCATCCATTCTTAGACAATGACATTTCGGTGATTCTAGAATTTGGTCACCAAAAGCATTACACCAAACCTCTGCAAATTCTGAGAAACCAACGTACTTGATCCAGTAGATATAACAATCGGTGGGAAAAATTAGCATTGTTGGGTTTGGGATATTCATAGTTTAGTATAAATTGATCACACACCCATTTATTAGAGATGGTCAACTTTGATCACTTTTCCATAATTTTGGAGATGGTCACTCTGGTCAACTAAGATTGCTATGGGTGTGTCACTTTTATGCAACATGAAGTAGTTAGATACTCACCACTTGGTTTGCCACTTCCTATTCTCATGTGAATGATCCCCCTATTGTTGTCTTAAGGTAGTGAATTTCACAGGTTATTTTATTGTTTTATCACATTTGTCTAATGTGTAATATGCCACCTGCTTTGGACAATATCACCTTAACTTCAAACATTTCAATGTGTTAATGAACGTTACCACAGGCTGGTTACAACACGCTGGTTGGAACATTAAGAACACGCTGGTTCATAGTTTTATTTAATTAAATATTATTATGAAATAATAATTAAGACAATTCAACCTATCCATTATTATGAAAATTCAACCTACGTTTTGCAGCTGCCAAGACCAAGGAGATTGGGATGGGGATAAATCTAGAAGCATTGGCATATCTCTTTCCAATTATTATTATTTTTATGGTGATTTTCATAACGGTGACTGAACTGACAGGATAGAGGAGGGAGTTGGGACACCCAACGTAAATGAATTAGGTACCCATAACTGTGTATTAGTAAAGGAGAAGAACTGTGTTTTTAAGTCGAAGATTTATGCTTAACAAGAAATACAAATGTCCAAAAGCAAAATTCTTTGGCATGGATAGTCAGGAGAATCCTAATCCATGGAACGTTGTTTTGAGTCATTATTTCATTCATATTATATAATTAACTGTCTCAAGGATTTTTGTTCGGAGTATTTTTCTTATATTTAAAATAATTCAGAACCTCTAAAAACTGGATGGATCACTTCGAAACAATAAACAATGATTAGCAATAAAAATAGATGAACTTGCCAAAAAGACAGTTTTTTTTCTTAAATTAATTGACTCCCCAGGTTATCAATATTAAGTTCTACTTATGTGTTAATATTTCTCAATTACTTGTAGTGAGAGCCGTTACACCACCAAGTGAGAGCCAGGCTAGAGGGCGTTACACCATGGTATGAAGTTATATGGCATGAAGTTGCCTGTAAGTCAGTATTGGCACAACTTAATGGTCAGAAGGGCTTGATTCCTACACATTTACAACATAATCAACATCATGGATGCCCATACTTTGTCTTTGAAATTCAAAAGTGTCTTTTCCCAGTGCCTTAGTGAAAATTTCAGTGAGTTGTTCATTTGAATTGCAAAAACAGAGTTTAATTTCTTCATCATTTACCAATTCTCTAATGTAGTGATACCATGTGTCAATATGCTTGGTTCTCTTGTGGAATACATGGTTCTTTGACAACACGATAGCAGACTTATTATCACAAAAGATTGTTGTTGGTGCTCCTTGTTCATGCAACAGATCGAGCAAAACTCTTCTCATCCAAATGACTTGACATGCTGCTAACGTGGCAACGACATAATCTGCTTCTGATGATGAAATAGTGACTATGGGTTGTTTCGTTGATGCCCATGAGACAACTCCGGAGCCAAAAAAGAATGCATATCCAGAAGTAATTTTTCTATCATCAACATTTCCAGCAAAATCACTATCTGTGTACCCTGCCAATTTGAAATCTGAACATGTTGAATATAAAATTCCATAATTCACTATGCTTGCAACATACCTCGAAATTCTTTTACCTGCAAGCCAATGAGTACTCTACGAATACTCCATGAATCTTGAGATTAGACTCACAGCATACATGATGTCTGGTCTAGTTGCGGTTAGATACATTAAAGTGCCAACTAGCCTTTTAAATAGCCTAGGATTTACTTGACCTCCAACATCTTGCTTGCTTAACTTAGTGCCTGTAGCTACCGGTGTTGAAACTGGATTGCAATTCAACATTCTAAATCTTTTCAATATATCGTTTGCATATTTAGATTGTTAAATAAAGATTCCACTTTCAGATTGCAAGACTTCAATTCCCAGAAAAAAATTCATTAGGCCAAGGTCAGTCATCTCAAACTCACTCCTCATTACTGTTTTGAATTCTTCTAACATCAAATTGCTAGTATAAATGATATCATCAACATAAATGCACACAATGAAGACCTCACCATGCTGATTTTTCTTGGTGTACAGAGTAGGCTCATTGATACTCCTCCAAAAACCATTGCTTATGAGATAGGAATCAATTCTGCTGTACCAAGCTCGAGGAGCTTGCTTCAGCCCATACAAAGATTTCTTCAATTTATAAACCTTTTCTTCATGTCCACTTATCTCATAACCTGGAGGTTGTTTTACATATACCTCTTCTTTTAAAATTCCATTTAAAAACGCATATTTTACGTCCAACTGGTATACTTTCCAACTATTATGAGTTGCAATAGCTAAAATAGTTCTAATTGTATCTAATTTGGCAATAGGTGAACAAGTTTCATTATAGTCTATTCCAGGTTGTTGAGCAAAAACTTGAGCAACAAGTCTTGCCTTGTGCTTCTCAACTTCACCATCTGCATTGAACTTTGTTTTATACACCCGTTTCACACCATTGCAATCCTTTCCTTCAGGTAGATTCATTAATTCCCAAGTATCAATCCTTTCTATTGCATCTATCTCATCATTCATAGCATCCACCCAAACTTTATCTTTGATAGCTTCCTCATAACTAACAGGTTGATATGCTAACAATGCAAAATTTGAATTTAAATCTAATTGGTCTTCATGCTGATCATATATCTCCATAAGACTTCTAGTCTTCCTTCCTTTAACTCTAGATCTTAGTGTAGCTAAAGTAGGATTAGATTCATCACTTACCTGCGAACTTGGAGTAGGTTGATTTCTTTGCGTTGAGACCTCTCCTTGTGCAAGAATTCTTGGTGTTTTGACTGCAGTCGATGCATTTCTTATTGGTGTAGTGGTAACAGGTGCTTACACTTGTTGTCCTCCTTGAGATTCATGCTCTCCTGCTTCATCATGTTCATGAGATAATACAGCTCCTCCTGTAATAGACTCATCTACACTTCCATCCCATGCTTCTTCCTCTTTGAACTCAACATCTCTACTTATAACAAGCTTTTTGGTAATGGGATTGTACAATCTATATGCTTTAGATTGTTCACTATAACCGATGAAGATACATTTCTCACTATGATCATCCAACTTTCTCCTTAATTCAACCAGTACATGTGCATATGCTATGCACCAAAAAACTTGTAATTGTGAAATTGAACATTTTCTGCCAATCCATGTCTCTTGAGGTACTTTATTAATCAAGCTACTTGTAGGATTCCTATTAAGAATGTATATTGAACACCAAACATCTTCTGCCCAATAGTCATTTGGTAAGTGCTTTGTCTTCAACATGCTTCGAGCCATGTTCATTATGGTCCTATTCTTTCTTTTATCCACACCATTCTGTTGTGGTGTATATCTGGCAGTAAATTGTCTCTTAATTCCATGAACCTTGTAGAAATATAAAAATTCATTTGAACTATTCTCACCACCTCTATCATATCTTAGCACTCTAATGTACTTACCACTTTGCTTCTCAACCAAATCCTTGAATTTCTTGAAGACTCCGAAAGTTTCAGACTTTTGTTTTAAAAAATATACCCAGGTATTCCTGCTGTAATCATCAATAAATGTCAAGAAATAGTAAGCTCCAACCAATGAAGCGGTTTGCATTGGCCCACATAAATCTATATGTATGATTTCCAGATGTACTTTTTCTCTATAGGAAACACCTACAGGAAAGCTTTCTCTATGTTGTTTTTCCAAGATACATGTCTCACATGAGCTTGCTGGTTGTTCTATGATTGGCAACCCTTTCACCATTTCCTTCTTCTGCAATGACCTCAAACCATCAAAATGTAAGTGACCAAACCTCAAGTGCCAAAGCCAAGATTGATCAACACTATTAAGTTTGTATGCATTAACAGAATTTTGAGTGTCACTCCTCATTGTAAGCGGGAATATCCTATTCTTGGTCATCTCAACCCTTGCAATCAACCTATTACAATGAGCTCTATCTCAAATTGTGCAAGCTTTGTCATAAAAATTTATCTCATACCCATTCTCCATTAGTTGTCCAATACTCATCAAATTACATTTCATTCCAGGAAAAAGATAGACATCTTTCACATTCATCTTCTCACCATTCTTTGTCAAAACATCTATTATTCCTTTTCTTTTGACATAAACTCTACTATATGTTCCAAGCTTTACTTATGATTGAACAGAACTATCCAAACAGCTAAACAACTCTTGATCTCCAGTCATGTGGTTGCTACAACCACTGTCCAAAAACCATACATCTTTTGGACTCTCCTGAACAATATTACAAGTGATAAACATAGACTCTGTTTTAGTCTCAGATACCTCAGATAAATTAGTTGATTGCTTGCTTTCATTTGCTTGTCTTTTTTTGTAGTCCCGACTTGCATGCCCAAATTTCTTATAGTAAAAGCACTGAACCTTCGATTTATCAAACCTTCTAGACTGTTGCTGATTAAGATTACTCCTTGAACCTTTGAAATTTCTTGAATTGGGGCTCTGGACTGACTTACTGGTTTCATCTGAAATTGGTCTTTCATCACTTTGATTTTGGAATCTTCCTCTACCTCTATGACTAAATCTGCCTTTGCTTCTACTAACTGAAACCTGAGCCTTGAATGCAGATTCTAATGAGCGATTTGAGTTCCTACTCAGTCTAAATTCATGAGACAATAGAGATCCCATCAATTCAACAAAAGAAAATTGTGATAGATCCTTTGATTCCTCATTTTCCACTACAATTGCATCATATTTGTTGGGTAGGCTACGCAGAATTTTCTCCACAATTTTCTGGTCATTTAAATCCTCCCCGTGTGTTTTTATCTGGTTCACCACATTCATGGTTCTATTGAAAAACTGGTCAATAGATTTTGAATCCTTCATCTGAAGGGTTTCAAATTCTCTCCTAAGGGTTTGCAGCCTAATTGTCTTAACCTTAGAAGAGCCCTTATAGGCCGTCTCTAAAATGTCCCATGCTCTTTTTGAGTTATCTTCGGAAGCAATCTTTGGAAAGATTGATTCATCCAGACTATGTTGGATGAAGAGTAGGGCTTTAGCATTCTTCTTTCTATTATTATTGAGAATAACTCTTTCTTCCTGAGACAAAGCCAAAAAGGCTGCCTCATCTTGAGGTTCAGGATACCCATTCTCAACTAAATCGCAAATATCCTGAAAACGAAAAAGAGTTTTCATTTTTGTTGCCCAAAAATCATAATTTTTACCCGAGAACAAGGGAACCTGTGGCTGCACAGAGCTGCTGGTGGTGGCCATGGTTAAAATTTGACTGTCTATGAATCCTATGTCTGCTTGTTCACAAACCTAGCCCCCCCTTTCTCTTTGAATGGAACGGTCCTGGCTTTCTGGTGCTTGCAAATTTTTATTATAAACTAGCTAACACAAATCTCTTCTGCTGCAGATCTCTTTAAGGAAGAGCTTCACGAGTTCTAGCTTCTGCCTCGGGAATGAACCGTGGAGAAAACCTCAACACCTTCACACAATAGACCTCACACAACTGTTGGCTCCTTCGTTTAGGCTGGTGGCTTCAGAAATGGCAGAGAAAAGCTCTACGCATTGGTATTGGCCCTAATACCACAATGACAGGAAGTAGGGGAAGCTTCACAAGACAAAAATAAACAGGATGCAGGGGAAGCATTCACATAAAAACAACATCTGAAATTCACGGCATTCACAATAGAGATTAGCAGCATAATTCAATATAATACAGCAGCATACTCATAACTCTATTTTTATATATATATCGCCTTCATTAGAAAAAGGCTATATGCCCCAACAGACAGTTTCCAGAAAAAACTACTTAAACACAACTACAGAATTCGAATAAGTCTCGAAAGTTCTATCCTTTTCAAAAACAGTAAAACCATTATCTACCGCATTAAACTCATGTATCGAAGTGGAGTCGGAAACGTCAGTCACATTTAATGTGGCGGTTGAATTTACATGACGTGTTTCAATAACCATAACTAGCTAGGGTAGACACCCATTTAGCATTTCGCTAACACCTAATTCATAGTTGGTAGATCGGTATATTACATTTCATAATCATTAAGCTTACAACCATAAATTTCATCATGTGTGTTTATTGAAAATATTACAAGGTATTTTAAGAAATTAGTAGAAGGGAAAATAAAGTACATCTAACTTTCAAATGCTTATGTATCGACAATTAGAAGAGCTCATGCGGTTCATCCTTTAACATCAGTTCAGATAGAGTGGTCTTTGTGGACTAGGGATGCAGAAGAGGAAATTATTCCCACTTGCAGGTATGATTAGATGTTGGAGTTGGGATTTTTCATTATGCAATTCGCTTTGTTGGAGTTGGGATTTTCCATATTGTTACTTCTTTTGCATTATAAATGGCTAACTAACATATTAAAATTCTAACCGTAGAGAACTTGGAATTGGAATTGTGCCATACAGCCCTCTGGGCTGGGGTTTCTTTACTTCTGAAGCAAAGTCTCTTGAAAATTTAACAGGTAATGATTTTAGAAAGGTATTTTGAATCCATCGCATTCTATTTGGACATTTTAAGTTCAGTATTAGTTTATGTTGTCATTTATTTTTATTTGGAGGATAGGCGAGGATATGAGTGAGGCATCATACACATACATAGTTTTATAAGCTATTGTTCTTTTTACAGGGATTACCAAGAGTTACAACAGAGAATCTTGAAAGAAACCACATGACATTTGAGAAAATATGTGAAATAGCTTCTAGAAAAGGATGCTCCCGATGACAACTTTCACTTGCATGGGTTCATCATCACGAAATTGATGTTTCACCAATTCCTGGAACCACTAAAGTGAAGAACTTAAAGAAAATATTGGCATTGTTTCTGTAGAGATCACAGCTGAGGAGATAAGAAAATATAAAATATATTATCCACTTGTGGCTTCTCTGGTGATCGATATGATAAAGCCTTCAAGGAACTAACATGGTTGCATTCGGAGACCCCTCCTCTCTCTCCATGGAAGAATGACATATGATGATTTTTAACATCAATCTTTGCTAGCAAAGCAAAATCATCCATATTAGCATTTTATGAAGTTAATGTTACTGTAGGTGTTCTGCAATATTATCTAAAGGGCATTTTTTTTTTGGTTGGAATCTAAGCTGCAACCACTCACAGAAATACAAGTACTTCAAGATTAGATAAGATAAAGTGTAAATGAAAAGTTAAACTAGTGACCCGGTGCTTCTTAATAGTTCTCTTTGTAAGCAACCATCATATTTATGGAGTTCCAGGTCTGAAAGTAACATATATCAGACCTTAGTTTGTTAAGTATCATTGTTGTGATTGTGCTAGAAATCTATAGCACTTTAATTATGTTATGAACCCATGTCTTTACTTTGTTAGTATATTGTTGTTGGACGCATATGCTTTGTAAGTCGTCCCATAGTATTTGTTGATCCATAGTTTGTGTTATTGTTGTTGGCACATATGCTTTGTAAGTCGCCCATAGTTTTGTTGATCCATAGTTTGTACTGGCCCATGGTTTTGACTCATAGTATTGGCGTCTAGACTTAGCCCATGGTTTGTATTGATACATAGTATTGACCCATGGTATTGGTGCCTAGACTTAGTATATAAGTGTGTGTTGAGGCCTATGAAGGCACCGTGAAGTTAATTGTATTGAGCTTTCTCAAAGGAGGTTTCCCCCTCGAAGTGGCCTGTGATCAATATAAAAGTGATTATGAGTTCTGTTATTTTTGATATCTCATGTATTTGCATTAATTAATTATTGCAGGTTCATCACATCTGGTATCAGAGCACTTTCTGGGGCTCGTTGGGTGGAATTTCTGCCAAATTTTTTTTTGCGCTGTTACAAGTTCGGATCTGGGGATAACCCCTATCCGCTTAACTATGGGAAGTACTTGGGAATAAGCCCTAAAACTCATTGTGAGGAGTACCACAGAAACCCCAAAGCAGCTAGCCCATTAAGAGGACCTGCCAGTGAAAAGGGCAACGACCCCTACCTGATTGACTAGTTCCCACCCGTGAGGTAAACCAAGAGCTGTCGTTTGTGGCAAAGCGGTTATTAGTTTTACCTGAGCCGTGGAGTGAGGGGTACTTCCCCAATACTCAAGTCGTCAGACAACATTGGTGGCCGAGTGAATCCCCTGAACAGATAGGAAGCCGCACATACCTGGGGTCCATATCTATTTTCAGCTGAACTGTTGCCAATCACTTCTGCTCTAGATCCAGCCATTTCAGATCTATTCTGAAAGTCGTTCCAGATCCAGTCGTCGTTTCATATCCAACCGTTTTCGATCTCTTCTGCGCTGTTGCAGATCCATTTGTTGGGGATCCATTCCACACTGCTGTTGTCGATCCATTTCTGAGAAAAAAAAGATATATATATATTTTTTGGCTATGTCTCCCTTGTTTCAACTCTATTTTCCCCGAAACTTCACTGACATCCCTGCAATCCCATTTTTCATATTTCAAATTCCACTTCCCAAGACCATAAATCCCACATTTGTCTATTTTTAGGGTTTGCCATAACTCCTTCAATTTTCACCCAAACGCCTTCAACTTTTGCCATAGTGTTCCTTTCCTAATTCTGCTTCTTTGTCCCTCTCTACCAAATTTTTTCACCCCGCTTCTGAAATCCCCATTTTTAGCTTCTCTGTCCATCAGAAAGTGTCCAAAACCTAGTCAAACCCCAATTACCCATCCAAGTTTTTTCCAAATCCAAATCTTCCTTTACTAAATAAGCTTTTGTTTGTGTTTTTCTATCAATTTCCAAAAAAAAAAAAACTCTTGGTTGTGGTTGTCACCCGTGCAAGAGCAAAAACCATGGAGGAAGCACTTGCAGCCATCTAAACCAAGCTCTAAGATCTGGATTAAAAATTTCTCAGCCTCCATCTTCAGCATTTAGCCATGAACAATACCAGACAGCCAGAATATTTTGCGGCCACCGGGTTCTCTTCTTGTAGCAATTTTCGTGCGCCGAAGCTTGATTTTCCTCGCTTCAATGGTACTGATCTGACTGGATGGATATATTGAGCAGAACAATATTTCAGTCTGCATAATACTTTTGATGCCCAGAAAGTTCCACTTGCATCCTTTCATTTGGAATAAGAAGACCTTCAATGGTACTTTTGGTACATCAAAGCTCATCTCGAGCCAAACTGGATAGATTTTTGCCAACTCATTTTGCCACGATTTGGTCCTAGTGATTTTGATGATTTCATAGGAGCACTCACTAAACTTCACCAAATTGGCACAGTGAGAGAGTATCAGACAAAATTTGAGAAATTGGCCAATCACACAGAAGGATTGTCTGCTGAATTCTACAGGCGTTGTTTTATCAGTGGTCTCAAGGATGAAATCCGCTTAGAGGTCAAAATGTTCTGTCCCAACACAATGATGGAATTCCTAGGGTTGGCTAAGCTGGAAGAGGACAAGATCGCAGCTCAACAACGCTCCAAACCCACCTTTGTTCCCTTCAGAAATATGGGTTCCCAATGACCTCCCATCATGCTTTCTCCTCAACCAACTCCTATCAAGCATTTGTCTGAAACAGAGATGCAGGCACACCGAGAAAAAGGGATTTTCTATAGTTGTGATGAGAAATTCACTCGAGGACATAGATGTGTTCAACAAAATCTCTATCTCTTGGATGTGGATTCTCCGCCTACCTCAGAACTTGGTGAATAAGCTACAGATACAGTAGATGATCAGGTCGACATTCAACACCTGCCTGCTGACACCCCATCTCAGGATGACCCACTCGAGATCTCTCTCCATGCTGTAACCAGCGTCACCAGACCACAAACAATGCGGGTCATGGGATACTTCAAGAAGCTCCCTCTTACCATACTCATTGATTCTAGTAGCACTCATAACTTCATTGACCCTCAGATTACCAAACTGACTGATTGGTTTGTCCATCCTTACTCCAACTTTGAAGTCATGGTTTCCAATGGGGGCACCTTACCTTGCAAGGGGAAGTGTCACAATGTGCATATCTCTATGGAAGATTATAACCTACGCTCTGACATGTTTGCCTTGTCCTTAGGCGGATGTGATGTGGTTTTGGGTGTTCAATGGTTATGCACACTTGGCCCCATCTTATGGGATTTTGCTGAACTTTGGATGCAGTTTTCATCCAATGGGACACAACACAAAATTATGGGCTTACAACCAGGGTCTCTCCGCATTATCAGTTCACATCGCCTGGAAAATATCCTTAAGAAGAATTCACATGGTGTCATTGCTCATCTCCATTCCCTTCAGATGCACCCACCAATGGTCTCCACTACTTCCTTGGATAGATATGCAGGTGTCATTGTTGCACCCGTGGGCTTGCCGCCTTCACGAGACCTTTCTGGTAAGCATTTAGCCGCATCTACATCTCAGCAGGACATGATGGCTATTTTGCATACAATACAGAAGTGGCATCCATCCCTATTGGGGAATTATTTCTGCATCAAGACCAATCTCTAGTGTCTGGACACTTTCCTGGAACAATGGGTCTCCTCCCCAGCACACCTGAAAGGGTTATCCAACTCATGGGTTATGACTATGTGACCACTTACCAGAAGGGTAAGGACAATATGGTGGAAGATGCTCCTCCTCGCACATTTGATGACCCAGTTTCTCTTACAGCTATTTCTTTGCTTGTTCCAAATTGGTTGCAATCTGTTCAACGGGGCTATCTCTTCTATGAACTCCATGCTTCTTCATCAATAGGGAACTCTAGGTTCCTCAAAACGTATGACCAAGAACAATGTAAATTCTTTTGGAAGGGACTCAAAAGGACAATTCAATGGATGGTGGTTGACTATGATACTTTCCAGGTCAACAAGGGTGAAACTACCCTCCTTTTGGGATTCCTCAAAGCCTTGCCCATCCCTCCACAGATTTGGACAACTATTTCTATGGATTTCCTAGAAGCGCTCCAGTGGTATAGTACCACATCTAAAAGGACACCAAATGAAGCAGTCTCTGGCTAGGCACCACCAGTTCTTCTTCCATACACCTTCAATAGCTCCCCAGTTCAGGAAATTGACTCAATTCTTCGAAACCGTGATCAGCTTCTTCTCATTCTGCAGGACAATTTTCACATGGCAAGAATTCGACTGAACCAACAAGCCGATCAACACTGTTCTGAGTGCACTTTTCACATCGCTAATATGGTTCTTCTTCGTCTACAGCCTTCCACGCAATCCTCCCTGAAATTTCAAAGGTGCCAGTGGCTCGGAATGCAACTCGATGATGCTACAGGGGACCCACTCCTTCAGATTCTGCATCAATTTACACATCTAAAGCTCTGAGGACAAAGATTTTTCTAAGGGAGAGGGGATGTTAGGAACACATGTCTTTACTTTCTTAGTATATTGTTGTTGGACGCATATGCTTTGTAAGTCGTCCCATAGTATTTGTTGATCCATAGTTTGTGTTATTGTTGTTGGTGCATATGCTTTGTAAGTCGCCCATAGTTTTGTTGATCCATAGTTTGTACAGGCCCATGGTTTTGACTCATAGTATTGGTGCCTAGACTTAGCCCATGGTTTGTATTAGCCCATGGTTTGTATTGACACATAGTATTGACCCATGGTATTGGCGCCTAGACTTAGTATATAAGTGTGTGTTGAGGCCTATGAAGGCACTGTGAAGTTAATTGTATTGAGCTTGCTCAAAGGAGGTTGCCCCCTCGAAGTGGCCTGTGATCAATATAAAAGTGATTATGAGTTCTGTTATTTCTGATATCTCGTGTATTTGCATTAATTAATTATTGCAGGTTCATCACAAATTATTATGTATGTTGAATCTCTTGTCTTGAGACATGTGAATGTGATTGTTGAAATACCATATGTAGACAAGAAGTCTGAAGCATTTACACAATTTAACAATGCAAGAAACTCCTATTAACATTAAAGTGTAACCAACATGAACCACAATATAATTGTTTAACAAGATCAGTAAGCCTAAAAGTCACTTTCCCTACAACAACAAATTTGGGTCCAAACCCCCACTACCATAAAATTGTTTAACAGGCCAAATATTTTTAGGTGGCTATGGCCCTTAAGGACCTAAGTATATGAAACAAGGCTCTGATACTTGTTGGCAACCCAACAACTCCCCCTTCATTTTGTAAATAAAGGGGCCCCCATTATTATTTTGTAAGTACTTAGTTTGGTTTTCTTTTCTTTTATCTTGTTTTTAATTGTTTGACGATCTCCTTGTGGATTCTTTACTCTTTGCGTGGCTTGTTTATTGGCTTGGTTTTGCATGGTGGTATGGTTTGGGTGATCTTTGTCATTTCAATATTTTTTGGATACTAAAAAATGCTTGCACCTTTATGTTCATCTTTGATCTTAGTTAAATTGACTTTTGTCGACACCCAAAAAGTGCTCACTACCTGATCTCCCTCATTACATGACTCATTTGTCCATATTGCCTACCATATTTGCCTCCAAAACCTTAAAACCCCATTAAAAAGTCTCCAAAAGGCCAAAAAACCCATTAAAAAGCCTACAAAGGCCAAAAAAAACCATTAAAAAGCCTCCAAAAAGCCAAAACCCCATTTTTTCCCCCAAAATAATGTAAATTCCTCCAAAAATAGCAAAAACCCTCTAAAAATGGGATAAAAAATACAAAAAAGAGGAAAAAGAGGGAAAAAAGGAAGCAAAAACCCTATACAAGTGACCTAAACCATATGGTGCCCAAAACCATGGGTCAGCACTCCACCACTAAAAACTTATAAATAGGTGATGGAGGCTCCCCATTTTTCATTCACAATCATTCATATCCTCACTCTGCCAAAAATTCTCATGAAACCCTAGCTTTCCCTTTGGAGATATTTTCCACTTGAGAACCCCATTTGGCCCCATTTCCAAAACATCTTTAGAAGAAGGAAAATGAACAACACTGGAGCTTGGAACCAACCCTCTTGGACTGCTGCAAGGACTCCACCAACCTCTACATCTGAGGTATAATCAATACAAAAACATTTTATTATCTTGTCTTTTCTGTTTATGCACATGCTAGTTTAAAGTTACTGTTTTCATTTACTGTATTGCTTTTACTGTTTTTACTGAACTGCTACTAAGGAGTCCCTTCTCCTTAGTAGGTGCTCATTTGCACAAGCTAGGGTGAAAACCCTAGCTACAACTTTATGTCTCAATTGGATGAATGTGGTTTTTTCGACATTTCCGCCAAAACACCATTTTTGCTAAATTCCTTAATTTTAAGTATTTTGGTGGATTGAAATATATTGGTTAGACTCATTATTTTCATGACTTCAATCTGTGCCTTACAAGATTATGTAAAAATGAACTAAAGCAAGGTGGCATTACTAATTTTGAGTCAAGTATCAATTTCTTACGAACATAAATTTTCATTAAAAATTATATTATGTTGGTAATATTTAGAAGGCTAAACATGCACGTTTGGTTTTGATGTGAGCTAAAAACATTAATTTTTACAGGCTCCATTTTTTATTCTTGACATTTGGTCTTCAAATAGACATTTTCCACTGAAGTTACTTGCAATAAAACATGAAAATTGTAAATAATGTTAATATTATAAATGTGAATTATCTTGTATTTATTAACCTCTTTCAAACAAACAAAATGATTTTATTTACTTTGTAAATAACTGTTTTTTGGTTTGAAATTTTAAATTCTAATGTTTATTATATAATTTATATAACATAATATATGATGTATATTAGATAAGTTAAAATATATATATATATTAAATAAAAACGTGAATTTTACCAAACTACTTCTTGAATAGGATTAAAGTGATTATGTATTACTTTTTGTTCTTTTAAAACTTAAGAAGATAAAGTCACTTTTGTATTTTATAATCATATGTGAATATTAAAATTTCATTTCTCATATTTGTTATCTTGTCTTTTCTTGCTGTTATCAAAACATATGACATGTCTTTTAAATTAATAAGTCCGTGTTTTTTTCTTTTTACATGTCAATTGGAGAAGGGAAAACGTATCAGATGCCGAGAGTATTATATCATGTTGTGCAAGCTTTAAAGGAGATATGGAATAAATATTTTCTCAATATATGTTATCAAGATAGATTGAGAAAGATCAGAACTCAAAACGAGAGTCATGAGGTGGTAATGTCCCCGACATTGCACCTTGCACATGCATTGGCTCTTTTGTTTGTCAACAATGTTACAGTTGTGTAAGTATATAGAGGATAAAAAAATAATTAAGATTGTATAAGTTGATATAAAAAATCTTTTCTTTAAATAACAAGGGAAGGAACATAGCTTATAACTCTTGTAGAACTCACTTAGCTATAACTACATGCTTTGAACCAACCTATTACTATAGAGTAATAGATACTATAAATTTTACTAACTTACCTCTCAACTAAAATCCAACTAAGTTTTACAACACTTTACCTTTAACTAGCAAGAGATAAGGGTCCCTAACGAAAGAAATAGATTTTTACCAATCCTTACTTTGCTCGCTCAATACAACTATATGCTTTAGGTACAAGAACAACTATAAGAAAACTAGATAGAGGAAGAAAAAATATATGATATATTTAGATTCACCATGAGTTATTGGTATTAGCATCGTATAAGAAGGATCATAACGCATTTGTATTTCTTTACTTATTGGGTGGGGGGGATGATCAAATTGGGTTTGCCAATACAACCCCACCAATAACAATACCAATAACAATAGATAAATAATATAACCTCATCATAATGAAGCTCTAAACTATTTTAACTAAATAGATAATGAGTGACACTTAATGTTTTAGGCACTTGAGATGGAGGTAGAATGTAGACCTCCCCTTCATATGCAACACCATTCTATTTAATGCCTTATGATGTAAAATTGTTGGTCACTTTTATCTTTTAAGTATCAAATTTTGAGTAGTCGAACAAATCTTTATGACAATTGGAAATCTATGTATATATAGAATAACAATTATGTTGTTATGAAATGCCATTTTTCAGATATCCCTTTGGAAAGTACATTACTTGTCAATTGTATTGATTTGATGGTGTCTTTGTAAATTTTTAATTAAAAAAAAATGAAATAAAAGTGAGATCTAGCATAACTATTAATTAAGGATTTAAAGTAATGTTTAATTTTTCAATAAGGTAAACAAGAAGAGTAATGCTTATATTTTTTTTTTTATAAATAAACACTATATATTACTGCTGAAAAAAGTATATAGCTTGTCTCACAGAGTCTTTATAATCCCAGACATTCTCGTCCAAAAACAACCAAACAGGAGTCCAAACACAGATCTCATAGTAATGCTTATACTTTCAATAAGGTAAACGAGAAGAGTTGCATATCAGCAAGTCCCTACCTTGCCTTTAGTTTATGTTTCCTATTGATTAAAGAAACAAGTATTTAAAATGCTAATTGAGAGAAGTACAATAATAACCAAATGCTTCCCAAATGTTGTTAAACTAACCATAATATTTTTAACTATGTTATATTGAAACTGACCCAAATGTCCATTTGTTTAAGCTTCAATATCCACAAGCAAAAGCAATCTTTAAACCAAGTTCGATTGAAATTGCTATTGAATTGGGTAAAAACATCCTTAAGTCTTATAACGGACAGTAATGTTGCTTAAACTCATTTTCCATATTTACATTAGACTCAAACATGCATAGTGCTTAATATTTAAGGAGTGATGAATCCAAAGTTTAATAGTTATTTGTTTTTTATTCATCAAAATTTAATAAAACACTAGTATTAATAAAATAGAAAGACAAATCAAAATTATTAAAATAACAAACTAAAATGTAAAAAAATTAATGACAAACTAATTCTATAATTGCACCACTATAAAATTAATACTAATAAAATAGAAAATCAAAACAAACTAATTAAAATGACAAATTAATTCTTTATTTGCACCATTATAAAACTTACACTAATAAAATGAAAAAAACAAAACAAAATAATTAAAATAAAAAACTAAAATATAACAAAATAATTAAAATGACAAACTAAATTAACTTTGAATGAAAAAAAAGAGTTTAATGAGAAACTAATTCAATAATTGCACCAAACCAAAGAGAGGTTTTAAATTAAAAAAGAAAAGGAACACTTACTTAAGTAATAACAACACTAAGAGAATTCGACCTTTTAAGCGAAAAGCTCATTAAATTGTGGCAAACTAAAATATAGAACTAATGTTGAATGTTAAAAAAAGTCAATGACAAAATGATTGGACTTAGTCAAGTGCGGTTCCAGTGCAAGACCCCTGTAAATCATAGTCGGAAATAACAACTTCGTCATTATACTTCTTCAAAAAAACAATTAGGAGATTCCACCATTTTGATTTGAGTCTTCCATTGGTCTCAACTCTAGCTACTTGAATGTTTAAGTTCCCAATAGATGCTTGCATATGCGTGTTCCTCGTCCGCAAATGGATGAATATAAAGAAAGAGTGGCAGGTACAACTTTTCATGAAGTTGCTCAGAAGCTAATGCTTTTGAAAATAAGGAAAAGCTGGACTTTTACTGCAACAATAATAGAGCAAAAGGTCTCTCGCTTTAGCAGTATGATATAGGACGCAATATGATTGAACATATTGGTTTGGGACTCCGAGATAGAGTATTTCACGTCCGTAACGCCCAGAGGAAAACCAGACTCTCAAGAACCCTTCACTGGTGTGCCTTTTGAACTACACTGACGCCTAGGGAGATACCTATCATCAGAGGATTTAAGTCAAATAATATCCAGAAAGTATTGGAGCCAGGGAACAATGTAATGTAGTCGGGATTTATGGCCAATGCATTCTAGAAACACTTAAAATATATGTTATTATCTTATTCATACATTCATGTCAATCAAAATACGCATACCATCCCAATTTCAAAGAAACCTCACGTTGCCACGTTGTTATAATTCTTTAGCATAGCTGACAGAATATATCTAAAAACTAAACAATTGTAATCCTCTCGTCCTTGCACAGGACACACATCCATAAACGAAGGAGCACTATATGCTCTTCAATTCTCCTTGACCTGCTCAATTACAATTTCCAGAATTCTCCTTGCACAGGACACAGCTCCAGCTCCTGCTGAGCATGGACCTCCCCGAGTCCGCAATGTCCATTTGCAACAAAAGCTACATAGTGATATTTAATAAAATATTAACACCAAAAGCCCCTTGTACATTTGACTTGAATTCTTGCTCTGTATCGGTTTCACTAATGGAAATGGAAAAAAAAAAGAAGCATGGAAATGGATGGTGTTGCCAAATATTGCATACCCCCAAAAGGCAACCTGTTTTCACTATACGGTCTATACACATAGCTCCTTAGCAAGATGTTAAAGACAAGCACTGATGACATAAATAAAGGCTGTGCCACAGTAGCGAGCACTCACAGGTTACCTTAAGGCAGGCCGCGGATAGTAAGTTGTTTATTTTGGGGTCAACGAGAAATTCTTCTAGCATTTTGTGTGATGATTCTATGCGTGACGTAAAGGAGCTTAGAGAAACGATGAAAACGCTAGTGGGAGGGTCAAAGGCAGCATGAGTTAAATTTAATTAAACAAGAAGCTTCTGGGGAATGTTAGAAATCAAAGACTGCATGATTGAATTTGAAGTTCCTCCTAGATAATTTATTTTGCTCAGTTAAGAGAGATTTAGAGACGGTTTCCGAAGATTGTCTCTGGCTTTATGGTATCGATCCTTACCAATCATCGATAGTTCTCTTTTAGCCATTAATTCCCAGACAATGCCCAGGCCATCATTCCCTTTAGCTTATGCTACCTCTGCTTCTCGGCTTTCCAATTTCATCCATGCCCTCTTTGCGTCCCCGATTGTTAAATTTTCAGAATTTACTTCAATCTGATCTAGGATCTTAACTGAGAGAACAACATGTACAGCATATCTACAGCATATCAATCATGGAGACAATAATGCAAGCACACAAGAGACACAAAGATTTACTTGGGGAAAACCATAAAGGTGAAAAACCCCAATAACTTCCTCAGAGATAAATAGAGCAATGATACAACCAACCAAGAGAGATAGCCATAACCTAGTAGCAGATCCTCCTCCTCCATAAGTGCGCCACTCCTCCTTGAGTGCATGTGTGAGAAGTGAGTGAGCAAATAGAGTGCCTCCCGCACTCTATTTATACTTGACTTGACTTGCCTTTTTACCTAACTCATGTAGGCTCGAACTTAACCACATAACATAATACTGAGTGGGCCGACCCCCAATAGGGTGGTCTAATAACCCTTTGACCCACATGGCCGACCCCCAATAGGGTGGTCTAATAACCCTTTGACCCACATGACTTATACAGGGCCGACCCCAAACAAGGTGGTCTAATAACCCATCAAGTATAAGTTACGACACTTACAATATAAATGACGACACTTCCTTATAGAGGAATAATACCATCTCTATAGGAATACAATATACATATATGTGAAATACATTCCGAAGTTACATATACATCAACACTCCCTCTTAACTAGGAAGGTATTTCTCAGCACAGTTCTTCTAGCACAAGTCATCTTCTCTGGATCATCGTCACTGGATAATCATCATCGAGTCATCATCATCGTCACTGTTACTGCTATCTCAATCAATCTCTGAATCTACTCGTCATAGGAAGTTCTACAGAGCTAGTCCTTTTTCATACTGGATGTAGGCCCACCACCTGCAGGTCTTCATCATCACTGGCCATACTGTGGAATCCTCAGGACTTATTACGTGCGTCACAAAACCTCGAAAGAGCATCCCAGGATGTTACGGGTACACAACTCCAACCTGTAGGATCTCCCAGGGCGCTATTACATGTGACCCCACCACAAAACCTCGAAAGAGCATCTCAGGATGTTACGGGTACACAACTCCGACCTGAAATCTCCCGGGGCACAAATTACATGTGGTCCACCACAAAACCTAGCAAGAGCATCTCAGGATGTTACGGGTACACAACTCCGACCTGAAATCTCCCAGTGCACAAATTACATGTGGTCATGGCAAAACCTCGAAAGAGCATCTCAGGATGTTACGGGTACACAACTCCGACCTGAAATCTCCCAGGGCCCAAATTACATGCCATAGGACAAAACCTCGCAAGAGCATCTCAGGATGTTACGGGTACACAACTCCGACCTGAAATCTCCCAGGGCACAAATTACATGTCCTCCCAGAGCAATGTCTCGAAAGAGCATCTCAGGCCGTTACGGGTACACAACTCCGACCTATAGGATCTCCCAGACATGCTCATCTGCACAACCTGATCCACGGCCACAGAGTATCAACCTGATACTCACCATACATCATCCTGATGTACTCATGATCGTCCTGATCATCATCACTGCAACGTCCTGCTGCATGTCATCTGGAGCAACATCCTGAAGCTCATCATCCATGATCATCCTGATCATCATCACTGCAACGTCCTGCTGCATGTCATCTGGAGCAACATCCTGAAGCTCATCATCCATGATCATCCTGATTATCAATGCATCCACCTGATGCATACCAAGTATCTACCTGATACATATCATCATACATGATCCTCCTGATCATACAATGTATCCACCTGATACATGATACATATCACCATACATGATCCACCTGATCATACAATGTATCCACCTGATACATATACAGATACATGGTCCAAGCATCCAACATGATGCATATACAAAATACATACACATGATCCAACTGATCATATCCAGCATCCAACATGATGCATACATACATAAATGATCCAACTGATCATATCCAGCATCCAACATGATGCGTACATACATAAATGATCCAACTGATCATATCCAAGCAGAAACCAGAACATCATCCTGATGCCCATTATCCAGCACTTACATCCACAGCCATGTGAAGGATCCTCCTTCCAACATGCTTGGAATGGCTTCAGCAAATGTGTCCATCACTTCTTCCTCGAAGTGTCCTCGATCTGAAGTACGCCAAGCCTCTCTCTGAAGTACTCGAACTTCACTCTGGATAGTGGCTTCGTCAGCACATCTGCAATCTGCTCGTCCGTCGCAGCATACAGAAGCTTCACAACTCCTCTCTGCACCATATCCCTGATATAGTGATATTTGATCTCTATGTGTTTCGACCTGTCATGAAACACTGGGTTCTCGGACAGCTTCACACAACTCTGGCTATCACAAAAGATACCAGTAGCCTCCAACGGGAGATCAAATAACTCAGACAGTATCTTCCGTAGTCATACTGCCTCACAACTAGCTGAACAGGCTGCAACATACTCTGCCTCAGCTGTACTCAGTGCTACACAGGACTGTTTCCTGCTAAACCAAGAGATCACACCTGATCCCATATTGAAACAACACCCAGATGTGCTCTTCCTATCTGCAGCACTGCTAGCCCAATCTGAATCATCATAACCCTGTAGGTTAAACTTTTGATTCGCTTCATACTTGAGCCCATAATCCACTGTACCCTTCAGGTACCTCAGAACATGCTTTACAGCAACCAGGTGAACACTCCTCGGATCCATCAGGAACTAACTCAATGTGTTCGTTGCAAGTCAAATATCTGGTCTCGTGTTCGTCAGATACATCAAGGACCCAATCATCTGACGATACATAGTGATATCAATCGGCTCAGATGAAGCATCACACAGGCGCTTCAGGTTCGATGCCATATGTGTGGCCATAGCCTTGTAGTCCATCATCCAGAACCTCTTCAGGATCTCTACTGCATACTTCCCTTGTCCAAGGAAGATTCCTTCTGCACTCTGCCACACCTCCATGCCAAAAACAAATAGTGCATCATCCCCAAGTTCTTCATCTCGAACTCGGTAGTAAGCTTCCGCTGCGTGTCGGCAATCAATCTATCTTCACCATACCAAGTTCTACACATATATGATTTCCTATCATGTGTCTCAGAACCAAATGGCTGCTCCACATACACTTCTTCTTCAACTACACCATTCAAGGAAGCTGTCTTGAATCCATCTGGTGTATCTTCTATTTCATCACTTTTATATTTCTCTATGCTGCCATCTGCAACATGCTTGATCTGATAGTTTCATCTGGAAGTCATAACAAACTTCCCTTCAGGTCTTGGGACTACATCCCAAACATCGTTCTTCATGATCAACGGATCATGGCATTCCATTTCTTCATCCCGGATCCTGGGAACTTCAATATCTTCAATAGATATCTTTGTTGCTGGAACAAATGTTGTAGACCTTTTGTAGGTGAAGATATACGGTCTTTCCTACAAAACAGGTTAAATTGCATGATTAGAAACATCTCATAATTTTTAGAACAAATTCTTATACATAAAGAAATATGTCATACAGTCATGCAATTAGCCAATGCTTCAATACAACATTTATCCATGTCCCATAACTTTCTAGATGTCTTCCAATCTCTACCAGAACATTGTTAAGAGTGTGCACAACTCCCAACATGTCAGCAAAGAGGTTTCATTCTAGATAAGTAGCAATGGAATGTTGTACAGTGCCATAGGCCACTTACCCATGTATATTAGTAGTATATTGTTCATTAATGCAACTATTTTACTATGCACAATACATATCCTAAGTCTAGGAACATGAGCATATACATCATTGAACAATTTTATTTAAACAAACAAATATGCAAGAAATGATGATTAAAATACTTATCTTTCTTTGTTTGTTGGGTGGACTCCCTCTGAGTCTTTGCTTTCTTGCAGGAGCTGCTGGAGTCCTAATCTGTAGTAGCTTCTTCTACACCTTTCTGTTGTGGAATGTAGAGAGATGGACAACTCCCTCTGAATATCTGCATCCTTTCATAAACCACTGGAGTGTACTCCCTCTTGATCTTTGCTCCCTGGATTACCTGTCCTTGAACTTATATACATTCTCGATCCCTATGCATGCTTGTTAGTATCATCATTGTGTTATCCTCTAGGTCTAATATAAAATCATACATTCATTAGTATACTATTAAAACACAATAATCTCAAGCATGTATAGTCATGATCATTTCAAACAGAAATAGTAAGCATTATTATTCAAGGTTTATGTAGGATTCTTATGGTTAATCAAATCATAAGAAACATAACATGTATAAACCTGTAATTACTCAAACCTATGACTCTTCAGGTTAGTTGAATCATCAATCAAGATAAGAGATATAATATGCATAAAACCTGTGATTATTCAAACCTATACCTTCATGATTCTTCAATTATGGTAAGAAACATAATATGCATACAACCATGATTATTCAAACCTATGACTCTTCGGGAATAATCATTATCAACAACAGTATAAGATCCTAACACAAGGTAGGATTCTAGCTTGATATAGGAAAAACATACCTGGATTAGCATGCTAGCTATTTATGTCTAACATACTCACATGATGTCTTCTTGTCTTTCTTCAATGACTTGTGCTAGTAACCTGTATATCTCATAGGTCAACTATTACAAAACCGAGTTATACATACCTCGTAAATGGATCTTCTATGAGATCCATGACAATGGATGAATCCTTGTCTTCATGCCACCATGATCATACGTTCTTGAACCAGAACATGATTTGTCTTTCTTAGTGTACCTTTCATGTTAGTAGACAACATAAACCTCATACAACACCATAATGCATTAGTACAATCATAAGTGTCAACACCCTAACCAATGAATATCTTCTATCATGCATTCATAATTTTGTTAAGGTGATACGACAAATCTAAAATCAAAATTGTACTAACCGTAATAACATGAAGACAAACATACCATAAACTTAATCATGGACAAATATCGAAACATACCTCGATGAGTCATACCTGTCGAGATCGCTTGTAATCTTCTTATGTAAGGCCTTAGCCTCATCTCCTTCTGAAACAGGAACTTCTGCACCCATGCACATGATCAATCCATCTTCTTCTAGGATTAACCCAATCCACTTGATTTGCAAGAACTGAACCTGGAGCTGGATATGGGTTTGTCAGAGAAATCCCAAAAATTCAAACTTTGAATTTCAAACTTCCGAAATGATAGAAATATGCGCCTTGATGAGCTGATCAAACTGGTATATTCAGAATTTGAAAACTGCAAAGTTTCACTCCTCAATTTTGCCTTTGAAACTTCCGGATTCACTGGACGTGACCCTGAACTGGGGTTTGATGAAGCCCACTCTTTTTCCCCATCAAAAGGTTTGATCCAAAGCTCTAAGCTTCTATTTTTCTGAGGAGCTTCCAGCCGTGGTCACAGATTGCAAAAATTCCCATTTTTACAGAAGCCCTAGTTTTCCATTTTTCTGATCAAAGTCCCGAACTAGGGTTTGATCAAGCCCGGCCTTTTTCCCAACCAAAAATTCTGATCTTGGTCTCTAAATTTCTATCTTTATGAGTAGCATTCAGCCGTGGTCTCCGATTACAAAAATTCCAACTTTCTCCAAAGCCCTAAATTCCGGAAGCCATGAATGAAGGTACTCAAAAATAATTCTGTTTTGATAGAAATATGTACCTGATTGTTTCTGGTGTAACTCCAAACTTTTCAATCCACAGGGTCTGAAAACGTTTCCTGAGATAGCCTGACCTGTTATCTTTCCATCCTGACAGGTCTGACCTCAATTGGATTCTCTGAGAGAGAGTTATGTCAAATGTCGCAACGTGACCTGTTTTGGGATAAAATAGAAGAGCGAACTTGTACGGCGTGCCACGTGTCACTGTTTGAACTTCGGCCTCTGAAAAAGTTTTCTGAGATAGCTCGGCCTGTTATATTTCCATCCTGACAGGTCTGACCTCAATTGGACTCTCTGAGAGAGAGTTATTCCAAGTGTCGCAACATGACCTGTTTATGGGATAATACAGGAGAGCGAACTTGTACGGCGTGCCACGTGTCACTGGTTCAACTTCGGCCTCTGAAAACGTTTTCTGAGATATTACAGAATGTGTACTACCTGTCAATTTTTACGAAATTTTATTTAGAGCTTCCTAGCCCAGGATATGACCTTTTTCCCAAGGTCACCTGATTTTGACTCAGATCTGGAAGAGGCAGAAACCCTATATTGTACAGATCATAAATCACAAAGTACAATGAATTAGAGGTTTTCCTTTGGACACAAGGTACCTGGAGATTTAATATTCATCCTTTAACAATTTCAGATCTGAAAACTTTTCCAAAACGGATTTATAGCGAAAGTGCTACGATGACTGGTTTTTGCTATAGCAAGCCCTAGCATCGTAAGTGCAACAAGTGTCATACATGCCATATCGTGCCTTCTTTCAGGCTAGCTCTGATACCATGTTAAATTTTCAGAATTTACTTCAATCTGATCTAGGATCTTAACTGAGAGAACAACATGTATAGCATATCTACAGCATATCAATCATGGAGACAATAATGCAAGCACACAAGAGACACAAAGATTTACTTAGGGAAAACCATAAAGGTGAAAAACCCCAATAACTTCCTCAGAGATAGATAGAGCAATGATACAACCAACCAAGAGAGATAGCCATAACCTAGCAGCAGATCCTCCTCCTCCATAAGTGCGCCACTCCTCCTTGAGTGCATGTGTGAGAAGTGAGTGAGCAAATAGAGTGCCTCCCGCACTCTATTTATACTTGACTTGACTTGCCTTTTTACCTAACTCATGTAGGCTCAAACTTAACCACATAACATAATGCTGAGTGGGCCGACCCCCAATAGGGTGGTCTAATAACCCTTTGACCCACATGGCCGACCCCCAATAGGGTGGTCTAATAACCCTTTGACCCACATGACTTATACAGGGCCGACCCCAAACAAGGTGGTCTAATAACCCATCAAGTATAAGTTACGACACTTACAATATAAATGACGACACTTCCTTATAGAGGAATAATACCATCTCTATAGGAATACAATATACATATATGTGAAATACATTCCGAAGTTACATATACATCAACACCGATTTCATCGGACATGCAGAGGCTAATAATTTTTCAATGTTAGCAAAGAATTAATCGGAACAGGAAACCACGAAATGGCCTGGGTATGATGAAGGCCATGAAAGAAAGGGTCCCCCTGTCAGAAGCTCAGTGATCCAGACTGAGTCCCTGCTGAGCACGGTGGAAGCCCTAGACATCCAAGAGCCAACTGAGCTAAAGATCCCCGAGGCATCGAGGCGGACATATGGAGGGAAATCCAGGGTGCCAACAACTTGGAAGGGTTGCTTGATCCCATGGACGACATATTGCGAAAAGAGATTATCAGGTATGGAGAGTTCGCCCAAGCCAAGGAAAAATCTGTGAATGAAGTCCATGGATAAGAAACGAGCAAAAACCACAGATTAGAAATCCACCCGCACATTCATGGATGAAATATGTTTCTTCAATTAGAAATCCACCCACACATTCATGGATGAAATATGTTTCTTCAAGCGCGGAAATGGGATATTATATGCAGCGTGCATAGACTGCAAATGTAGAATATGACCACCAAAAAGATTAAACTGGGCAAACCAAACATGACCAATACATGCAGCTTGCCACACTCGTGCATCGACTACAGTACAAATGGTCTATCCGATGCATCGACTGTAAAAATTTTAGCTCTCTGTTGATGCCATTAAACCCTTGATTGTCTTTAAAACGATTAAAGAAAGTGGTCTTGCTTCATTTTTCCATGACCTGATCTGACTTGACCTGCTCATTTTTCCATGACCTGATCTGACCTGACCTGCTCAACACCTGTAGTGCCATGAATGTTGTCATTAATGTCATCCCGTTTGGTGAGTAGGTGACAAGCTAGAGGGATAGTGAGTAGGTGAGTCGTGACAAGCCAGACAGTTTTGTACAACATTAATAATAGAGCATTAATAATAAAGCATTAATAATAGATGATGCAGGTTCCGCCACCGAACTAGGAAGGGATTGTGTGGTTTGTGTGGAAGGAAGTTGAGAGGCCAACTCTCGAGGAGCCAATTTGAGAAATTGGGCTGGTTTTATTTTCAAATGACCAAAAAAAGGGATTGGACAGATTTGAAAACAAGGTATACTTTTTATATTGGATTCTTCAATATGATATTTTATAACATATGTCTTCATTGTAATTTCTAGTGATTTTTTCTTATGTGATGTGCAAATTGGTTCTATGTAGGATGTCAAAGGAATATCAAGTTGGGGTTGAAGAATTCATAGAGTTTGCAAAAAGGCATTCAGAGGATAATAACACCACAAGATGCCCTTGTAAAAAATGTTGCAATGTTGCAGTATTGATGTTTCAGGAAGTACAATACCACTTGATGATTCATGGTATAACAAGTTCATACAAAACTTGTTTTTTCCATGGAGAGAGAGTTCCTACTCAGGACTATATATTTGACAAGAGCAAGAAATGCCACACAACAGAGATGCATGATTTGCCTCTACAAATTACACATGGTGATGAACACATAGTCGTACATCAATATGATAATCAGAATGATGAGTTTGCAACATTGATTACAAATGATACTGAATTTATTGAGAATGACGATCATAACGAGGCAACCATGGTTGATGATCATATGGTTGAAATGGTGAATGATGCTTATCAATATTATAATGAAAATCTAGATGTGAATTGTGAAAATGGCCAACCAGAATCAATGGAAGAAAAAAATGCTATCAATCAATATCTAAAGTTAATTGAAGATGCAAAGGCACCATTGTACCCAGGTTTCACTAGTTTCACTAAGCTATCGGCCACTATGAAATTGTACAACCTTAAAGTGATAAATGGATGGTTTGATGCAAGTTTCACCCAGAGTTTGAAGTTGCAAAGAGGAATGCTTCCAACAGGAAATACACTTCTAGAATCTACATATGCTGCAAAAAGTTTGATTAAATCATTGGGTTTGGACTATGAAATGATACATGCATGCCACAATGATTGCATTTTATATTGGGGAAAATATGAAAAAATAAATGAATGCCCAACATGTGGCGAATCAAGATGGAAGGTTGATGCTCGTTCTGAAAAGGTGCGTACTGGTGTCCCGGCCAAAGTGATGAGGTATTTCCCTATAGTGTCGAGGTTGAAGAGAATGTACAGGTATGATTTTGAACTCTTATAATTCCATTATATCAAACACCTTCATGTACTACCAACCTACTAGAAAATCATCTTCTTTAATCTACTAAGTAGTGCAATGCATATATGATTCTTTATGTTTTTGTTACAACTCTACATATATTTCACAGAAAATGAGGTGGCATCATGAGAATGCAAGTAAGGATGGAATAATGTGCCACCCATTTGATAGCCCGGCATGGAAAACTATAGATTCTAAATGGCCTGATTTTTCCAACGATCCTCGCAATGTACGACTTGCAATGGAAGTGGATGGATTTGATCATTTTAGAAACTTGAGTAGTAGTTACAGTGTATGGCCAGTAGTACTAGTCACATATAACCTTCCGCCATGGTTATGCATGAAAAGGAGCTTTTGTTTGTTGTCATTGTTAATGCCTGGTCCCAAGCAACCAAGAAATGACATATATGTTTATTTGGAACCATTGGTAAATAAACTAAAACTAACATGGGATGAAGGGGCAAGGACATACGATGCTCATTCAAGGTCATTCTTTAATATCAAGGCTAAATTGATGTGGGCAATCCATGACTTTCCTGCTTGTGGAAATATGGTTGGTTGCACGACTAAAGGGTTTTGCGCATGCCCTATATGTGGAAGGAACACGGATTCAATGTATCTCAAATGTAGTAGGAAGTGTGTGTACATGGGACATAGGATCTATCTTCCAATAAATCATAAGTATCGTTCACAAAAAGGACCATTTAATGGGAAGGAAGGGAAGAGAAATGGGGGAAAGACTAAAAGTACAAAAAGAAAGAGAAATTTAAAAAAAGGTGAAAATTCGAAGAATGACGTGTGAAAGAAAAGGTCAATTCTATTCAATTTACCATATTGGGAGGTATGTGCACACATTATCTTAAGGCCTAAAATGTACGATGCTTGAAGGATTTCATTGTGTTTAATATGAATATATTGTTTAATTTTTCTTTGATGTTATAATTCATTGATTTTTTATACGGTTGGATGCGGAAACTCCTAGTGCATCACAATTTAGATTTAATGCACGTAGAAAAAAATGTATGCGAAAGTATTTTAGGAACCCTTCTAGATATAAAAGATAAATCAAAAGATGGGAAAAATTCTCGTGATGACTTACAACATTTGGGTATAAGGAGGTCCCTGTGGCCACAACAAAAAGGCAAAAAAATATTTCTTCCACCTACACCACACACTCTTTCAAAAAAGGAGAAAGAGATTCTTTGTCGTGTTTTGTTCACCTTAAAATTTCCAGATGGATATAGTTCAAACCCTAGAAATCATGTATCTATGAAAGATCTCAAGCTTCATAGTATGAAATCACATGATAGCCATGTTCTCATGCAACAAATCCTTCCAGTAGCATTGCGCCATGTGCTACCAAAAGCAGTTAGAAACACTATTTGTAGGCTTTGCTTCATTTATAGGCGAATTTGTGCAAAAATGGTGGATCCAACAGATCTTGATAACTTACAAGATGATGTTGTGGAAACTTTGTGCTTACTCAAAAAATATTTACCCCCTTCGTTCTTTGATATAATGATACATTTGACTGTACACTTGGTGCGAGAACTACGTTATTGTGGACCAGTTGCATATTGATGGATGTACCCTTTTGAAAGGTCAGTTAAATGTTATTAAGTGCAAATCCACATAAATTCCATCATTTTATGTGCATATAATAATAATACATTACTAGCAACTCTTTATTCATACTTTTGATTTCTCTACAAATTGGGTGTTTTTTTCTAGGAACATGAAAGTTTTCAAAGGTTATGTGAAAAATAAGAATAGGCCCGAAGGTTGCATAGCTAAAAACTACATTGTGGAGGAATCCATAAAATTTTGTGCTGGATATGTTGAAGGTATGGATAATATTGAAGGCATGCCTAGTAGAAATGAAGCTTGGGACGATGAAGAAGGAGAGGTTGGACAATATGGGAAGGCCTTATCTAGTGGAACTTCTATTGAATTAGATAAAACTAGTTTGTTACAAGCCCACAGATGGATCTTGCACAACACAGATGAAATTCAACCTTGGATAGAGTAAGTAATAAGCACATACTTATGAAATCATTTTTTATTATAATGTATCGCAATTTTTTTCATAAATTGTTTATTGACATTACTTGAAAATAGGATGCACTTGACAGAAATTGCCAATAGTAACATCCAAGCCCAAAACGATGAAGTCTTACTACAAAATCTCCACAACCAACAATTTAGTGATTGGTTAAGAAAACAGGTAATGATATGTTCTTGATATTAGATTTAATTGAACTTCATTGATCAAGATTATTATGATGTATGAAGGTGAGATTCTTTTAATATATTTTGAAATTGCATGGTTTTCTAACGACATTTCAAAATTTCAAGGTGGAAGGAAAAGAAAATATTTATGATACCCTTAAATGGTTGGCACATGGCCCAAGGAAATATGCAAATAAGTATAATGGCTACTTAATCAATGGGTGTATATTTCATGTTAAAAGATTAGAAAATTTCAGGGCCACACAAAATAGTGGTGTGTGCATAGATGCACAAACATTAATGAGATCAAGTGCAAAGGATAAAAACCCTATACATCAAATGACAACCTATTTTGGAGTGATTCAAGAAATAATGTTATTGGACTACTATTTGGTGCAGTATCCATTTTTCAAATGTGATTGGATAGATGTACACAAGAAGAATGGAATGAAAGTTGATGAAATTGGTTTCACCATGGTGAATCTGAAGAGATGCTTGAGTAAGGATAGACTGCAAGATGATCCATTTATTCTAGCATCACAAGTGAAACAAGTGTTTGATGTACAAGATCCGGTAGAGAATGAGTGGTGTGTAGTTTTGACATGCCCTCTGAAGGGATCAAGAAATTGTAATAGATATGATTTGGAGTATGCATATTTATCAAGTGTTGCATATTTCGAAGGGACGAAATGCAAAGAGGATAAAGTTGTAGGTGATGGTGGCATAGATTATGTTCGACAAGATTGTGAAGGCACATGGTTGGATGTTGTTCAGTAAGTAGCATGCATGATTTATTTATCAGTTCTCATTTATGTTGTATCTGTGAAAACTTATATCTTAGATTATTACTTGGATTTACCTTTCATGCATATATTTTTTGTTTTGATACTGTTTATGCATATTATTACTTGGATTTACCTTTCATGCATATATTTTTACATTATATAGATTGGGTGTGGGGAATTGAGAGTGATGTGAGGGGGGGGGAGGGACCATATGAGCTTCAACTTTCACGTGGTTGGACCTGTTTACTAGAGAATAAGATATTCTTGAAACCAAGAGAAGCTCATTCAGGTATTTTCATTTAGTTTTTTTAGAATTTCATATATGTTATGCCTTCTTTTACATATCTATCAATCGCTTATATGAAAATACCATTTTGTCATGATATATGCAGGTCTTCGCAATGGAAAGCAATATAATGACAATTTGTATCGTTTTCTAATGCATATTTGTAAGTTATCACCATAACGAATTTGTCAATTAGATATCTTACTGTCGTTTCTACAAATTTTAATTTTTTGGGGTTATTGGCCGTTGGATGAACCGTCCGACGAACGGAGTCATTTCGTCTGTAGATTGTTTGGGCAAGCACGTGGACCCCCAACAGGTGATTGTTTTAAGGAAGAGGGTAGGTTTAGTATTCGCGAATCGTAGCTTATCAATATTTTACTATTTGTTTTCAAGAAGAGGGCTTAAGATTGACTTTGCAATTTAGTTTCAAGTTTTTTTTTCACCTTTTTGGTAGCTTTCAACTAACTAGGAAACAAAAGTACTCTTTCCATATTACAGTCGAGTATAGATTATTTACAAGAATCTACTTCTCCAATTACACACAGGGCCTGCACGTAACTCCATCCACAAGTAGCCTTGCTTGTGCTTGTGCAAGTGAAACAGCTCGCCATAGTGGAGTATGAAAAACCCTTTCTTTACCATCAGGCTAAGACTCCATTTTCATTGAAATTTAGTTTATCTATATTCTAACAAAAAAACATCTTTGAATCTATTTGAGTATATTGACCAGTGAGATTTGTCTCTTCACTATTCCTGAGTTTAATATGTAAATTTTTGTGCTACTTCTCAATGGAATATTACCAAACTATGAATACATGTTTTTTCTTTACCTTTACTGTTGCATCTAGCGTGAAATATAGCCATTGAAATGTATCTGATCTATTTGTTCACTGCATATGTTACCAAGATATATTTTAGTTGTTGGAATTCATGAGAATGTATAATTGACTTTACCAAAAAAATACCTTATATAATGCCTTTCATAGTCTATCATGTTCTTTAACTTATTGTATTGCCACTAAAATTAGAGAAATAAACATTGGTACAATTCTATCAAAAAAATGTTAATTTTCTGCTCTAGAACTGATTTGACTAGGCTATGATCATAAATAAAGTTGTTCTTCATCAATGTTTGAGAACTGGGATGTCCTAAACAATTTTGAGGGCATTGATCATTTTTCTTATCTTTAGGTAGTAAAGGAGATATTCTAGTGTTATATCTAAAATGTACGGTCCTACTTTTGTTTTCTTAAAATAAGAATATGGATAGTACAGTTTTGTTTTGTTGTTTGTTTCTTATATATTTCTGCAACAAGCTTCAGGTAACATTTATGCCCAGCAACAATGAAAGCTGGGGTATTCAGGAATGATGGAATGAGATAACAATTAATTGCTTCATTTATATTTGGGCTGAGACTTTACATCTCTCTTATCTATTAAACATTTTCAAGTAGTAGCATGTCTTCATTGTTAGCATGCATTGAAATTTAACCTCTATTGCATCCATAATTTGCTGCTCTCGGTTGTTACGTTTTCAGATGAAATTTTTTTGCTTGTGTTAGATGACAATGCAATTAAAACCTTTTCATTCGTTAAAGATTGCTGCTGAAATAGCATGACAAAATGAATTGACAATGAAAGAAACAAATTTCACATGGGAGAAAGAAAGAACAGACTGTAGATCAAATAACACATGAATCTTTGAACAGAAGCGCTTGCAAGGCCTACCAAATTTATTTAAAATAGCTTCAAAATTGTTCAAACACAGAGCAACACTCGGGCTCCAAAATTTTCAACCCCTTTGCCATTGATTACATTTAATTTATAGATGTCTTCGAGCCCCAGGCTCAGCCTTCTCTTGAACATAAAACAGTTATAACCTATTGACCCCTAATCGAGGCATATTCGCAATTACAGACATGAGAGAGAGGTGGAAAAATTGGCTCAACAACCTTTTACATTTATAGGTCGTTTTTACTATATGACCACCTATACTTAACAAAAAGACAAAAATTGATCTTGGAGATGCTCTTCCAGCTAGTTGCTCCTACTAACTGAATGCTCCCACTAGCATAAAAAATTGCAATAACCTCGAACTCCTCATGCACCTGTCCTGATTCTCCCCTTGCCATACTTCTCGATGGACTTCCATTGGTAAGTTGAGGGTAGGTCCAAGGTGGTGAGCTCCTTAATTAACACTCTCAGCTCTGTGTGTTCTCTGTAAGAATTGTTAAGATTTAATATGCTAAGACAGAAAATAGCAGCATTGCATTCCATTTCACAATAATCACATATAGAGGATCACTGAAGAAACAACAAGCACAGCATAAACACAAGAGACACAAATTTATCCTGGGAAACACTCATGGGGTAGAAAACCCAGTAAAGCTTCCTCAATATAGATGACCAGCAATATACAAAGATGTAACCCTGAGCATAAGCTCCTCCTTCTCCATAGCAGACCTCTCCTCCACAAGTGTGCCACTCTCAAGTGAGTGAGTGTGTGTAAAATGAGGAATACACCTCCTCTATTTATACACTACTTCGACTTGTATTTTACACAAATCATGTAGGATCGTATTTAACCAATGGGTTAAATACCCCACTACAACTGACTGGGGCGACCCCTCTAGGGTGGTCTAATAACCCTTTGACCCACATAACACATACAGGGTCGATCCCCACTAGGGAAGTCTAATAACCCAAGTTACCACCTTCCGACGGAGGAATAAACATCTCCGGATATACAATAAGATCTTCAAGGAGGAATGAAACATCTCCAGAATAATAAAGTACAAATATAATATTCTTTGAAGTTACAATATCTCAACACTCCCCCTTAACGAGAAGGATATTATAACAGCATCTGCACGAGCAAGGATTCATCAACATCATACATGATACATCTATAAATCATTGGAAGCTTCCTCAACATCATTAGTAACTCAAGCAGTTACTGGAACATCTTCAATACTGGAACATCAACATCTTCAGTACTGAGTCTTTATCTTCTGTAGTACTCGAACAGCTACAACAACATCAACATCTGGATCCTCACGATCATTAGCATCATCATCATACGATCATCGGCATCGGGATCATCTCGATCTACAGCATCTGGATCATCTCGATCTACAGCATTTGGATCATCTCGATCTACAACATCTGGATCATCTCGATCTACAACATCTGGATCATCACGATCTACAGTATCTGGATCATCACGTTCTACAGCATCTCGATCATCTCGATCTACAGCATCTGGATCATCACAATCTACAGCATCTGGATCATCTTGATCTACAACATCTGGATCATCTCGATCTATAGCATCTGGATCATCACAATCTACAGTATCTAGATCATCACGTTCTACAGCATCTGGATCATCTCGATCTACAGCATCTGGATCATCTCGATCTACAACATCTAGATCATCATGATCTACAGTATCTGGATCATCACATTCTACAGCATCTAGATCATCTCGATCTACAGCATCTGGATCATCACGATATACAACATCTGGATCATCTTGATCTACAACATCTGGATCATCTCGATCTACAGCATATGGATCATCACGATCTACAGTATCTGGATCATCACGTTCTACAGCATCTGGATCATCTCGATCTACAGCATCTGGATCATCACGATCTACAGTATCTGGATCATCACGATCTACAACATCTGGATCATCTCGATCTACAGCATCTGGATCATCACGATCTACAGCATCTGGATCATCTCGATCATCACGATCAACATCATCGTCATCTAGATCATTACGATCAACAACATCATCAATACAAGTATAAATATCATTAATACAAGTATCCTCATCAATACAAGTATACATATCATCAATACAAGTATCCTCATCAATACAAGTATACACATCATCAATACAAGTATACATATCATCAATACAAGTATCCTCATCAATACAAGTATACACATCATCAATACAAGTATACACATCATCAATACAAGTATCCTCATCAATACAAGTATATACATCATCAATACAAGTCTCCTCATCAACACAAGTATACACAATAGCAGCATATCCTGCAATACACATGATCTAATTACGGGATGATCAATACCTCTCACTTTAAGACATCTCACCATGTCTAGGGACGATGCAATCCCAATCTGTTTACAGGATGATTAGTCCTTATCACTTTAAGACACCTCACCATGTCTAGGGACGATGCAATCCCAATCTATTTACAGGATGATTAGTCCTTATCACTTTAAGACACCTCACCATGTCTAGGGATGAGGCAATCCCAATCTATTTACAGGATGATTAGTCCTTATCACTTTAAGACATCTCACCATGTCTAGGGACGAGGCAATCCCAATCTATTTACAGGATGATTAGTCCTTATCACTTTAAGACACCTCACCATGTCTAGGGACAATGCAATCCCAATCTATTTACAGGATGATTAGTCCTTATCACTTTAAGACATCTCACCATGTCTAGGGACGAGGCAATCCCAATCTATTTACAGGATGATTAGTCCTTATCACTTTAAGACATCTCACCATGTATAGGGACGAGGCAATCCCAATCTACTTACAGGATGATTAATCCTTATCACTTTAGGACATAAGTCCAAGGGTGATGCAATCCTAATCCACTTACGGGATGATCAATCCCTATCACTTTAGAACATAAGTCCAAGGACGATGCAATCCTATCACGTACATTTTGAACCAAACGCTCAGGGACAATGCAGTCCTATCACGTCCACTAGGGACCACTTTCTCAGAGACATATGTCTACGGATCTCTTTTAGGACATGTGTCCATGGATGATACAATCCCCTCGTCCACTAGGGACCACATTCTCGGAGACATCTGTCTACGGATCACTTTTAGAACTGAAGTCCAGGGATGATACAATCCTCTCGTCCACTAGGGACCACATTCTCGGAGACATCTGTCTACGGATCACTTTAGAACTAAAGTCCAGGGATGATACAATCCTCTCGTCCACTAGGGACCACATTCTCGGAGACATCTGTCTACGGTTCTGTTTAGGACTGAAGTCGAGGGATGATACAATCCCCTTGTCCACTAGGGACCACATTCTTGGAGACATCTGTCTATGGATCTATTTAAGACTGAAGCCCAGGGATGATACAATCCCCACCTGTCCACTAGGGACTTCATTCTCGGAGACCATACATCTACGGATCCTTTTAGAACATGTGTTCAAGGATGATGCAATCCCCTCCTGTCCACTACGGACTTCATTCTCGAAGACCATACGTCTACGGATCCTTTTAGAACATGTGTTCAAGGATGATGCAATCCCTCTTCTTTCTCGGAGACATATGTCTATGAATCCTTTTAGAACATGTTTTCAAGGATGATGCAATCCCCTCGTCAACTTAGACCCTGTCTAAGGACCATCCACCAACCTCTCTGTCGGCATCACCAATATAAGTATCCACATCATTGACCTCACTGTCGATGTAGGCAATCTCATCATAAGTGATCACATCACTCCCCCTTTCGAGGAGGGTCCTTCTAAACTATATTAAGTTTGTCTTGGAAAACTTTACTTGAGGTAGAGGTTTGGTTACTATATCAGCAACTTGTTACAAATTCGAACTTTAATTCCTTTCTGCACCATATCTTGTATATAGAAATGTCAGATCTCTATGTGCTTTGACTTATCATGGAACACTGGATTCTCTACCATTTTCGTACAACTATGTTTGTCACATAGGATCACAGTTGGGTGTATCTCTAAGTCAAACAATCCTGAAGCCATACTTCTTCACAACTTAGTAGAGCAAGCAACCATATATTCTGCTTGTGCTGAGAGCCACACTAGACTGCTTCCTGCTACCACAAGATCATGGCTGATCCCAGAGAATAACATCTTCTCGATGTGCTCTTCCTATCTGATACACTTTCTGCTCAATCAACATCTGTGTATCCATCTGAAGTCATGATCTCTAAGATAACATAGATCAAATTCTATCGTATCCTTTAGGTACCTCATCACATGCTTTGCAGCTATCAGGTGAACTCGTCTAGGTTCCACTAGATACTGTCTCAAGGTGTTTCACAACAAAGCATATATCTAACCTAGTATTCGTTAGATACATCAATGACCCAATAAATTTTTCTGTACAGAGTTATATCCACTAACTCTGATGAGTTATCCGCTAACAGCTTCAAGTTGGAATCCATGAGAGTGGCCATTCCAACACATCAAGTCTTCTCAACATTTCTCGGCATACTTTCCTTGGTTGAGAAAGATTCCTTCTGAGCCTTTCCATACTTCTAGACCTAGAAAGTAATGCATCAATCTGAGATCTTTCATTTTCATTTATGTAGCCATCTATCTGTGCCATCTCTCATCAGATGGGTCTACTGATATGAGCCTCAACATCATTCGAACTCTGTGGTGAGTTCCTTCTTGCATCCATGTCATATGTGTATAGAAGCCATATTCAACCTTGTAGCAAAGGTTGAGATGCACATCACCCATGGTGATCATTAAGCTCATCAATTGATTATCGATCCTGGGAACCCATACAGAACCCGATTCACACTTCTTCTTTAATTACACCATTAAGAGAATGGTCTTATCTATCCACTTGGAGCAAACATCTCATCATGATTCTCTTCCTCTTTCTAAGAGAATCTTCTAGCCACAAGTCTTCTATTGTGTGTTTGATTTGCAAATCCTTTTGTTGAACATCCATCGCTTGTTTAGTGTTCATCATTCATCATGATCTTTCCTACAAATCAAAATTAATTACATGATTAGTAATACTTCATAATCAGTAAATCATATTGACATGATAACCTATTATGCATACATATATCATTTACATAGTTATGCAACTATTTTGACCAATACTTTGGCACAACACTTTCCCATATCCTGTATGCATACAGTGGCTATCTAGATGCCTTCCATCTCTACTAGAATATACTATCGAGAGTGTGCACAGCTCTCAGCATGTCAGCAAAGAGGTTTCATTCTAGACAAGCAACAATGGAATGTTTGTCCAACTTACCAATCATATGCATATTAGTAGTATACTGTTCAATGCTCTATGAATGTTTACACTTAGCATGATATATTCTAGGAATACAAATATGCATACAAGCAATATCATTTACTATTTCAAATAACAACTCAAATACTTATCTTTTATGTTTGTGTGGTTGCCTCCCGCTTGATCTTCTATATGTCTTTTGAACTTCTATTCATTCTGTACCACTGTGCATGCTCAAGTGTGCACTAGTGTCATCCTCATGATCTCATACACAAACATACATTCATTAGTATATTCTCAAAACATTCTAATTCTAAATAATCTTGAATATGTATAGTCATGATCATTAGTATTCAGGGTTTCAAGGAAGTCTTCTTTTACTCATGCATATTCTTGTTTGATCATAGTACTCTTCTGGTTAATTAAATCATCAAGATAAGAGACATAATATGCATAAACCCTTGATTACTAACTTTATGAATAAGCATAACCAATCATACCAAGTATACTTATATAAGGGATCCTAACACAAGGTAATATTCTAACTTGACATAGGAAAACATACCTGGATTAGTATACCTGTTTAGTTATGTACAACATACCTAAACAATCTCTTCAATGATTTAGAGATCCTGAGCTAGAACCTGCATGTCTCATAGGTTAAGCATAATATAACAAAGTCATACATACCTCGTAAGTAGAACAAAGATTATGGATGAGTCTTTGTCTTCATGTTTTCATGGTCATGGAACTTGATTTGTCTTTTGTGATGTACCTGTATCTTGTTAGCAGACAACATCAACCTCACACAACACCATAATGCATTAGTACAATCATATAGCCCTAATTAATGAATGTCTTCGATCATTCACATGCATTCATACTATTACTAGGGTGATACGACAATTCTAACATTAATCAATATTGTACTAATAAATAATATGAATACAAACACATCATGAACTTAATCAAGAATCAGATTTCAAGACATACCTGAACCTCCTTAAGTCATACATGTCGAGACTTCTTGTAGTCTTCTTATGTAAGGCCTTAGCCTCAACTCCCCTTCAATTTTGATCTGGAGCTTGATTAGGGTTTGCTAGAGAAACCCTAAAAATTCAATCTTTGACTTTCACACTTCTGAATGGATGGAAGGATGTGTCTTGCTAGCATACTTCAATTTTGAAATCTCCAAAATTTGACCCCTCAAAATTGCCTTTGAAACTTTTGGATCTTCTCGACAGGAACCCAAACTAGGGTTTGATGAAGCCCACCCTTCTATCCAATCAAAAGGTTCGATCCAAGGCTCTAAACTCTTATTTTTCTGAGGAGCTTCCAGCCGTGGTTTTCGATTCCAAAAATTCTAACTTTCTCTGAAACCCTAAAGTCCAGAAGCCATGAATGAAGGTGCTCCAAAAATAATTTTGTTTTGACAGAAATATGTACCTGATTGTTTCTATTGTAACGCTGAAATTTTCGCTCCATAGGGTCTGAAAACTTTTTTTGTGGTAGCCTGACCTTTCATCTTTCCATCCCGACAGGTCTGACCTCAATTGGATTTTCTGAGAGAGAGCTATGCCAAGTGTCGCAACGTGACCTGTTTATGGAATAAAACAGAAGAGAGAACTTGTACGGAGTGACACGTGTCACTAGTTGAGCTTCGGCCTATGAAAACGTTTCTTGAGATAGTACAGTCTGTTTACTACCTATCACTTTTTACAAAATTTCATTTGGAGCTTCCTAGCCCAAGTTATGCCAATTGTTGCAACGTGACCTGTTTATGGGATAAAACCGGAGAGCGAAGGTGTACGGTGTGCCACGTGTCACTGGTTCAGCTTCGGCCTCTGAAAACATTTCTTGAGATAGTACAGTCCGTGTACTACCTTTCACATTCTACAATATTTCATTTGGAACTTCCTAGCCCAAGTTATGGCCTTTTTTCCTAGGTCACCTGATTTTGACTGAGATCTGGAAGAGGCAGAAACCCTAACTTGTATTGATCATAACTCACAAAGTACAATGAATCTGAGGGTTCCCGTTGGACACAAGGCACCTGGGGATGTAATATACGACCTGTAAAGGTTTTAGATCCTGAACCTTCGCCAAAATGTATTTATAGTAAAAGTTCCACGATGACTGGTTTTTGCTATATAAAACCCTAACCTTCAAATTGTCGCAAGAGAAGCAAGTGTCGTAAGTGCCATACATTGCCTTCCTTCAGGTTAGCTCTGATACCATGTTAATATTTAATATGCTAAGACAGAAAATAGCAGCATTGCATTCCATTTCACAATAATCGCATATAGAGGATCACTGAAGAAACAACAAGCACAACATAAACACAAGAGACACAAATTTATCCTGGGAAACCCTCATGGGGTAGAAAACCCAATAAAGGTTCCTCAATATAGATGACCAGCAATATACAAAGATGTAACCCTGAGCATAAGCTCCTCCTTCTCCATATCAGACCTCTCCTCCACAAGTGTGCCACTCTCAAGTGAGTGAGTGTGTGTAAAATGAAGAATACACCTCCTCTATTTATACACTACTTCGACTTGTCTTTTACACAAATCATGTAGGCTCGTATTTAACCAATGGGTTAAATACCCCACTACAACTGACTGGGCCGACCCCTATAGGGTGGTCTAATAACCCTTTGACCCACATAACACATACAGGGCCGACCCCCACTAGGGAAGTCTAATAACCCAAGTTACCACCTTCCGACGGAGGAATAAACATCTCCGGATATACAATAAGATCTTCAAGGACGAATGAAACATCTCCAGAATAATAAAATACAAATATAATATTCTTTGAAGTTACAATATCTCAACAAGAATAACCAACGTGCAGTGTCCTGGCTCCCCTGAACATTGAGGCTAACTTGAAATCCCTTGTCAATTTTTCAGCTACTATCTGACCCGTCAGAGGCTGATCCATCCTTGCAAAATCCTCCTGGTTTTCCCTGCAATCCCATAGTTTAACCTTGTATTCATCATTTGATAACATGGTTCCATTCTCTTCCCAGAACATAGATAGGCCTTTCTTGAATAAGGGGTCAAATGCCTCCTTGAACAGCCTCAGTTGATTTGAGAGAATGTCTATCCCAGACTGGGTGATCTTCACCTGCTGATGCTTGTTAATTATTCTCTTGGCCCATATAATTGTGGCTACCCTATCCTTTATGTGTGTTGTATCAGCCTGCTCCTCTGACAAACCACTCAGAAACTCCACTACATTTTCTGCATAATCTGAGGGCTTCTTATTAAGCTTTTCATTGGCCACTGCTCTAGCCTGTTTAGCCAAATTTACCACAGTTTCCTTATCCACTATGAAGTTCAAATAGGGCCTTAGTTCTTCTGCTTGCTGGATGACATCATCCCATATGATTTTCTTAGTCTCCTGCAGTACCTTCTGTCCTATCACTTGCTCTTTTAACCTGTCAAGATCCACCTGCATTCCCTTGTACTTGGATTCCCAAGCCTCCTTTTCCTTCTCTGCATTGTCCTTTAGAGTCTTCAGGTTAGCTACTTGTTTTCTCAATCTGATCATTTCAGCATCTTGTAGGCTGGCATTGGCAATCTACCCCACTATGGAGAAGTCTCCAGACTCAATTGAGGGTGTGACCTCCATTTCTTGCTCTTTTTCATTTTCCTTTACTTTCATCCCTAGTTCTTCAAACTGGGATTTACATACTTTCTCACTAGCTGCTACAAGGGCTATGTTAAGCTGCAGTTGCTTCTCTTTTTCTCTGAGCTCCACCAGCTGGGCCTTACAGTCAATCAATTCTTCCTTTAATTTTTCTTTCTCTTCCTCTAGTTCTTCCATCTCAGGGGCATTTACCAACTGAGCAATAGGCATCTTTAACTTCTTTTTTAAGGACAGGATCTCCTGATCTTTCCCATCCAACAGCCCTTGTATGTTTTTTCTCTTGGCTTTTTCAGTCACAGAGGCTAATAATTGAGCTTGGAGCTTCTTCACCTATCCCTTTAGATATTTTTCTGCCTTCTCTATCCTTAATTGATTTTTAACCTTGGATTTGTTTGATTGTACTTTAGACAATTCTAAGGCACCCTTTAGTAGTTTGTTGTATATAACCTCACCTATTTCCTTGTGTAGGTTGATTATGTTAGGATCTGGGATATCTTCCAGATTGAACTTTAACCCAATAGCTTTGTTTTTAGTGGCCAAAGCCAGGTTTAGAGTATTTTGGGCCAAATTTCTGCTGGCCACCAAGGCTACGCTCTTCTTAGATATTTTCCTTACTTCTTAATATAATTTTGTTTGTGCTGCAATGTTGTCTGGATTTTCCTCATACCCTTCTAGTAGCTCTACTCTGGTCGTGCTCAATGTTGCAGGTCCCTTGGGTGGTTTACCAAAAACATGTTCTTTGACTTCAAAATGGGGCATTCGGAACTGGACCTGCTTCTTCTTTGGATTCTCTTCTTGAATCTTTGCCACCTGCTGATCAGCTTATTCTATTTTCTTCCTCTCTGAGGCCCTTTTAGGTTCACTATCCACATCCATTGGACTACTGATTTCCTGCTGATTAGACTTTTCTGGGATGGCCACTAGGGGCAAAAGCATTTGCACTGTTTTATCTTTACTAGATGATCTGGGTGTTGAAGATGAGCCTTCCTCAAAAAGGTATGCCAAAGTTTGGGAATTCTCTGAGGGTCAATGCCCATCTGTCCCTGCTCAATATACTCCATCCAGTTTGCCCTCTCAGCCATGCCATCTAGCTCAAAATGTTCATACCCCTTTCTATTTGTTGTTTTCCTTCTTTCTGAAAGTATCTGATGGGGGTCATAATTCACTGCTGCCTTGGAGGGGAATCCCATGTCTTTCATTATTTGTTGAAGGATTGAGAGAGATGCTCTAATTTTAACCATGATGGATCCTACTGTCCAGGGAAAATTTATGTTCGATGCCTTCTTATCATTTAGGAAGTGTTCACATTCAACTGTTAGCTTCTGTCTCACAAAATCCATGGTGAATATCCTGAGGGTGAGGAATGCAGGCAGCTCATATGGGGCATGGGAAAACCCATATAATCTGATTACAGTGCCCTGCTTCAATAAAAACCAATCCCCTACCCCTTTTTCCATTGGGGGTTGCAATAGGTCTTTCATCTCTAGTATTACTCTAGGTAATCTTTTCTGAAAAAACAAGATGTAAACCTCAGCCATGAGGCCATTCATGAACATATTGTAGTCAGAATACATCTCTTTGGTAATATGTAGCTCTGGGACCTTTAGGTTTTCATCATTGGAAACCAGGAACATCTTTAACAAATAGGATTGGAACCTGAAAGACCTAGTATTAGGAAACTCCACAAGTTGGGAATGGATACTTTCTGCTAGGGCTTCGTCAAACTTTAGACAAGACCATGGGGGGGTAAATTAGGGTCAGATGGCTCAAGGGGACAGGTACTGATAACGAACAGAAGGCTAATCAAGGGTTCGGTTATATCATGGTCAGTGTCCAGCCCTAAAAACTGGGACAACATCGAGATTACATATCTAGATTCTTCTGTGAACAAGTTGGCTTCGCCAGGGAAAGAGTCTGCTAAGACAGAAACACTTGGGAGTAGGGAGGCATGGTAGAAACTCTCCTTGAGGTTGTCTGGGTCTCTTCAGAAATGCTGAATTATGGCTTCTAATTTATAACTCTGGGACTTTCGGCAGAAATATTCAGGCACGGCTAGGGCTTTCCGGACGGTTGGGGAATCTATGTAACACAAAATATTTGATTTTGCAGCATCCATGACCGCCCTGCGGCCAGGGGAATAATAGCTGGAGCACCAGTCTATGAACTCGGGACAATTTAGGGTCTGACTGGTGGTAAAAAGGTGAAAGAAAGACTGGTAGACCTTGTGGATATCTCTGCCTTGGGCTCTTATGGTTTCTAGTTTTTCTTTGGCGGCTTCTAGGGTACTATTAAGGAACATGGTGTCGAAAATGTCACTGTCTTTGTCCTCTATCTGGTTGTTTATCTTACAAGATTCGAAACCCGGAGGTCCTATGGAGCCCACCATTTACAAAAGTTCACAGAGGAAAATAGTGGCCTACTTGGCTAGTTGACCACGAATCGATCTTCCTCACCTTTCAACGTGCACATGAAAGACAAGATGAGAATCCCTGTGCAGGCCGATATTTTATAATATTATCCTGCTATATTGTCCCTCTAGATACGAAGATGGAGGAGACACATCGGTCGTCCGTTGGCTAGATTGATCCTCTACCGTTAGATCCTTTGACCTTTCCTACCACCTTTCTTCGTGGTTTCCAATTCGGCCACCTGACAGCTTGCCAGCGCTTTTGACTTTTGAGAAACCCTGCATGCCATTGATCCGGTTCTTGCTCAGATCCTGGCCGTCCAACCGTGTGTCCCGTTAATTGTTTGCAAATATTTGTCCCACCTAGTTACCTCACAAGTATTATTTGCGAAGTTCACCCGGACCGTAGATCTTTGCCACGCCACATCTAGGCTGTCGGAGGATGCACTACTTTAAGAAAAGTTCGCAAATATGAATTGCGACCATTTCTGCACACGTAATATTTGCGAACATGTTGTGAGACGTTGATCTGCACCCTACACCATTGATTGCTTTTGGACCTACCCGTCGGCTAGTACCCCACCTCCGCTTAAAGAGTCACCAACTTACTTCGCGAAGAAGGCTCCCGACCGCAGATTTCCTGACGCTAGATCTGACCGTCCATACATTTTTTCACATGTTCCTTTGCATTTGGCCTTCGGCTGATTACTTCAAACCTTAGATTTTTCCCACATCGCTACTTTCATCCCGATTCGTCCTATTGAGAGTTCCTGAGCAATCAATTTTTTCTTGAACTTCGAGCCTACCTTCCCTTCACGAGTCCTCCAGAACCCTTAGCACAATCCAGGTGCTAACAGATCCATCAAGCAACCATTAGAAACGATGCTCGTTCTTATCAATGAATACTTGAAATTCTAGTTAGATGTTCACTTCATGAGTATGTGTTTGAACTTGAAAGCCAAGTTCTACAAATCGTTTTTGTATTACTATTTTTTATTGAATTAATGTTGCATATGAAACCTTTCAATTTCAGCTAACTTATAAGGTCAGAGTCATTTAGACTACTTTCTTAGGTCTCTCGATTCAGAAACAATGTTGGGATTATTAGTGTTTTCTTAGAATTACAAATGATGCAATCTTGGTCTTAATATTGCCCCTTTCCCCAATTCTTAAAGGTTTCTAGCTCAATGGTAGAGCGCCTGCTTTACAAGCAGGAGGTTGAAGGTTCGATTCCTTCGTGCCCTAATCATATGTCACTACAAGGGGGGTTCATAACCGCCCCCAAAGATTTGTAAATATTTTTTTGGGGGGGATTCGAACCGCCTCTGTAGTTACCTACGAGGGGGGTTTAAACTGCCCCCAAAGGTTTGGAAATATTTTTAGGGGGGGTTTCAAACCGCCTCTGTAGATACCTACGAGGGGGGGTTTAAAACCGCCCCCACATGTTTGTAAATTGTTTTGGGGGGGTTTTGAACCGCTTCCGTAGGTACCTGCGAGGGGGGTTTAAAACTTCCCCCACAGGTTTGTAAAGAGTTTTGGTGGCGGTTTTGAACCGCCTCCGTAGGTACCTACGAGGGGGGTTTAAAACCATCCCCACAGGTTTGTAAATCGTTTTGGTGGGGTTTTTGAACGGCCTCCGTAGGTACCTACGAGGGGGGTTTAAAACCACCCCCACAGGTTTGTAAAGAGTTTTGACAGGGGTTTTGAACCGCCTCCGTAGGTACATACGAGGGGGGTGTATATCCGCCCTTAAGAGTGACTTTGGGGGGAGGTTTATAACCGCCGCCAAAATTCACTTCAAGGTCGGTTTTGATCTCTTCCAGAACTGCCCCTAAAAGCCAAAACTTTTAGCATCGGTGTTATTAGGGGCGTTTTCTTAAAGACCGTCGCCAAATACAAAATCGACCCCAAATTAGTGACTTTTGGAGGTGGAAGACAACCGCCCCTTAAAGTCAAAAAAGGACTTTTGGGGGGGGTTTCAAACCGCCCCAAAAAGTCCAAAAGTAACTTTTTTGGGGGGGTTTAGAACCGCCCTCAAAAGCAACTTTTGGGGGTAGTTTAGAACTGCCTCGAAAAGTCACTTTTAGGGGCGGTTTTGATCTCTTTCAGAACCACCCCTAAATGTCAAAACTTTTAGCGTCGGTGCTATTAGGGGCGATTTTGGAAAGACCGACGCCAAAGCCAAAATCACCCCCAATAATGCCTTTTGGAGGCGGAAGACAACCGCCCTTAAATGTCAAATTTGTTGTAGTGACTGATACTTAAATGAATGTTTATAACTGAAGCATTGATACTTCTTAACTAAATGTTTATAATTGAAGCTTTAACAATTCGAGTTCTTTAATTAGACGAAGTGGTTGCATGGGAAATTTTGAATTCTCTTGATCTCTATGCTTTATATTTTATTTCTTTATTTTTTACTACATGGTCAATATGTGATAACTTTAATTATACATCACATTACATTATACTAAGAAGAATTATCGGATGTTGTGATCATATTATATTATTTCAAACCAAATGATCATATGCTAAAGTAATTCACTTTAGAGGTGATCAATCTCTAAAGGAGACTTAATAGCAATTTGGTGATCATGGTTAATAATACATCACACAACATTAAATGCTTTTAACAAGTAAAGCATGACCTTTATATGAAAGTTCCACCTCTAAACAGGAGGTCCATCTCATGGATACCTTTATACAAAAGGTTCACATGATAATCATGACTTGAAACACAAGTCCGGAGCCTTGTCCAATAAGACTTTACAACATCATTACTTTGATCAAGTACCTATATACAAGAGGAATAACATTTACATGGAATGCAATCAAAGTACTCACCTCTATATGGGAGAATCAATCTTGTCTACACAAGATTGGTTTGGAGAATGTCTTCCGATGTTGTATATTTAACTCTCCCTCTTAGTGAGGGAGGCATTCTCTGCCATACAAATATTGTCTTGGAAGTACCTGAAATTTTTCATTGACAGAGGATTTGTTAACACATCTGCAATCTTCTCATCAGTATCATTGTACTAAAGTTTCACTGTACCTTTATGGACCATGTCTTGGATGAAGTGATACTTCATTTCTATGTGCTTTGACTTGTCATGAAACACTGGGTTTTCAGAAAGCTTGATGCAACTTTGATTGTCACACCTAATAATTGTAGGCTCAATATTTTCACCGAACAACCTTGCAAGTAACTTTTTGAGCCACATTGCTTCTCGACAGGAAACACTAGCATCTATCTATTATGATTCGGTAGTGCTCCGGGATACGGAGCCCTGCTTCCTGTTGGACCAAGATATCATAGTTGATCCTAGGATATAACAGTAGTTGGATGTACTCTTACGATCCATAATGCTTCCTACCCAATCCGAGTCTCTATAACCAAGTAACATGACTCCTCCACTAGAGGCATATTTGAGTCCATATGAAATTGTACCTCGAAGGTACCTAAGAACATTCTTAGCAGTTGTCGAGTGTTTGTGTCTCGAATCAGACATATATTGACTCAGAATGCTCACAAAATAGCATATAGCAGGCCTCGAATGTATCAATTACATTAGCAAGCCTATAAGATGTCTATACAAAGTACGATCTACTGGATCTGATCCAGATCTTGACTCATGAAGATTCCTCAGATTGGAAACCATCGGTGTAGTTATATATTTTCAATATATCATGCCAAACTTGTGCAATATATCCACAGTGTACTTCCCTTAATATAGAAAAAATCATCTTTTATTTGCCAGATCTCAAGGCCAAGAAAGTAGTGCGTTAGACCTAATTCTTTCATCTCGAACTCTGATGTGAGCTCCCTCTTGCACCAAGCAATCAGATGTTCCTCTCCAGTGAGAAAAAAAATCATCAACATATAGAACCAATATCAATGGTTGGTTCTTCACTACTTTAAAGCACAAATTTGGATCAGCTTCACTCTTACTGAAGCCTAGGTTCTGAAGGTAGTTATCAATTTTGGAGTACCAAGCCCTAGGGGATTGCTTAAGCCCATATAGATATTTCTTTAGCTTGCAAACATGGGATTCCTTCCCATGCATCACAAATCCTCCAGGTTGTTGAATATAAACCTCTTCATCAACCTCACCATTGAGGAAGGATTTCTTGACATTCATATGGTGAAGTTTCCATCCTAGAACATATGTAAGTGCAATCATTGATCAGATTCTGGTGTACCTTTCCACATGGGAAAAAGTCTCATCATAATTAAAGCCTTCTTTCTGAGAGAAACCTTTGGAAACGAATATGGATTTCTACTTCTCAATGCTACTTTCTGCAGCATGCTTTATCTTGTAAATCCATCAGAAAGTCACAATGGACTTCCCATCAGGTTTGGGAACAACCTCCCAAACATCATTCTTCATTATATATTTTTACTCTTCTATCATTGCATCTTTCGAAACTTGCTACTTTGCAACTTCTTCATATGAGGATGGCTCTGCATCACTGATGTGACTCATCAGTGCAACATACCCTGAATATATGTTAGTTTTCTTGCGCTCTCTGGATGAGATTGTTGATTCTCCATGTTTATCTGCATTTTGTAAGATGTATCAGCAACAAGCAAATCTTCTTTTAGCTGGAGGCTCATCAGGTGACCTCTCAACCAGTTCTATTGGTTCTTCAAGAGCTAGAAAATATGACGCATATTCTAATTTATCCCTCTCAAAATCTAAAGAGGGATAATCAAACTCGGGATCCTCCATGTCTGAATCACATTGAATCTCTTTTGATCTTTTGAAAGCAACTTCCTCATGGAAGGTAACATCTTGGATGACTTCACTGTGTCTCTCACCCACAATGGTGCCTTTCTTTCCAGAAGGGCGCTCCATCTCTGTTCTCTTTTCTTTCAGTACATGAATGTATACAGGACTCCCGAATATCCTCAATTGTGAGATGTATGGATTCTCATCGGTAAACACTTATTTTGGTGTCATCTCATCTAGAATGGCATATGGGATTCTATTATGGATATATACAGTTGTACGGGTGGCTTTTTCCCATAATGAGGTAGACATATCTTGATCATGCATCATGGCTTTCACATCCTCACATATGGTTCTATTCTTCCTTTCAGAAACTCCATTTTGTTGAGGGTTGTAAGGTACTGTTAACTATCTACATATTCTTGCATCACTACATAGATCACTCATTAAATGCATGTGAATCAAATTCACCTACATTATCAGACCTTAATGCACAAATGTTCTTTTCTTTCTGATTTTCAACTAGGGATTTAAACTCTTTAAATTTGCTAAGAGTTTCACTTTTAGCCTTCATGAAAGAAATTCATGACTTCCTAGAAAAATCATTTATGAAAAATACATAATATAGGAATCCACTCAAGGAGGGGGATGACATGGTACCACATACATCAGAACGTATTAAATATAAAATCCCTTTAGATCTAGTAGAACTGCTAGAAAAAAATTTCTTAACATTCTTCCCAAGTGCACAACCCCGACATACACTATCATGCTCAAAATCAAATATGGGCATACCTTTTACCATCTTTTGAAGTCTTGGTAGTCCTTTGTAGTGTAGGTGTCCAAGTCTTCGGGTGCAATATCTCACATGGACTGATAGTGTGGTGAATCATATATTGAATGTACTTCCCGGGTACATTGTAGAGTCCTCCCTCTCGAACTCCAATCACACCAGCAGATTCTAGGATTTTGTTCTTTGGACATAAAAGTGCTTTGTTATCCATGAAGATAACTCGGAAGCCTTTGTCTTCAAGAAACGAAACTTAAAGTAGGTTCTTCTTCAATCCTGGAACATATAGAATGTCCTCCACATGTAGAATATCACCGGTGCTCAGCTGGAATGAGGTGGATACAAATCCTTGGATCGAATAAGTTGAGTTGTCCCCCAACTCTACCATGCATGTGAATTATTTCTTCTTTAGATCAGTGATGGCACTCTTGTAACTAGTCATGTGTTTGGATGCGCCACTTTCAATCAACCATGTGTCTGCATTTGTGATGATGGCTATCGAAAGGGATGAGACAAGATAATACTCACTTCTTGTCTCCTTTTCTTCAGATGCATTCTTTTGAATGATTTCATCTTCTATGGCGACAGAAGCATGAAACTTTCCTTTCCGCTTTGCTCTACAATCTCTTGAGAAATGGTCTTTCTTGTTGCAATTGAAGCATCTAGATTTTGACTTGTCAAAATCTTTGTTGAAATCCTTCTTCTTTGGATGAGAGAACTTCTTTTGGAAGAAGGGTTTCTTTCCTTTCTTCATTCTTGTTGTGAGGGAAAGATTGTCTTCTTTGATGCACACTGAATTGCTCTCTATTTGCCCTTCCTCTTAGAGGCATTCATGCCACAACCTTTCTAATTTATGTTGTACCTCTTAGCCATTTACCGCAACCAAGAATGTCTCCCATGAGGATGGGAGACCATCAATAGCGGTTTGAAGTCTTCAGCCACCACTACTCCAATACTAGCAAGCTAATCTCTTACCTACGAGATATTGGAGAAAAAGGAGGCCACTATCTCATTTGTCACCATCTTTAAGTTTCGAATTTTATTCTTCAATTCCCTCTTTTGACTCGGGTCCTTCTTCTCATATACATTAGTCAATGTATCATAACATTCTTTCGCGATATTCAGTGGTGTCATCATGGACATCAAGTTATATTTTACCGAATCATAGATGATCTGTTTGACCTTAGCTTGATTCTTCTTAAATTTGACGCACCTTGCATTAGATGTAGGCTCCTCCACCAAAGTGGATACCAGAGTATATTGTAAGGATTATAATATTATACTTAAGTATAATATTCTAAGCGATTATTTTGGATTGAAAAAACATATATATAGATAGGTAGGCGAATATTAAATTTGAAACATACAATTTACTACTAAAACTTGTAAATTTTTGCAAATGTTATGATTAAAAAACATATTTTATGTAAATATAAGCGATATTAAAGACTAAAAATGACCAAATAACGAATTTATTTTTTGAAAAACAAAACAAAAAATAGTTAATTGGCGAAATTTTGCCCCTAAAAATTTCCTTGGTGGATACATGGCCATCCAAGTCATGTTCCTCTAGGATGTTGAGAATCCTAGCCTTCCAAGTGTTGAAGTTTGACGTGCCCTCAAAACAGTCTTCCAATCGTACAAATCTTGCTGCCATAGTCTTGAAATCTTGTTCTCAACTTCTCAAGATCAACATAGGCTCAAGCTGGCATGCAAAACTGAGCTCCTTCACACCCTGAGCTATGATACCATGTTGAAATTTGGTTGAGATTTGATCTTTAATTCTTTTAGATGTAGATACTTGAAGCAATGAGACAATTCAATCCATGAAATTCATACAACCATAACACAAGATATACCCTAGAGAAAATACTCAAAATTATGAGAAGAAAAACCCCAACAATTCTTCTCAGTATAATATAATGGATAGCGGAGAATGCTTTCTTTTACAACATAGTGATTTCTCTCGGAAGGTAAGAGATAACCAAACACTCTTGGTGAATATGCGGAAGCAATAGAGAAGAGAGATCAATTGTATGTGTGCCCAGTACAACAATAACAAGCACGAACAATACCCTGCACAAAGAGAAACGTTGTGCCTTCAATGGAGAAGAGAATTCGCTTCACCTTGAATTCATCAATCCTGTATAACATATTTATACATTCTTATATTATATTTTTAACTTCTAACTTCAGGATGAACTCGCCCTCAAATTGGATGTATTAATATTGCATGAAGAGGTGCACCCCACTTCTCATGCAGTACTTTATCTCACTGAATTGTCACTTAGGATTAACTCGCCTCTTAACTGAAAGCTTTTCCACTTAGTTAGGTGGCTAACTTAATTGTCGACATGCAAGTGTCACAACTCACATGTCATATTTTAGTTTAACATAAGTTTTGTCATGCAATAACACTTAGTTAACTAGATCTTCTTTATTGTCACTTAATTAACTCTCTTTAACTGAAGTGTCATCTTTTTGTTTAACTAAAGTGAAAACACTTTAGTTAACTAGTCCTTCATATTTAACACTTATTTAACTAAAATCATGTTGATTGATTTACTTGAAGTGATTCCTGTGAGTTCTTTAGTTAACTGAGGCATATATTTAACTGATGCTTTAACTGAAGCATTGATACTTAATGGAAGCTTTATAACTGAATCTTTAACAATTTGATTTCTCTTTAATTAGCTGAAGTGTTTGCATGGGAAATTTCGAATTCTCTTGATCTCTATTCTTTATATTTTATTTCTTTATCTTTTACTGCATGGTCAATATGTGCTAACTTTAATTATCCATCACATTACATTATACTAAGAATAATTATCGAATGATGTGATCATATTATATTATTTCAGACCAAATGATCATATGCTAAAGTAATTCACTTTAGAGGTGATCAATCTCTAAAGGAGACTTAATAGCAATCTGGTGATCATGGTTAATAATACATCACACAACATTAAATGTTTTTAACAAGTAAAGCATGACCTTTATCCGGAAGGCCCACCTCTATATGGGAGGTCCATCTCATGGATACCTTTATACAGAAGGTTCACATGATAATCATAACTTGACACACAAGTCCGGAGTCTTGTCAAACAAGACTTTACAACATCATTACTTTGATCAAGTACCTCTACATGGGAGGAATAACCTTTACATGGAAGGAAATCAAAGTTCTCACCTCTATATAGGAGGTTCAATCTTGGCTACACAAGATTGGTTTGGAGAATGTCTCCTGGTGTTGTATATTTAACATTAATTTGTTTTTACAACAACATTTTCTTCAATTTTTGTTGGGGCTCTTCTTATCTTATTGTTTTGTTGTCATGGCTAGTGGTAATCATGGCTTCTCTTTAGATCTGGGCATTTGTTATGCAATTCTACAAGTTTTCCTCATTTATGTTAAGTTTTTTAAAATTATAACCTTGACATTGTTTCTCGAATGCAGAAATCAGTTGAGATCGACTATTGATTCATAAAATCGGCCTTTGATTTCCCGGATTTGAATTAATCCTAAGGATGGTTTAGGGATTCTAATTTTTCTAAATCCTAAAGTTTCTTATGCACTTATGCACTTTTAGATCTCCTAACTTCCAATCCTGGTTTCTTACCGAACATATTCTTATCTTCCGAAGCTGATATCTTGTGATCCAGGAGTTTGTTTGTAGTTAATTTTTTTTGTTGGTTGCGGTTTTTTGAGCCCATTCTAATAAGCCTACCCACCCTTTGATCCAAGTCATACAGATCATATGGACTAAGTTTTTTTTTGTTCGGACCCTTTTCTCTATAATTTTCTAGTGTGGGTGAGCAGATCTGACTATAGGAGGCCAAATTTGTTTCTTTGAAGGTAGATTTGATTGTTTAGGGGTTGATTTGAGGTCTTGAGGGTGAATTTCTTGTTTTTTTCACTATTGGGTCATTTTTCCTCTCTGATGGGTATCTATGCAACCGTACAGACGACTTCCTTCGATGGTTGTTTCTTTGTTGGGTGCAATCTACACTAAGTTCAAACCCCTACGGCCAGTATTTACATTCTTGTTGGGATGGTCGTGGGTTACAACATCGTGGGTTTGGCTTGGTGTGGGATGCTTACCGTGTGTTTTTTGGTTGTCGATGGTTTGACTTGGTTTTGTTGGTTTGACTTGGTGTGGGTTTGCATTGTGGGTTAGCAAAGCCAATGGAGTCAGTGGTTCAACGTGTATCATCTATGGGTTCCATTTTGAATAGTTTTAAATTCTTGTTTGTGTGAAAAATAAATCCGTGGGTTTAATTTTATACAAGTCGTTGATTATATAACATTAGCCTTGGTTTTGTATAAATAATCGGATTTATATGTTGTTATAATATGTGTTGTTTTGTTTCACCCTTGCTGTGGGTTTCACTTCATTTATTTAATAGTTCGTTTAAATAATGGCAAACCTTAAATATCGGCAATGGGTGTTCTAAAATATTGTTAAATATTATAATGTAAAATATTTTAATATTTTAAATTCATGTTAATTTTTTTTAATATAAATATTAAATAATAACCTTTTAATAATTGATGTTTTTTCAAAAATAAATGTTTGATAAATATTGGACTATTAATTAAGTTGTTAAATTAATATTTAATATATGCATACTTTGGAGAAAAAAATATGCTTTGGTCATTAGATTTTTGTCTTTGGTTGTATTGTGGATTATATTCTTCGCATTTTCATTGTGTTGTAGAGGTTATCACTTGTTCCTAATTACTTGTCAATATTCTACTTTTGTGGTAGATGTTTTTTTGACATTTTAGGAGCATGCATCTCTATCATTTTCATGATTATAGTAAGAAACCGTCTAATCCTTACTAATATAAAATAATGGCTATATTTTTCCATCTATGTGATATCTTATGTTATGTGATTATATTTGCTCTTTGTTGATTTATTGATTAAAATCAATATTTGAATCTATGTGATATCATGTTTTATGTCATAAGATTTTTGTCCTTTCTTATTAGGGTTTAGTTTCTTTATCATGTATTGCGAAGATTGTATCTAGTTCTATGTTGTTTGTCTCTAACGTTCACATATGGAATCATTGGCATTTTTAGGGCATTCATCTCTAGCATGTTAACATGATAACAACAAGAAAGTAACCCATGCTTAATGACTAGTCATTTCATATTTTTATAAGTTATATCATGATTTGATCATAATTTGCTATATGTTGATAATGTTAAACATTTCTTTTTATCTCTTTTCATATATATCATGTCATGTTTATGTTGATCATCTTTTATTTAATATTTATATGGTTTTGAGCAATCTCATTTCATAAATCATGTCATGGGCTTATCATGTTTATTATATGCTTTACTCTTGGAAGTTTTATGTACATATTATCTCTCTATTTACTTCACTTCATGTGTATTTGTGAAGAGTTGCGGGGCAGCTTGGTTTTGGTGTTCCTTCCTATCTTAAGCATATGTTGTGATTATCTATGTTCTTTCGGCATTGATCATTTCTTCATCTTATGCTTGGAAACAAAGTGTGATCCTATTTGCCTCTTATCTCATATGTTTGAAGTTGTCATCCAAGGGGAAATGTGATGTAATATCAATCAAAATATTCCATATATAATGTAATGAAGCACCATCTTCTACTATTAACGTCATCATGTTTATCTACACAATATTATTTTTGATGGTATACCATTGTGGTCTTGTATTCATGATGAGGTCTATTGCATATTTTTATTGTATCTTTCAACTTTTTTGTGAAGACTATTTGCGTGATATCATTTCCAATGTATAGACCATTGGGGTCTTGTATTTGTGATGAGGTCTTTTGCAAAGTTCTTTCAACTATCAGTTGATTTTTGGTTGTGACAATTATTGTGGTGTTCTAGGAATTTTGTTGTTGGATCTAGTAGCCACTATGGCTTCTCTTTTCGATCTAGGCACTTTGTTGTCATATCCCTTGCCACATATTATAGGCATTTTTCCATTGGCTCTAGTAGCCACTAAGGCTTCTCTTTAGATCTAGGCATTCTACAGTTGGAGATTGTTGCCACATGTTATGTTGTATTGGCCATACACTATTGTGGTATTTTGTAAGTGTTCATCATACAACTTGCTTCATGTGCAATTCCATGGTTCAGTGAGAAGTGATTGTTATCTTCATATACTCCATGAGGCAAAGTGTGTTTTTATTCGCAGCTTAATGACATTCTAGAATTTTCCATCAAGGGGGATGTTATGCAATGCCATATTCCTCTATTTTTATTCTATATCCTAGTCATCATTAAGGGGGAGTGTTGGAATATGCAATGATGATTGATTGTATCGATTTGGAATGTAATAATGTCCACTCTTATGTAAAAGAGTTATCCCACATGTATTATGTTATGCAAACAAAATTCCAAAAAGAGCATGAAAAGAGCATAAATAGATCAGAAAGAGTACTCCATGAATTTAATGAAGAAAATAGATGAATAGCAAGCCTCTTCAAGGGGAAAACCTCCTTATACAATGTACCAAGTACACAAGACAATACAAGACAAGATACTCAAATGAAAATATATCCTTCCTAGATATATAGGAGATTAAGAGGTACAATTACAATTCACTGACCCAAGCTGACATAACTAATATAACCATACTAATGGCAATACCACTAATGGACCAAAGCTGAAATCAAAACTAATGTAATGCACCGCAACATAGGGGGGAATGTGCCCCTATTCAGGGATTAACATGATCCTCCCCTTCATACAAGTGTTGACCTCAACACTTGATTAGTTGTGGATTCTTTCATATGAAGGACTCATCTTCCCATGTCGAATCTTTCACTAGAAGGTTCTTCCACTTGATGAGGTACTTAGTAATAGCCTGATTTCATAGCTGTTTGGTCGTTGTTTCAATGATTTGTCCATGTTCCAATATGAATTTTCCTTCTTCATCAAGCTCGAGAAATATTGTTTGAATTGGGATATTGTCTCATATTACCTTCTTTAAGCAAGAAACATGGAAAAATGGATGCACTCTCAAAGATTAAGGAAGCTCCAATTCGTAAAACATAATACAAATCTTCTGCAACACTTTATAAGGACCATAATACTTGGTTGATAATTTATTTTCCTTATTTAGTTGCTTGATGGACATCTGCTTGTAAGTTTTTATCCTTAAAAATACCAAATCCCCTTCTTCGAAACTTCTTTCACTGCGATGTTGATCAGCTTGTTGTTTCATCATGTTTTCTGACATAGCCAAGTTGTCCTTAAGTATCTGGTGAAATTATTGTTGGTGCTCTATGTGATCTTCCACGGCTTGAACTTTAGATTTTCCTTTTAAGGGAGATGTGATATAGGGAGGCTAGTACCCATAAAGTTCCATAAATGGAGACATTTTTTATGAGGTATGGAAGGAAGTATCGCACCACCATTCTTCCAAAGATAACCATTTCACTCACTGTGTTTGTTTATAATATGCAAAGCAACGAAGATAGCCTTCCAAACATTTATTCACAGTATCATTTTTCCCATCAAACTGAGGATGATAAGATGAATTGTGAGCCAATTGGGTACCCAAACAAGAAAACAATTCAGTCCAAAATTTTCTAGTGAAAATTGGATCTCTATCACTTACAATAATCTTCGGATTTCCATGTAACTTCTGAACTATTTCCATAAAGGTTGCAACTACTATACTTGCATTAAAAGGGTGAGAGAGTGCAAAAAAATGTGCATACTTTGTGAGTCTATCAACAACCACCATAATAACATTATTTCCTTCTGACTTGGGTAGAACTATGATAAAATCCATTGAGACTTCCTCCAAATGCTAGAAAGGTATGTCCAATGGTTTTAGAAGTCTTGGGGTATTAACTATTTCAACTGTATTTTGTTGGAAAACCAAACATTCATCCACAAACCTTTGAACATCATATTTAAGACGTTCCCAAAAAAAATCCTTCTTGACCCTATGGTAATATTTCAGGAATCCAAAGTGCCCACCTATAGGAGAGGTTTTTAATTGCGAGAGGACCTTTTGTTTGAGTTGTGAGTTTTTGCATAAATATGAACGATCCTTATACCATAATGAATCATTTTCCCACACAAAAGTATCTAATACACAGGAATCATTTTGTAGCTTTTGAATGAGCATCCACACCAATAGGTCATTTTCCCATTCTTCCCTTGTTGCTACTACCCAATCAGGTTGTAGAATGGAAATTGTACAAAGTAATGCCCCAGCATCTTCATCATTTCTGGAAAGCGCATCTGCCACGACATTTTGTTTCCCTTTTCGATAGATAATTTCAAATTCATATCCCAACATCTCGGTTACCCATTTTTGTTGCTCTTCCGAAGACACTCTATGTTCCAAGAAGTATTTAAGACTATCATGATATGTATTGACCTTGAAGTTCCTACCTATTATGTAAGGACGCCATTTCTTAAGAGCATGTAGTATTGCAAACATTTCCTTCTCATAAATGGGATTCTATAAGTGCTTTCCCTTGATTGGATGACTTGTGAAAGTAAGCGGGTGTCCTTGCATTAGAATAGCACCAATTCTAATTTCCTAAAGAACCACATTCCACAATAAAGGTTTTTGTGAAGTCTGGTGTGGCCAAAAAAGGAGTTTTGCACATTGCCTCTTTAAGTTGTTCAAAAGCTTGAGTTTCCTCTCGAGTCCAAGAAAATACATCTTTCTTCAATAATGTTGTTAGAGGTGCTGTTATTCTTCCATAGTTTCGAACAAACTTGCGGTAGTACCCTTTTAGACCTAGGAATACTCAAAGATTATTTAGGGTCTTGGGAATCAGCCATCCCATCATGGATTTAATTTTTTTTGGGTCTACCTTGACACCTTCATGAGATACAATATGACCCAAATACTCTACCTCCTTTACCCCAAAGAAACATTTGGAAGGTTTTTCATATAGTTGTTTCTCCTTTAGTAGTTGTAGTACCCTGTCAACATGTTGAATATGTTCCTCCTAAGACTTGTTATAGATTAGTATATCATCAAAGAACACTAGCACAAATTTTCTAAGGAAAATCTTGAAAATTGAATTCATCAAACCTTGAAATGTGGAAGGTGCATTCATGAGACCAAATGGCATGACCAAAAATTCATAATGAACTTCATGATTTCTGAATACTATTTTTCGGATTTCTTCATCCTTCATTCTAATCTAATGATACCTAGAACGAAGATCCAACTTTTTGAAGAAAACTACTCCATGTAATTCATCTAACAATTCATCAATGACAGGAACAGGAAACTTATCTTTAATGGTAATCTTGTTGATCTCTCTATAATATGGACACATATTCCATGATACAACTGCCTTTTGTACCATTACCACTGGTGCAGATTAAGAAATTTGGATAGGCCTAATTTTTTCGACCTATAACGTTTCTTCAATCACACACTCAATCTCACTCTTCTGGTCATAAGGGTATCGATAAGGTCTGATGTTAGGAGGAACACTTCCTGGAATTAAGTGAATAGCATGATCAAAATCTCGAATGGGTGGAAGACCTTTTGGAATATCTTCAAATACCTTGGGATGCTTATTAATGACCTTTTGGATATCTGGGGAAATAGGAGACTTAGATGTTTGAACATATAATGAGCATAATTGTGCAATTACGCCTTGATATCCCTTTTTCATCATTTTTTTCATACCATTAGAGCTTATCACCTTGCTTGGTTTTCCTTGGGTGGTTTGAGTGGAGTGTTACACTCCCTTTTGAGGGAATTTTGAACAATATAAATAGATATCACTCCCTAGGTTTCACCACAATTAGATCCTTCTACTCAAAGTTATTTAAATTTAAAATGGCGTACCATTTTCAAACCCTAATCGGAAGACTGTTTTATAGCCAACTTGAAACTGAGGCCAATTGGAAATTTATACTCCTCTTGGTATGAAAATTCATCCTATTGTATCTTGATGTGTCAATTTCCAATGCTACAGGTCTAACCTAATTTTGATCTATCAATAATAAGTTACTATGAATATCCCAACATTTATTATTTTTGGTCTTCCTAGAAGAACAAAGTTGTACGATCTTCCACCTGTCCACAATTTTGTATCTGAGTTTGAAAAATATAACACATCCATATTCTTTCTAATTCAATAGGTCTCACTCAATTTGGACCTTGTATGCCCCATATATGACCTTTTTTCCCAAAACACCTGTTTTAGACTAGTTTTTGTACTAGTAAAAAACCCCAGCTTCCACAGCGAATATCTCTGAACATGTAATGTCTCAAGATCTAAAAATTGGACCATGGATAGATCGGAATTTTTTCTAGGTTTTTTTTAGTCTCGCTTTCTAAAACCTTGAAGAAAAAAATTATAGCGAAAATTCCAAGATGACTCGTTTTGAAGAAACCAGTCCCAAGGAAAGAGCTTTGATACCAAATGTTATACAAACAAAATTCCAAAAAGAGAATGAAAAGAACATAAATAGATCAGAAAGAGTACTCCATGACTTTAAGGAAGAAAATAAATTAATAAAAAGCCTCTTCGAGAGGGAAACCTCCTTATACAATGTACCAAGTACACAAGACAAGATGCTCAAATGAAAAGATCATCTTCCTATATATAGGCGTTTAAGAGGTACAATTACAACTCACTGACCCAAGTCGACATAACTAATATAATCGTACTAATGAGAATTACCACTAATGGAACAAATCTAACATCAAAACTAATGTAATGCACCACAATATAGGGGGAAATGTTCCCATATTTAGGGCTTAACAGATTGTGTAATAATTTACTCTTGTTACCATTTATTGTATAAAGAGGTGAAATTACATCTATCCCACATGTAAAAGATGGGATGTAATTCCTCCTTAACTCTTAGTATATAATAGATCCAAGAGAGTCCCATTAATACATCATGGAAATAATGAAAGACATCTAATGATCATCTTGTAGACACACTGTGTGTGTTGTTGTGAAGAGAGTAATGGTAGCATGAAACAATCATCGCAATAGCCATAGAGTGTAACAAAAGTTGATTAGTGAATCAAAACAACTGTAGCATGCACATACAAACAAATTTGAACATGGCAACATGTTAGGATCAAATTCAGGAGAAGGTAAGAACAAAGGATGTGATATTCGCAACTAGAATCTTTTAAGAACCAAAATCCTCCCAAAATTGGGAGGTATGATCATAAATAGATCAAGACCTTATTTGTGTTTTGAGATTGGTTCTCTATGAAGCAAGATAAATCAAAGTTATTGGTATAAAAATAAAATATTAATTAGTGTCGCTAATTACAACAGGAGTTAGTACACATGAATATATTTCCAACAAGTTATAAAAGTTTGAAAACATAGTGATATGGGAAAGTTATGGCTTTTAGAAGTTAGAACCCATCATGTGAATTGACAATCGATGTCAAGTAGACGTGTAACATTAGGAAAAATACCATTGCAACTCCATGTGGAAGCCATGTTAGATTTCATTGTCCACACATGTAGAGATAACCAATTAGGGATATTGAATGAGTCTTGAGAAGATATTTTCATTCATGCGTCATAATAATGATTTCAACTCATAGGTGAAAAATTATGCCCCTACAAGTTGTCTGAACAAAACATAACTAATTATAAATATTCCAAGGGAAGTTGAGGAGATGTAGAAAATCATGAACTTGAGGGTGGGAGCCTCTCAGAAGGAAATTAAACTGACCCATGGGAATCCATGATGGTCCTCATCTTCATACAAACCTGGTGACAACCTCTTCTGGGTGAGCAGATCATTCTTCCATTCAACATTGGGACTAACCCTGGCCTAGGTTATAGTATATCCCTCAAATGTAGAGGTTTCTAATTGTAAAATAGGAAATATTAATAATGTTACACATGTGATTTATAATGGATGTAAAAAATTAAGTTAATTTGTTATAAAAAATATCAACAATTTCTTTATGCTATGAAAATTTCAATAAGGACAAGTAAAACCACTACATAAATTCAATCAATGTACCAACTCGACTTCACCAATAATGTGGATTAGGATTTTGCAAAAGAATACGTGTCAAGAAAAAGACATTTTTCCAAACCAATATTGACCATACCTTCTATAAACACCATGACAATTATTGACCATACCTTCTATAAACACCATGACAATTAAGAAACCAATATTAACCATACAATATATAACACCATGACAATTAAGATTGTTATAACTTAATAATGTGTAGTAAAATTCCATATAAAATTAGAGTAGTAAAGAAAAAGACGTATGCCAAACCAATATTGAGTAGACAATCTGTAATTTTAACTTTTCTATAACAATGAAGATTATTATTATTATTATAATTACGGCATAGGTGGTGGTTATTATTATTATTATTATTATTATTATTATTATTATTATTATTATTATTACGGCATAGGCGTTCACCACCGAGAAGCATGAGCTCCACGTCGGCTAGATTCCTCGCTCATAGAGTAAATGGAATCATGCCACGTGGAGCTCATGCATCTCCGACGCGAACTCCCTCCTGCCGCCGCCGCCTGCCTTCTCTTGCCACTGACCTCCTCCTCCTGCTCCCTCCTGCCGTGCTCTCTCTCACGACCTCGTCACCTCCCTCCACCTCCCATTCGCCTGCAGTCTCCTCCCTCCTCCCGATGCGAGCTCCTCCCCTACTCTCTCCCGCGAGCTCACTCCTGTCGTCGCCTCCTGCTGCCTCCTCCCTCCTCCCCTGCTCTCTCTCGCCACCTGCTGCCTCCTCCCCTTATCTCTCCTGCCGCTTGCTGCCTCCTCCCCTGCGTAAAAAACTGTGAAACGATGAACGTGCCAAAACCTGCGACACGGTCGTTGGTCGCGAGTCGCTGGTTTTGAGGTTCCCATCGCCGAGCTCCGAACACCGCTCTCCAACCACCGAGCTCCGACCTCCTACCCATCGTCGAGCTCCGACCGGGGACTGCAAAAGGCGTCGCTGCGCTCTAGCGAGAAATCTCGCAACTTTTGCAGCTTTTGATCGGCGAGGTGTTTATTATAACTTATTTGGCATGCCAAGAATTTAGAGAATCACATCATGGTAATGAAGCATTTTCGCACTATTTGCAGGTAACGTTAGTTCAGGAAATTTATGTTTCCATTAATCAATTCTCTTGTCGACACTAAAATACAAAAATAAGGAACGCGTAAAGCTTAAATCATTGATCATTAGGAAAAGAGCTATGGAACTGCAAGTGGTAACGTTTTTTATTTTAATGCTTCTTCCGGAGCTAGAAGTGTTCAGATTAAGCTCCCAGAATGTCAATAGCTGCGGAAATTTAAGTTAGATATAATTTTGTGCCAGGATTTGAATTCGGGAGTTAAAAATAAGTGGAATTGTGTTCAAATTTGACAAACCTGCGATATCTTTCGGTGATAGACGCCATGGAATGTGAGACTGCAATTATCAGAGCAAATGAATATAATATGAGTGGAATGGACACGAGAATATCAAAATTCCTTTCAAGCAGCTGTGAGCAGTCGGAGACAACAACTGTAATTTCTATTTTGTTTTTCATGGAAGGTGCAACCCTGTCCCATCATAGAAGATTATATAGTTTTTCATTTTGGCAGGGTCGAAACCTTTTGTAGCTGTAATGTAATGAGTGAGTGGGAATCGAATGTAGGTTGTTTTAAACGACAACGTAACAATTTTATATATTTATAAGATGCAAAAATAAAGATCACAATAAAATATGAGAAATGCAAGTGAGTTTAACCCAGAAATCATCACGTCTTTCTGTGGAGCTTTTGTCGCGGAAATAATCTCTTTCTGCGGAGCTTTTGTCACAGAAATAATGTCTTCGTGCATTGATTTTGACTCAGTTAAAGTACAACACTGCTTAGATTTCGACTCATCCATAATTTCTTCTCTTGTAGGTTTCGGCTCAGGCACGATGTAGTCCATAGATTTTGGATGAGTTTTGATGTCTCCGGCTTTTCACTGAGATGCAATAGAGTTCTGATTCAATTTTGGCCCATGCAATGCTCTGTCATTCTACAGAGATGATTCTGGGCCAAGAGGAATGTTGTACCGCAAAGGCTGGACTGCAAGAGGAGTAGACCAAAACATGAGAAGACCAACGATCCAAGGCATAGACGCCTTATGGGATCGAGGCAAAAAAGAAAGAGAACAAGTATAAAGGTTTAAGGTCTAATACGTTGACAAAAAAATAAATGAATGAATCCAATCGACCTGAGTTCTATTCCTATGTAACCATATCGGACCACTGATTTCTGTTTCTGGATTGAAAGTCGGTTTCTCTGGAAATGGGCTGCATTTTTTGAGAAATGCTCAACGTTTGTTCATATACACATGCAAAATTTCAGAAAATGTGCATGACTCCCAAAATTTCCTCAAGTATCTAATAGAAACTCACCAAGCTTCCTACGATTCAAAATAAATGTATAAACACTGAATTTTTTTTGTGCTAAAATCAGAAAAAAAAAATTCCTCAAGTATCCAATAGAAACTCACCAAGCTTCCTGCGATTCAAAATAGATGTATAAACACTAAATTTTTTTGTGCTAAAATCAGAAGGTACAGAAAATCACATACCCCTCACTAAAAAATAGTTGAGTATAAAATAAAAAACGTTACTCTTGGAAGCCTAATTTGAGTGGAAAAGAGGCTTTTGAATTTACAAGATAGTAATCTAAAAGCTTCAATATTCCTGATTTAATTCAGTTTTCTCATTTCATAGCTTCTTCTTTCTTCTTTCGGCTTGTGGGTAGTCTCAATATATCAAGACCCAAAAAACATAACTAATTTCTGCACAATACCCACAACAGTAGAGTAGACAAACCGCCAAAATTTTAAACCAAAATCACTTTAAAAACCCATGGAAATCACCTTACCCTGTGTAGAAAAAGAATATATCACAGCGAACTGGCTTCAATGAATGTTCAATGTTGTCAATCCATCAACTGGTATCAATATTCCATTCCTCTCAAGCATCTACATCAATTCAATTCGCTTCCGTGCAACTTGAAATAGATGTACATGGAATTTGAATATGTTTGTCGTGGATATCAAAGACAGCGTGAGTTTCACAAAAACTGCCTCCCTTAATGTGAATTCATCCAGAATACAAATAAAAACTAAAAATTAAGCATGCAAATGACAAAGTTTGCAGCAACAGCTTTGGTGTCGGCACTGTTATATCTATTATCTATGGATGGTGGTAACACTAGCAAAAGCATACAGAGTACGTTGTATTGTAGACATCTATAATCAATTGTAATAACATGCGTTAATTTGATGTCTTATGGAAATGCATTCGATGCATGAAATGATTGTGACATCTGTCAACTCCAACGTAATTGACGTTTTTTCAAATGCATATGAAAGGGGGTGATAACCAACAAATTACTCATAAAACATGCAACTAGTGTAAATGCCTAACAGATTACATTCGTAAATTGGACATCGACTACCATAAAATATCTTGCCCAGCGACCAAACGAAATGCTTGGAAATGCCTGGTAGCTCCGCTGGTCGGAGAGAATATCATAAAACACGTGAAACAGTCAGCAATATAGTTGAAAGAGAAGTGGCCGAAAATGCTAAAGGATCGCTGGTAGAAGAAAAACTTGGTGGCTGAAAAAAACATAAGATCTGCGAAACCGTCTTAAGTTCTATGAAAAAGTTTGCTTTTTGCTTTCAACATTTCTTTTGAAAACATAAAAAAATCCAAATATCAGGATAGTTAATATCATTTTCTTTCATATTAGGTCATAATTTTTAATATGAGAAGAGATGTATCCAGAAATAAATTTAAATTCATTATATTAATAGTTTTATTGGACCTTAACCACTATCATCAAATAAATAATATTTTAAATAAAAGTAAAAGTTTTTTAAATAAAAAATTGATGGGAATTTTCTTAAAGTTATAATTTCATTTGATTGAAGATAATTTTGTTTATAAAATTTTATAGAGATTTTAATTCATTTTAAAAATATTTAGATAATTTCAATTTAAAAAAATAAAATAAATTATATTAAAAAAATCATCATTAAGTTTGTCCAATTATTAATTTATTTCATTTTTAATATACTCCATGTTTAATATAATGAGAATGTTAATTGAATTTGTGTTCATTTTGATACAGGATTGTTTGTAACATCCTCAAATGGTGATCTTGAATAATATCTATGAGGCAATTTAGGTTAAAAGGCCGATTTTTTTAATATTGAGAAATATGATATTTTTGTTTCTAGCTTGCATTTGGTTTAAAATTAGTTAAAGTGGATTTGATATTAGCTTAAGGAAAATTTTGTTTTATAAATATTTAACTAAATAATTTGTAATTTTATTTTGTTTTGTTTTGTGTTGTTTTGTTTTTTAATGAAATTTGATTAATATAATATTGGAAGACTTAATCTTGCTTATAATTGATTAAGAGTTCATTTTTCTCTTACCTAAAAAATCATGTTAATATCCCAAAACCCAATAGATCATGATGTTCTTTGAAAGTTGTCCATCCCCTTAAGGACTATCAGTGGATCATGTCATACTTTTCATTTTTTATTGAATAACAATTTTCTTTGACATCTAAATAAATTTTACCACTTTAAAAAATAAATATAAATATTAATTTGACTAATAAAATTAAGAAAATAAAAAAAATGTGTTACTTTTTAATAGTTTATGGAATAATATCCATATAGTAGCTAAAAAAATTAAATATACTTTCTTTAAAATTATTTAAAATTTTATTTTATATTGTTTTAAATAAGTGGTTTTTATGAATATTTATTTCATATTTTATAATTTGATTTATTTTATATTTATTTTTATCTGTTATAGAATTTTAAAAGAGGAAAGTAATTAAATTTTGAAGGAATTTTGAAAAGACAAAAATGCTTAAAAAAACATTTAAAAATAAAAGTCAAAGGTATTTTGAAAAGGAAAGAAAGTAAGTAAAAAAAATAAAATTTGAAAATGATTTTAAAAAATGAAACAAAGTAAGTAAAAAGATAAGATTTTAAAAATGATTTTAAAAAGGAAAGAAAGTAAGTAAAAAAATAAAAATAAAAATAGAAAAGAAGAAAAAAATAAAAAATAAAATTTAAATGGACAAAAGGTTTCAAATCATTTGCATATACATGATAGAAAAGTGTTTTAAATCACTTGTTTAGGTAAATACATTTTGAGATCGTGTCAACTTTTCTAATGAGGTAATATCACTAATCACATCAATTGATAACCGTCTTGATAGTAATTTCTATATCTTCTTTTTTTTTCTAAGAAAAATAGTAATTCATTAATTTAAAACAAATTATATATCGCATAGACTATTATGTTTTGTCGTGTAGATCATTCAAAAGATGCATGCATCCTAATTCTTTATTTCCAACTATATGAGATGGAGACATATATCCTAATTCTTTATTTCCAAATAGATGAGATGGATATATATATATATATATATATATATATATATATATATATAGGTGTAATTGACTCCTTTATATCTGATCAATTCTATGATCAACAAAATATATTAAAAAAAATCTCTATAATAGATTTTTCTTTGATAAGACTGGGTAGCGAGACCAACTCTTATATCTTCCTATTTTCATATTACTTTTTATATTAATACATAAATATTTATTACGCAGTAGGCATTTCACCACGGATAGGCATTTCACCACGGAGAAGCATGAGCTCCACGTCGGCTAGATTCCTCGCTCATAGAGCAAATGGAATGTTGCCACGTGGAGCTTATGCTTCTCCACGCCTGGTTTCTTTCACTGCATTCCTCCACGCCCACACATCTCTGCCCTCCCTGTTGTGCCACTCATCCATTCCTCCCCACGCCCACCTGCAATCCCCCCTCTTCACTCCCTCCTCACTCAGCCATCTCTTCACCCCCACGCCCACCTGCTATGTTCCCCGTTCACGCAACCACTCACCCACCTACGTGCTTCTGCTGCTCCTTCACACCTGGCCCATCTCCGTACACTATTCATCTCCCCACGCCCTCCTTCTTGAGACTACACTCCAGCCCTCTCCCCCGTGACTCCCTTGACTCCCCCTTCCTCTCTGTATCGCCACTCCCTGCACACATCCACTCCCACATACTCGCGCACGCATCCTGACCCTCCTTTCACACCTCCTCCCTTCTCGTCCTCGCGCTCCCACTTCATCCGCGCCCCCTCCTCCTCATTACTCCCTGCGATACTTCTCCTGCTCCTCCCTGTCTCCACCATGTCCCCCTCTACTCCTCTCCACCTGCACAACCACATCCTCTCCCCCGCGTCTCTTCCACCTCCTCCTTGCTTGCGCTTCCACGTCATTTTCCTCCTCACCTTCACCACTGCGCATCTTCCCTCCTCCCACACCACTACACTCCACGCCACATTTTCACCTCACACCCCCTCCCTCTCCTTCCTCCTCGCCACACCACGCCTGCTACCCGCTACTCCTTCCCTCCTCTCGTTCTCCGCTCATCCTTGGATTCAAACGGTTTGCGTAAAGAATTACATAATTTTGCTATTAATGCATAAATTTGTTGCTCGGATGAAAATAATACCTTCTTAGCCGGCACATTGTAAACATTCATCATTCCATTATAAAAAATAGTAAGTTGAGCAGTGGACTATTGCTCCGAAACTTTTGTTGTAATGAATTTGCTGAAAATAGTGCAATAAGCACAAAGTTAGACTTACACAACCTTAAAGCTTGCTTGGGTATCGATGATTCCGAAGAAAGATTACAAGGAATAAGCTAAGTTTGGCCGACTGTTTCCGCGGATTTAGGTTAAGCCCACCGACCGTTTGGGTGGAGTTATGTTAAGCCTGCCGACCGTTTCAGGGGAGTTATCTTAAACCTGCTGACCATCTCAATGGATATATTTCCTAAGTTTTCATTGACTGAAAAAGGTTTCCATGGTTGATTTTTCATAAATTTCACTTATTATACATATAAAATAGAATATATTTATAATATGTACAATCATATATATAATATATAATATAGATTTTATATATAAAATAAGTTGACACTTTCCTTCGATCACCTAGAAGCTTTAAATTTTTTGATTCCTCACGCCAGTGATCGCCATAGATCACCGACCGAAAAAACATGAGATTGCATAGGTATAACCACAACACGCCTCTGGAGAAACCACAGATCAAACCTCTAGAACTCAACATTCCCCGCATATTGAGAAGACCTGTTGCCATGAAGGGCATTCTGAGATTTGTAGAACAATTGTCGCACTTCAAAGGCCTTGTTGATCACTCTGCGAGAAGCCATTGATCCAATCGTCAGTGAAGAATAAATTTGAACAGAAGCAGGTGCAAAAAATAAGTCTAGCATGCGAACTCGTGGTTGTGGCAAGTGCACTGCATGCGGTGGTTGTGGCAAGTGCACCGCATGTTGCGATCGTGGCAAGCTCAGGTGTATGCGAGTGAATGATGTGCATGCTCCATGAGTGACTTAGTTATTCAATATACAACCATCCGCTTACTTATTGGTTATTAGGAAATTTTGTTGTTAAATAAGGAGGAAACAAATATAATTTATAATCATTACCAAATTTGATGACTTGATTTTATATTTTTATAATATATTTGGTTAGTATTAAATGTTAAATTTATTAAATTTAAAATTTAATATAAATTTTCAATACAAATTTTATAAAAAAAATTAATTAAAATAATAAAACAATTATTAGAAATAAATTGATGAAAAATAATTATACAAAATATAAATAAAAAATGAGAAATATATCATATAATATGTGTGAGAATCCACCTAGGAGTCAATTTAATATTTAATATTCATGTGTTATCCACGAAACATCATATTTTACCTATTTTATGAAAATATTGTAGATCCATTTTGAAAATTTCTCGTACACCATGATAATATTACTGCATCCTTGAGGTCAATATATATATGATACACTCCTTGAATTGTCTTTGTCACTTCATCGTATATATGTTTGGTATCATGGTGTGAGATTATTCAAATTTTCAAAATGAACCCACAACATTTTCCTTTACCACTGTATAATGTAAATTTTATTTTAATAAATTTTTAAAATATATATATATTAAAGTTTATATTATTGAATTTTATTATATTAATTTTTAATATATATTTTAAATTAATTATATTATTTATAGTTTATAGTTTATAAGTTTTTAATTTATTAAAAATACATTTATATTATTTATTTATATTGACAAAATTTTCAAACATAAACGAAATTATACACAATCCAAACTCAAACTCTATAAGTAATAACAATACAATATCTATCTCTACATTATCCTTAAACAATTTGTAAGTTATATACTATTTAAATTCAAACTCTATAAATAATAATGTAATATATATATATATATATATATATATATATATATATATATAATTTAAACATAAAGGAAGTTATACACAATCCAAACTGAAACTCTATACATAGTAATAATACAATATCTATATATTATCCTTTAGCTATTTGTCTATTAATTTTTGAGATATAAACAAATTTATACACAATCTAAACTCAAACTCTATACATATATAGACATTATCTTTTGGCTATTTGTCTATACAAAATTTTCAAACATAAACAAAGTTATACACAATCCAAACTCAAACTCTATACACGATATCTATACAAAATTTTCAAACATACACAAAGTTATACACAATCCAAACTCAAACTCTATACATGATATCTATACATTATCCTTTAGAGATTTTGTCCTATACCTCCGACCGCTGACCAAGTCCTAAACCCCTGACCCCCGACCGAGTCCTAAACCTCCAACCCCCAACCGAGTCCTAAACCTCCGACTGCCAACCGAGTCCTAAACCCCAATCCCCAACCGAGTCCTACACCTCCGACCATCGACCGAGTCCTAAACCCCCGACTGAGTCCTAAACCCCAGACCGTCGACCGAGTCCTAAACCTCCAACCGCCGATCGGGTCCTAAACCCCCCAACCCCCAACCGAGTCCTAAACCTCCGACCGCCGACCAAGTCCTAATGTATTAAAAAAATGTTTTTAAATTTTAATTCTCTTTTTATATATTTAATTTAAAACATCAATATTAAATTAATTTTTTTTATTATTTCAGATATAATTTAAAGATTAAAATTCCGAACTTACATATATTTATAATAAATAAATATAATATATTTAAAATCACTATATTCATGCATGTATAAAAAACTATTATTACATTATAAAGAAAAAATTTGTAAATATTTTCAAGATGATAAAAAACTATTATTACATTATAGAGAAAAATATTGTAAATATTTTCAATATGATATGCATTTGAATTGAATTATTGATTTCTTTTCTCTCTCTCTATATAACCTATTTGTATTTTATATAATATAATTAATCATAAAAATTTCACATTAAAAAAGAAGAAGATGTTGGTTAAGAGTAACGCATTTTACAAAAAAATTGTAAATTCTTGATAATATGGTTGTGTATCTCATATATTAATTGTAGGCTTTTTTATCAAAATAATTTATTTGTACTCTGAAAATATGTTAATAACAAATTGTTTTGATGGCCTTATCATTCAACAATACATGTGGTAACAAAAAAGAAAAAACTTTACAAAATTAAAGAGATTTTGATAGATTGGCTTAAACATATAATACTTATTTGTTATTAGCACAATTACTGAACTTGTAGCTCATAAATATCTATCAACAATGACAAACTACCATATTATAAATAAAATAATTAGTATAAAAATTCACAAACATAACCATAGGTCTAACCCCTTTGCAAACCAAGTCTCTGAGTGGTGGGGCCAGGACCCGGTCCTGGCCCGGCCTCCACTTTTTCGACCACCTTGATCCTTCTAATTGTCGGTGGGTCCCCCATGGACTCGTTGTTAGTCTCGACAACAACACTTTATTACATGTCGATAGACACAAATGGAAGTAAGTTACGAGGATCACTAAACTAAAACCCACCCACAATAAAATAAAACCCACAATAAAAACCCGCTTGCAATAAAAACCCACACTAAAAACTTGCAGTAAAAACAACTTAACATTAACAATTGTAGTTGCATCACTGTATTGATGAACTTAACATTATTTTTTGTTATGGGTTGAGTGTTTTTGTCTTTGTAATCTGAGATTGTTACAAACTTTGCTCTTTTCCTACTAGTATCCTTCACTACTCGTGCCTATGATTTTGTTCCTTCTAACTTTCCTCTTTTCCTACCCAAGTTCATTTTTGCCCCTCAATGGGCAAATGCTAGTTTATAGTATTTTAGATTTTCAAATTTCTTTGTTTATAATTGGTTAAAGTTATTTATTCATTAATAATATATATTTTGTAAAAGGCTAATAAAAGTTACAAAGACTGGAATTAGATTTAAAATATTTCTATTAAGATGTGTAACTATTCATGTGCTCATATTAAAGTTAACAAATATCATTTAAAAAAAATTATAAAATATTATAAAAATTATATATTAACTCCAATTAAATTTACATTTAAAAAAAAATAAGTTTAACAAAATATGATTACCAAATGAAATTCATTTTTCATGCACAAAAGCCCCATCCAAACCCAATCCTGAATTTTTAGACAACTCCTATTTGATTCGATTCGATTTCTATAGAGCTTTGGTACATCCTTTTAAATATATCCATCCTAAAATACATTTTAACACAGCCAAAAAAAATAATGAAATAAAAGTGTAAACTTCAAAGTGATAAACTGTTCGCAAAAATTGTTTTTTAATTTCAACTGCTCATGCCACGTGTAATGCTGTTCAGGTCTAAGTCGTGCGGAAACGCCAATTATTTCATTTTCAATTGCTCATGACAGGCAACGACTTTTCCACGAAACCGCGTTTAGTTGAGTGTAATGTTGTTCAGGTCTAAGTCGTGCGGAAACGCCAATTATTTCATTTTCAACTGCTCATGACAGGTAACGACTTTTCCACGAAACGTGTTTTATGTAATGCTGTTCACGAGACGTCAACTCATGTCGTGAGAAAACTTCCAATTCTTCGGTCCTTGACGAAGATGCCTTTCTCACTTTTTTAATTTTCTCTGCATTCTACGGGCCTTTCCCACTTTTTGAATTTTCTCTGCATTCTACGAGCCGCCTTCGAAGACCTCATCTAGTAATGTTGTTCATGTCTAAGTCGTGCAGAAACGCCAATTATTTCATTTTCATTTTCAATTATTTATCATCATCATCATCTTCATCATCTTCATCACCATCATCTTCATCTTCATCTTCATCATCTTCATCATCATCATCATCTTCATCGTCTTCGTCATCATCATCTTCCTCATCACCATCATCATCATCATCGTCATCGTCGTTGTCGTCGTCGTCATCATCATCATCATCATCGTCATCGTCGTCGTCGTCATTGTCATTATCATCATCGTCGTCGTCATCATCGTCATCATCATCATCATCATCATCATAGTGATGACGGCCACAACAATGATGATGAAGATGATGATGATGATGATTTGACTAATTTGATGTGGTGTGCAATAAAATTATTACATATAAAAAATCAATTAAAAATAATAATAAAATAAAAAATACATTATATTGCCAAGTCGTGCGGAAACGCCAATTATTTCATTTTCAACTGCTCATGACAGGCAACGACTTTTCCACGAAACCGCGTTTAGTTGAGTGTAATGCTGTTCAGGTCTAAGTTGTGCGGAAACGCCAATTATTTCATTTTCAACTGCTCTTGACAGGCAACGACTTTTCCACGAAACCGCGTTTAGTTGAGGAAGATGCCTTGTACGCTCGCTCCATAGAGAAAAAAAAAAAAACATATATACCAGGATTCGATCCCACGACCTCGCAACTGAACGAATAATGCATTTCCTTCCCAAAAATAGAAAAGAGAAGTTCGAATTTTTAATGGCAGGACGAGATGCATCGCTTTGTACAATATGCAAAGTCAAGAATCGGGTAAATTTCATTGAAAACAAATAATATACACGCCATGGCGGAGTCAGCCTGAGAAGCCCGACTCTAGTTTCTAAGCTACCTGTTAACAATAACCAATAATAGAATAACCTGTGTTGAGTTAGATCACGCGTTCGATTCTTGCGGGAGTCAGACGCTAGATCCGTTCATCTCCACGTCTCTGCGCGCGGAGCTGGGGGCGGCGGCAGCGGCGGCGGTGGGGGATTGGATCCGCTTACCGGCCACGGATCTGTAGGCGTCCTTGGTCCAGTCCCAGAGATGCAGAACGATGTAGGTCCCGATACCTCCAATTAAACCGTAGGCGATTGAGTAGGTTGTGGGCATGACGATAAGAGTAACGAAGGCCGGAATGGCTTCCCGCATGTTCTCCCAGTCGATTTCCAAAACTGACTTCATCATCAGAACGCCAACAAGAATGAGCGGCGGGCCGACGGCCCACGGCGGTATGGAGGCCAAGAGCGGCGTAAAGAAGAAGGAGAGCATGAAATAGAAGGACACCGTCAGAGCGGTGAGCCCCGTCCGCCCCCCTTCGCGGATGCCTGTTGAGGATTCGATGAACGATGTCACTGGCGAAGTGCCGAGCAGAGAACCGATAATGATGGCGAAGGCGTCGCTCATGAAGGCAAAGTATTGTCCCTCGAAATCCCCCTTTTCATCTACCAACCCCGCGAATTTGGCCATGGAATAGAGCGTCCCGGTGGTGTCCAGCAGATCTACGTAGAGAAAAGTGATGAGCGCAACCCATAGCTGCCCGCTGTGGAAATCCTTGAAACTCAGGGCCCCGGCGGTGCCCGTGATCCGGTGCACGTCCACGACCTTCTTGAAATAATCATAGGCCTCGTTTCCTGTTACGGTACTGTCGTCGAAGTAAGTGACCTGGGTATGGCGGAACCACCAGATACCCGTCACGAACACGATGCCGTAGATCATAGCGCCCTTCACGTTGTGCACCAGGCAGTAAGCGATGATAACGAAGCCCACAATCCCAAGCCAGAACGTGGCGCTTTCCATTTCTACGAAGGGCCGGCTTCGAAGCCCTCAAGTCCACTCAGAGTATACATTCCGAGTGCCCACTCCGCATCGTTACCCTCGGCCAATTCTACGGGTATGGAAGGAATCATTCGTGAGCCTTTTTTGTCTTTGTCTTCAGCTAAGACAAAGATCATCAGTTTCCTCGCTATGGATACTCTTCTTGTTTTTATCATATTATCAGCAAATACACAGATTTGCAGCAGCTTAGATGAGAATGAGTGGTGGCCGACTCCTTACTGCAACAAGACCACTAACCATACAAACGACAGCACGTTTCTGAGGAATGTGAATACAACGTTTAACAGTCTTCATGTCGACCTTAAAAACATATCCCAACACAGGTTTAATACTTACGTGTATGGTCAATCTCCCAACCAGATATATGCCCTTCTCCAGTGCAGGGGAGATGCAACCGTCCATGAATGTTACAATTGTTCACAACATGCCAAGATTTATGTTCTGCAGATCTGTGGGAATTACATTGGTGGTAAACTTTGGTCCAAGTTCTGCTTCTTACGTTATAATGGAAACTATAACTTCATTGGACATCTCGATATCGATGGATACCCTCATTTGAACGGCTCGAACGTCTCCTCAGATCCTGCTGCCTATACCCAGGCTGCTCGGCAGCTTTTGTCCGATTTGTCATCTGAGATTACATCTGGATCTGCGAAGAATCGATACGCTTCCGGTTCAACAGAAGACTCCGCCCAGTTTCGCGACATCTACGGTCTGGCCCAGTGCTGGGGAGATATCTCCCTTACCGACTGCAAGACATGTCTCTCAACAAAAATCGATCTCTTGTTCAAAAATAATACTGCAAGACTTGGAGATCGGGGTATGGCGGGAAGCTGCGTTGTTCAGTATGAAGGCTTCGTTTTCTTTAATCCTTCGCCTTCGCCTTCGCCTACACCACTACCCCATGTTGCGTCTGCGCCACCACCAGAGAAGTCTCCACGCAAAATACCCATAATTTTAGGTGTTCTTGGAGGGTTGCTTCTCATGTTAATCGTATTCCTGTTTGGAACTCGAAGAATATTGAAGTCTGCCATATTTGGAAGGACGCGTGAGGGAGGTATTGCAGAGGAATCCATTTTGTTATGATTGTCTTTGTCCTGTAATATGCCAATTGAGTCCATTGAATTACATCATTCCTTTTATTGCACCATTTTGTGATATAGATGTGAATTTTCATTTTTCTAGTTCGTCATATGGGGAACGAACCACAAATTAGAGAAGGTGAACAACCGGCCAATTCGGGGCAGGTGCTAGGTAGGATTCCTAGCCTGTCCAATGTTTTCACAATGTTTAAAATGGAAACATTGATAGCTGCAACAGAAAATTTTCATGATAATAACAAGCTTGGAGAGGGAGGATTTGGCGCTGTATACAAGGTAACATACCTTACTAAAGCTTCTATTCTAAGAGTTCAAAAAGATTGTAGATTGATAGCTCCATTGAAACAAAATACAGAATCCGAGTTTCTATTCCAGGAGTTTAAAAAGATTGTAGATCGATAGCTCCATCTAAATACAGAACGCGATACATCACTATAACAGGATAATCAAGCTTTTACCTCACAAAATCTTCATTACAATTTTTTCTCAACCTCTCAGGGAACTACTCCAGAGGGAAACGAAATAGCAGTGAAGAAGTTGTCCTTGGAATCTATGCAAGGAACGAAAGAATTTCTGAATGAAGTTAAACTGGTAGCCAAAGTTCAACATCGAAATCTTGTGAAGTTACTTGGTTGTTGCGCAGAGGGAACAGAAAGGTTGCTGGTTTATGAATACTTACCGAATAACAGCCTTGATAAAATTCTATTCGGTGAGTCACTTCCATATTACTGAAAGCTGTGAATGAATCATTGATGTAGGTAATGAAGAACATTCCTTAAAATTATGTTTTAGACATACTTAACTAGTCAGTCCTGCATACAGTTCCAAATAAACGCAGGCAACTTGATTGGCAGAAGCGTTACAGCATCATACTTGGAATAACTAGAGGGCTTCTCTACTTGCATGAGGATTCTCATCTCCGGATTATTCATCGGGATATTAAAGCAAGCAACATTTTGTTGGACAAAAATTTGAATCCCAAGATAGCAGATTTCGGATTAGCAAGACTCTTTGAGGAAGATGAAACTTATGTTGGGACAAAAGTTGCCGGAACTCGGTAAGATTTCAAAACATGCATCGCTCCTATACTAATTCACTCTTAATGCACATGTTTGACTCCATACTGATTTAGTTATTTAAGGATGGCAGTACCAGTCTTTATTTAAGAATGGCAGTTATTTAATTTTCACATCCTTTATTTTGTTTGGTCTTAAACCTATTTATAAAGTGACCGCGTTGTAATTGTCAGAGGTTATATGGCACCAGAGTATGCTATGCACGGGCATTTATCTGTCAAAGCTGATGTGTATAGCTTTGGGATTCTTCTTCTGGAACTTATTAGTGGAAGAAAGAACGTGGATTTTAAATTATCAGCTGAAACGCAGATCCTTGTAGAATGGGTAATACACTGTTTCCATTGTTGTATTTCACCATGTTATTTAGTTGATCTATTAACTTCTGAAAATTCAACATAAACTAATGGCCGAACTTATGGATCATGTTTATATTTTTATCAGTTTGACCATATGCTGTGATTATGCAGGCGTGGGGATTATACAGACGAGGAAATACTGAAGACTTGATTGATCCAGTAATAAATGAAACCTGCAGCTATCAGGAACAAGCGTTGAGATGCATCCATGTTGGATTCTTATGTACACAAGCCGCAGCAACACTTCGTCCATCGATGTCTACAGTCAACTTGATGCTTTCGACAGAAGCTATGATGTTACCAGATCCCACAAAACCTGCTTTTGTGAGTTCTGTAGCAACCCACGAGAGCAATCCTGGCTCCTCACATCCATCTGCAGCCATATCTTCTTCTGTATCATCTGCTTCATGGCACGCCCCTTTGGTTCCTCCATCGAACGCCACTGCTTCGGTCTCTGAGTTGGAACCCAGGTAAAGCCAGGCTGACCGATGAAGCAAATATGTGGGGTCCTGGTTCAGGTTAAAATAGGGTTAGAAATTGTAGTTTTGGATTTGTTAAAAAATTAGATATTTTGTGATTTGGATTGGTATTATTTTTATATGATTTGTATATCTGCTTAGGAAAAAAAACCAAATTATCTATGGTAAATTTATTATTGATAAAAGATGTAAAATGATATTGATTAGACTATTTTTTATCAAAATCTTTTGACTTGTACAATACTTTGTAAATATAAATTCTTTTTCGTAATGTTTAACTTTCAAACATAAAAAATAATTATTTTTAATTATAATAAAAATGTGTTTATTTATTATTTATCTATTATTTGATTGTACAAAAATCTTACATGACAATTTTTATCTCGTTTTCGTTTTAATTTTTCAATTTAAAAAATTAAATAAAAAATCTAAAATCCTAAAAATCCTAAACATTGCCGCTACATTGAATATAAAAGTACGATTTGATTGATTGGGTTTTGAGTTGGTACTCCCAAGAGAGGAAAGTCCTCCGAGGCCGTAATGCTACATTGAATACAAAACCTACGATTTGATTAATTGGATTTCGAGCTCGTACTCCCACTAGGAAAGTCCTCCGATGACGTAGGTAAACTAGTGCATAAATCTTCTCTCTTACCTGAAATTTCTGATATAATATATTCTTATGTATTGCATCAGTGTGTTCTATGATTTTGTGATTTTAGTAATGGCATCAATGGAGCCATTAATGCTCACATTTCTTTAAAAAAAAAAAAAACCAGCTATATTTTATATTATATAAAACTATATACATAAAATAATACCAAAGGAGGAATCCTGATACAATTCAGTAAAATCGTTCATGTTAGAACATCTAGGATGGATAGTGTGACCAATAAGATCCATAGCCACAAAACCTTGATTGCAAACAGAGAACATAACAGTGACACTAAGATCCATAGCCACAAAACCTTGATTGCAAACAAAGAACATAACAAAGGGAAAAAAGTTGGTCCACATATAAGAGTCCCACCATAAGTGGAGACAGAGACGACCACCGAGAGAAAGGAGAAAAAAGGAGAGATACTTATACAAAGGGAACAAAAAAAGCATCTCATACTCGAACCGGGAGTATGTCAACGACGATGCGCCCAAAAAACAGAAGAAATGTTGCCGCCACAAAAAAGGACGTTGGATTATGGAAAGGGTGGCTCGTTGCCAGCCCGAATAAAAAAATCCCCCGACCAACATTCAAAATGGATGTGATCAGGATCAGCAAAAAGACCAAAATGAGATAATGAATCGACAAGTGTGTTATCCTCTCGATATATATACTTCAAGGAGATCTGAGGCAAATCCTTAAGGAAGATATTTATATGTCGCATCCACGGAGTCAAATGCATAACATGAAGTGAAGAAACACCCCTCACCCAATTGATAATCACCTGTGAGTCCCCCACAATCTCCTGTAGAACGAGATGATGTCTCTTAATGCTCCCATTTCATATAAGAAAACTGCGCCAATCTAGATATAAAGCCAATAAATTTATTCTAAGTTCTCTAGCTAATGTGTTAAATGTTGAAGTTATATTATTACACCTGCCTCCCGCCGGTTATATAGCAATCACTTGGTATGCCAAGAGTTTTGACTTTAATTAGTTTTTTTTCTCTAAAGTTTTACCCAAGTTTTGTAAAATTTATATATTAATTTAATTTGTTTTAAATTTAAAGTATATATTTTTATTTTTTAAAGTACATTTTCTATTTTTTTATTGGTTTATGCTAATGATTTGACTAATTTGATGTGGTGTGCAATAAAATTATTACATATAAAAAATCAATTAAAAATAATAAAAAATAAAAAATACATTATATTGCCAAGTGTCCTATAAATTATTATCATTAACATCATTGGCATGATATAATTAGATAATTTTAAATAATTTTAATTTAAAAATATTTAAAATATAATTTAATAATTTTAAGTGTCTTATTTAATATTAAAACATCTATATCATCAATCATTTCACTGTACCACCACCATTTATGCCAGGATGCTGGCTCCTAGGCTACTCTTCTCTTCTTATGATCCTCCGGGTGAAACTGTAATTGGATCTTATAAACGAGTACTATTTACTCCCGTTATTCCGATTTTCAACTCAGCCAAGATTAATATATAGAAGGTCGAACAATTATTAAGTAGTTGATCTATATAAGTAACTTAACGGAGTTGCTAAAAACGGTAAATAAGAATATCACTAAATAAGAAAAACGCGAGCAAACACGTATTATGGATAATAGGCTGCAGCAGGCCTGGAATTTAACAGCCCATAGAACGTTTTTTGGTTTTCAAGACGTATTTGATAGGTGGATCCAATTTTGGCACGTCACCACTTACAGGTTTCCAAAATTACTTACCGTCAAATTGACGTTCAACAATATTACATACCTGTCATAAATTTTAATACCTAGATCTTGGTTGATATGGGCCCCAAGTCCCAGGCCTGCCTAAACCGAGGATTCACTCACTCTTTTGAGTGTGTCTAACCTTGAACACAATCTACCCCTTAGACTTGAAGGGTTCTTTTCTTATATATCCTTTTTCCCTCTTTTAAAACCCCATTATGCCAATGGATTACAAACCTATGGCAAACATATTACTTGGGCGCTTATAGTCATATGACTACAACGCTAAAACCCAAACTCAAATGCTAAATCAATAGACTCTTACCTGGATTTCTATTTCCAGTCCACCATTGATCAAAATGGCACTGCTCTCCATCATTCAGCTTATGATTTGTTTTATAAACTCTCTTGTGATGTCGATCTACCACCACACTGCACAATAGCCGTAGATCGACCTTTATATTGCACAGCCACCGTCGATTTCTTCCAAAACGCTCAAGCTCTGTTGATTTACTGTGTGTAAATCCTCACTCATCCTCTGCACGCAAGAGAATGAATTTCTGTCTGCAATTTCTCTTGTAAGAAAAATGACTCACTCCATGCGTCCCTTCAATGTGCACTCAATCACTTGATTTGGTGACACAACATAAACATGGCCTCCCCAGCCACTCAAACAATCACGATCAATGGATGATAATAGAGACTGGGAAATCACGATCAATGGATGATAATAGAGACTTGGAAATTGTTAACTCTACACAGGGTTTCCAACTTATCTCTGCCTGGAATTTCATTTTGATTTCCCCAGTCGATACGCAAGAGTTCCTTCCATCAAATCACTCCTACGCCGTGGATTTACCTTCATAACTCAAGGTTATCTTCTCATATGATGCGCAAATCTCTCCAAATCCTGCTTTGCAGGTCTGCTTACCTCCTTCGACACGCACATGACTAAGACTCTTATCGCATCAACAAACAGTTAATCCATTGTACTCGTCCATGACCATAGATATGTCAATCAATGCACAACAACCCTAAATTTAATGGTGTATGAATTCTATTTGTCCTCTGCGCACATAGGAAACTCGATTTCTGCCTTTATGACCCACAGTGGTCGTCGATTTGCTTTCAAAACGTACAGGAGCCGTCGATCGGGGCTTCTAAATACTCAGGCGCCGACTATGCCCTGCACAAAACCCTGTTATTTCATCTCTACATAAAGAATCAACAAATCTACCCGCAAATCTCACAAGGAATTGATGAATCCGATTTTGGAATGACTGTATATAAGATTTAGACAAGTCATTTCCTTCGATTTCAATCAATGGACCTAGTTTGCAACTGCCCTATGCCCAATTTTAACCTCTGCATATTAAGAGAGCTATTTTCTGCCCACAATCATGCAATATGTCCAGAAACTCAAACGTCATTCAATGGATACAATGGTATTTTGCAAATATCATAGAGACCATACTAAATGAAGCTTTTTTTTCATTAACCATACATAAAACTTCCAAAAACTATACATACAACTCCCAAAAGCTCATACGCTCTGTCTATTGCTTAATAGAGCATTCGATGGCCATTTCCTCGCTCAGGCTCCTCTCTTCTACCCTCTATTCTCTTTCTCTCGAGAGTTACAATTTTTATTCCCCCAAAGAAACCTAAAACTACTCTGCCCTCAAACTATGATCCTCTCTCTCGAGAGTTACAAAGATTATTCCATACAAGAGAGCGTTTCTCCAACTCTTCGACTCCTACAAACTTGTAACGCCTTCCTAGAATAAGGAAACAACTTCTATTTTAAGAAAGCTACACTTATGAGTCACTCATTAGCTTCTCGAGTCATCCCTACATTCCAAGGATTTGTTTACATGACTCATCCTATACTAACAACTAAAACACTTTCGTATGAAAGTTTACAATGTCTTTTACAATAAACCCTCCTTGGCCAAAGGTCTAGACCTAAAGGCCTAACTAGACTTTTAGCACTAGATCATGAGAGCTAATGCTCCCGCATCAGACTCCCAAGGTAGAAAGAAAAGCATGATCACCTGATCATGTTCCTTCTATCTTCATCTTTCCTGGTCCGATCCCAAAATTTGGCTTGCTGCTGTCCATAAGTTTCATTGTCTTCACTTTTCTTTAGTTGCAACCTTACAGCCTTCCACACTTTGTCCTGTAACTCTCCACTATCTCTACCTTCTCTATTCTTCACTTCCCAATCAACTTCATAGTGGGATTCCTTTATCATTCTGTTGTAGCTTTTCTTAGGCATTTGCATTAACTCCCACAGTTCCCCTATGGCACCTTCCAATGCAGCCTGCTGCTGCAAACTAATTTTGTTTCTTTGATTTTGCCACATCACTTTATTATTCTTTGCACATCCCTCTGCAATCTTCTGATTGCTTTCTTCAACTCTTCTTGATTCAATTTCTGTTTCTACTTGGATTCTCACAAGCACAACATTCCTACGCTTCCCAACACTTCCGGCATAACACTCCTCCTCTTTCTTGACAACATCCAACAATTGTCTTTTAGCTTCTTTACTTTTCATCCGAATAAAATTCTGATTTCTCATTTCTGTGACAGCCCTAAGTGTCTATCCAACAATCTTTTCTTGGCCATGCAGACAAGCCAACTTCTCCCTGTCCTCAACAATAACAGGCTCCCTCATATGAGACATGACTATCTCACTTCCCTTGGAGATGCTGCCCTCATTAAGTAAGGAATCAATAAATTCCTTATGCTGCAACAACTCAACTTGGTCTTCCTTCGAAAGACACTCTTCGTAATACCTTGCTTGACAACTTTCAACCTCATCCAAGACAATTCCGAAAGATGGTTTGTCTCCTGCAATACCTTTTTGTTATTCCAAGTCTTTTACAAAACTCAGAAAATCCTCAATAGACTTTTTGTTTAGCTTCCTCAAGCATAACCTTGGTATGCTTGATGTTCTCCTTTGCTTGTTCTTGTTCTTGGTCATCACCATAGGCCCAACTTCCTTTGCTTTCAGCCTTTTCTGCATGCTGAAAAGCATCACCTTCTTCTCTCTATGTATGTGTATTTGTAAGAGACACAACTGTCCCTTCATCTTCCTAATCAGAATTCAGGTTCGGTCCTCCTCCTTCATTCTTTAGGATAACATTCGCAAATTTCGTTCCCTCATTCATTGTTCCTACAAGCACACACAAAATATCAATTTCAAAACATTGAGACCTCTTGGTCTCACTTGAAGCTTTGGTCTTCAAGACTTCCCTCAGACACTCTCTTTCCTTGAGTATCTCTTCTTCACACTGATCATTTATCAGTTTCTCTCTTCTCCTTTGTAGCTTATGCCACTTCAGCTTTCTTCTCATGAGGAAACCACATCTTTGGTCCTCCTCCTTCTTCTGTAAAAACTCCATCAGTGCTCCTAGACGGACTTCTATCTCAGGATTCTCCCTCTCATATTCTTCATCACTCATCTGCCTCCATATGCCATTGATTGTGGCATCTTCTTCCTTCACTTTGTGGCTGTCTCCTAAACCTCTGCTATGACTCTTGATAGTCATCTTCTTGAGTTCTTTTCACTCTCTATGAGTTGCACTCACAACTCTTCTACTCTTGAGAACACAACTGTCCTCTTGTATTTCAACCTCAGTTAAAGTACTAGGTTCTGGACACACATCTTCTTTCTCTCAGAACCCTCACTGGATTCCTTCATCACTGCCCCTAAGGCTGTGATCTTCTTGCTGAGATATTTCTCTTCTACTCTTTGCTGCTACCTCTTGCATGCAAACTCTTCCTCTTTACAGACTACTAGTATGTCTTCTTGCTTCACAAAATAACTTTCTTGCTTTCCTGCTCTGATACCAATTGATACAGGCCCCAAGTCCCAGGCCTGCCTAAACCGAGGATTCACTCACTCTTTTGAGTGTGTCTAACCTTGAACACAATCTACCCCTTAGACTTGAAGGGTTCTTTTCTTATATATCCTTTTTCCCTCTTTCAAAACCCCATTATGCCAATGGCTTACAAACCTATGGAAAACATATTACTTGGGCGCTTATAGTCATATGACTACAACGCTAAGACCCAAACTCAAATGCTAAATCAATAGACTCTTACCTAGATTTCTATTTCCACTCCACCATTGATCAAAATGGCATTGCTCTCCATCATTCAGCTTGTGAGTTGTTTTATAAACTCTCTTGTGTCATCGATCTACCACAACACCGCACAGTAGCCGTAGATCTACCTTTATATTGCACAGCCACCGTCGATTTCTTCCAAAACACTCAGGTTCTATTGATTTACTGTGTGTAAATCCTCACTCATCCTCTGCATGCAAGAGAATAAATTTATGTCTGCAATTTCTATTGCAAGAAAAATGACTCAGTCCATGCATCCCTTCAATGTGCACTCAATCACTTGATTTGGTGACACGACATAAACATGGCCTCCCCAGCCACTCAAACAATCACGATCAATGGATGATAATAGAGCCTGGGAAATTGTTAACTTTGTGCAGGATTTCCAACTTATCTCTGCCTGGAATTCCATTTCGATTTCCCCAGTCGATACGCAAGAGTTCCTTCCATCAAATCACTCCTACGCCGTGGATTTACCTTCATAACTCAAGGCTAGCTTCTCATATGATGCGCAAATCTCTCCAAATCCTGCTTTGCAGGTATTCTTACCTCCTTTGGCACGCACATGACCAAGACTCTTATCACATCAACAAACAGTTAATCCATTGTACTCATCCATGACCATAGATCTGTGTATGGTGTAACCCTAAATTTGATGGTTACAGCAACCCTAAATTTGATGGTGTATGAATTCTATTTGTCCTTTGTGCACACAGGAAACTCGATTTATGCCTTTATGACCCACAGTGGTCATCGATTTGCTTTCAAAACATACAGGAGCCGTCGATCGGGGCTTCTAAATACTCAAGGGCCGACGATGCCCTGCACAAAACCCTGTTATTTCATCTCTGCATAAAGAATTGATGAATCTACCCACAAATCTCATAAGGAATCGATGAATCCTATTTTGGAATGACTGTATATAAGATTGAGACAAGTCATTTCCTTCGATTTCAATCAATGGACCTAGTTTGCAACTACCCTATGCCCAATTTTAACCTCTGCATATTAAGAGAGTTATTTTCTGCCCACAATCATGCAATATGTCCATAAACTCAAACGTCATTCAATGGATATAATGGTATTTTGCAAATATCACAGAGACCATACTAAATGAATCTTTTTTTTTCATTAGCCATACATACAACTTCCAAAAACTATACATACAACTCCCAAAAGATCATACGCTCTGTCTATGGCCTAATAGAGCATTCGATGGCCATTTCCTCGCTTGGGCTCCTCTCTTCTACCCTCTATTCTCTTTCTTTCGAGAGTTACAATTTTTATTCCCCCCAAAGAAACCTAAAACTACTCTGCCCTCAAACTACGATCCTCTCTCTCGAGAGTTACAAATATTATTCCATACAAGAGAGCGTTTCTCCAACTCTTCAACTCCTACAAACTTGTAACTCCTTCCTAGAATAAGGCAACAACTTCTATTTTAAGAAAGCTACACTTATTTGTCACTCATTAGCTTCTCGAGTCATCCCTATATTCCAGGGATTTGTTTACATGACTCATCCTATACTAACAACTAAAACACTTTCATATGAAAGTTTACAATGTCTTTTACAATAAACCCTCCTTGGTCAAAGGTCTAGACCTAAAGGCCCAACTAGACTTTTAGCACTAGATCATGACAGCTAATGCTCCTGCATCATTGGTAGCCTATGATATATATGGTTGGATCATGGATGGGGTCTAGAGTCCGGGACTCAGCATCAATATATGGATGACAACATTGATCACCGACAACACTAATCCATATTACCTGATTCACAATAGATACACTGCACAGTGCGACCGTGCCAACTGCCACCTTCACACTCTTGCACCATTCCACGCATCTAATTAAATTCTATACCTAGAAACGATGATTCATGTAGCTACATGGTAGAGTTATAGGGCCGGTTAGGCCGAATTTATGAACATCGAAGGGTGATGGAGTGATGGTGAATTAATGAGCATTGTAAATTGTGATGGTGTGATGGTGAATTAATTGATCCTTGAATCCTGAATGGATGTTCTTGTTGTTCATTTTTAGCTGGAGGTGAGGCAGTGGGTAGACTCCCACTCTAAGTCTGACTTCCTTTTATCAATCGTGTAGGCTACAGCCTCTAGGCTCCGGCTCCGCTTCACCCCCACTACCCAAGTCGTTCTCTTTCCTTCACTGGAATGCCTATTGCTCACAAGCTCCAAGCCTCCAACTACCGACAGAGGTTATACAAATCACGATCAATGGGTAAGTTGAATCCCTGTTACAATGCATTATGTCTATCAATTGAAAAATTAATAACCATGTTGATTATATTATCTCTAGTAGCAGTTAGCACCATTTGGCATTGATGAACTGTGAACATCTTTTCGTTTCCATTAACAACAAAATCTATTAATTTAGCCTAGCAAATAGAAAAATCTATAGTGAAACATCTATTTCACTCATGACTCAGGTAAATATAAGTTTGCTAGAGTTAAATTTTGTGTGTTTATTTACTCATTGCAGGGTTAGGATAATCAATAACCACCCTGTAGTGTGTTGTTTGGGATGGTTTATACGTCATTATTCCAATCTATACTGCAATTATTATACTGTTGTTGAATGAACATATACTGTTTGTTATTCTACTGCTAAATGACTGTATAGTTATACTCTTTGTTGTTGAGAATAATCTATTCCTCAAGCATATGTTCCTTCATTATACTTCCAAAATTTCAAGCATCCCGAACTTCATTATAGCCTGAAGTTCATGAGTCATGAATATATGAGTTTGCCAAGAATTTAAGGTTTACTGATTTTTTGGGGGGGCTTTTAAAATTTTGGGACATTGGGTGATAATTTATATAACAATAAAAGAATTTAAACATGTCAAATTATTTATATTGTTCATTTCCTAAACTAGCGTGACTTTCTCTCACACTTAACATTGACCATTTGAAGGAATTAAACTATCCACAGTGATTTAGTGAATGCCTTCTCTTTAAGCATATCCTTTTGCCACAAGCCTCGTCTTGTAATTGTTGATATTGCCATCTGCCTTGTATTTAGTTTTGAAAATCCACTTACAACCAATGACCTTCTTATTTGTTGGGGGATTGACAAGTTCCCATCATCCATGTCTTATTTTCAAGAGAGTGTGTGTCGTGAATCCGTGATACTCAGCTTCCACAACTTTCCATGGTTTAGATTCAAGAGCTTCTTGAAGTGTTGAGGGTTCAAAAGTTTTAATAACAGTGCTCATGAGGGCCAAATTAACCCTTCATTTGCATTGTGTGCCATGTTACAAGTTCTTGGTTCGGAGGAGGATGTGTCCAGAAGTGTATCAAGTTTTGCATCTCGAATGGTGCTTGTGTGCCACTTGGGTATCTGCCGCACATCATTTTCGGTTGCTTGTCTTGGAGGATTTGACAGATTATCATCCTCATCCTTATTGTAGAGTATCCCATGAGCTGAAAAAAATGAATATTTGGGCATTGCATTGTATCCAACATTCTCATTGTAAGCCACATCTCATGATTCAGAAGATGAAAGCTTAAATGATTAATCATAATATGATTGTCGCAGCCATGGACATGGACCTATTAACAGTGACCTCAGGTCCAACGCTTCTTTATAAGGGGTTAGCTCAACTTGATGTCCCCAATGCTCAACATTGGTCATTGGACTAGTTCTGTGTCAATATGTTTGTCTGTTTGAATCCCCGGTCGCACTAATATACATCAACAGATTCATTAGGTATGCCATCCCCAGGCTAGTAGAGCCACATATATAGATTGAAAGTTGAGGGATAACGTATAGAAATCCTTGGAGGAGAATAATACAAGGAAAAATGAATCATTGACTATAATGTATTAAAATCCATAGAATACAAGTAGACTGAAGCTGCTGCTTTGGACAAGCTTTCAATTAGGGTTATTCTTCCTGTCTCGATATTGGATTTTGCGATCACCGCTTTGAATTGAAAAATTTTAAAAACTAAATACAGTACATTTTAATTATCAGGCTTTTGCGATCACAGTTTTGATGAAGAGAGTTTTCTGATGCATCACATTCATTTTATTTAGTTAGTGTAGTATATTATCAGGAAATGGATTATTACAATCACAGTTTTGATGAAGACAGTCTTATAGATCCATCTCATTTATTTTATTTAGTGTAGTTCATCATCTAGATCATTTCTTAATAATGGAACACACTGGTTTGATTGGAAAAGTGAAATTAAATGAAATGAGTACCATGGATTAAAAAGAATGCCTTCATCAAATACAATACATATTGATTTGGTTGATAATATTTAGAAATTCTTATAAATAAATAACCAAAAAAAAATTAAAATTAAAATTAAATATCCTTCATTTTCAAGATAATCATGGTTATTCTCAATATTAGTATCATTGCCCAACAAATCAAAAAGGATCACGAAGGAGTTGCCATCGCAAATATGTTAACTGGTGTTTTTCCAATTCTCTTATGCTAGACAAATAGAAATACCTGCAAAAAATCGAAGATCTCAAGTTGAAAACATGTTTAGCCAGAGTTTACTTTCCTATTCGGCCTATTCCAACAATACCTACCACCTTTGTGGAGCTTTGTTTCAGAATTTCATTTTGTAGATCCTCCAATCCTTTTCTGAATATTTCATAGTTTATGAATTTCATTTTAATGATGTATGAATTTTTTTGATGTATAATTTTTAGTTTTTTTTTTTATAGTGGTAGATTGTATAGTTAAAATTTAGAAAAAATGAAAAATTGTAATCATAAAATTAGCATATAACAACATAAAAAAGTGACACTCACAAATTTGTATAAAACGTAAATAGAAGGGCAGGAAAAACACAAGAACGTCAGCAAATATTCATTTGACAGGCAAAGGGGATATGAAATTCCAGGCCAAGGCAGTAGGACCAGTAAAGTTGAACCAATCGATGTTGTGGTTGACCCGGTTCGAGCACCAATTTAAATAGCACCATTGGTAGCAGAGAAAGCATCTAAGCCAATTGATTGATAATTGAAAAGAACAAAAACTTCGTTAAAGCATTTAAAATAGCCTTTATTATGTGTGGAATTTTTTGCTCTATATTTTATTTTTTACTTTTATCATCAAAAGTCCCTCTTCCTTTATAGGCTCACTTATATCGATGTATGAATGTGCATGACAAGTCATGCACTTAACTGACTCTTTTTAGATATTTTAAAATGGAATTCATGTCCCTCCTCTTTTGTAGACTCACTTATGTCCATGTGTGAAAGTGGATGACAACTGCTTTATTTTTTATATTTTAAAATGAAATTTATGTTAATTTTACTACAATATTTTTAATATTCAAAAATTAATATTTTAATTATTATAAATTTAATGATTATAAATTATAATTTAAAATAGTAAATCATTAAAATTTTACTTTAATTATTTATAATTTATTGTTTAAACATTATAAATTGTAATTTAAAAATATTATCTCTTTAAAATTTATCATTTTAATTTTTTTATAAATTTATTATATAAACAATTATAAATTACAAATTGTAATATTTGTAATTTAAAAGTATTATATCATTTTTCAAGTAATTAAAATTTCAATTTAAATTATTAATTACTAAAATATTTTTAATTTAAGAAATTTATTTTAATTTTAATTGTAAAAATTGTAATTTTCAAAATCTATTATTTCAATTATAAATTGTAATTTAAAAGTACTATTTCTTCTTTAAAGTTATTTGAATGTATAGTATATTATTATTATTATTATTATTGAATTTTGAATAATTTTAATGATATATATCTTCTTTAAGGTTATTTGAATGTATAGTATATTACTATTATTAATGTATAGTATATTATTATTATTATTGAATTTCTTTCTCATTATCCACTAATTGACAAGTTCCCTAACCATTGTCTAACCAACATACTAATGTGCCTCAACTACTATGCCATTAACTCCCCAAGTACTATGGTTGATTTAAGTCAAACATGGAAAACTACATGGTGGAATATAGTTATCTATGATTGACGCTACTAACCTACTAACACTTAACATTATACAAAATAATCTATCTTAATAAACTTAATCTATCTTAATAAACATAATTAGGTTGTATTGAATATATCAAATATATTATAAGAAACAATATAACTATATCTATATCAAATATATTATAAGAAACAATATAACCATATATATTTCATCAACTATATAATAATAAAAAAGCAATATAACTATATCTATATCAAATATATTATAAGAAACGATATAACTATATATATTTCATCAACTATATAATACAAAACATGTTAGCTTATTAATCTCACCAATAATTTAATAATTTAGTACAAAATATTTATAGACTATAAATTACTCTTATCATTATCTTCTCATTATTTTCAAATTATTTTTAAGAGGCAAGTACTAAGTAGCTTTGCTGCTTATTTCATTTGTTTATCATATTGTTCATTTTTTTTATTACTTGTGTGCATTTTTTTAAGCGTCATTTAGTGTCATACTTTTGGATTGACAACGGAAGGCTTTTACTTTCTCTAATATATATATTTTAAATTTAAAATATTATAACTGTATTCATTTATTACCTTTCTCTCTTTCTCTCTTTATATATATTTTAAAAACATGTTAAATACAAAGTTTTTACAATTAACCATATATGTATTCAATTATATATATATATATATATATATATATATATATATATATATATTAAAAACATGTTAAATATTAAACTTTAACAATTAAACATATATATTTAATACTTTATTAATAATAGTTATTGATTTTTAAATCTTTTTAACGTAAAAACTATTATATATTTTTTATCTTACTTTTAGAATATACACAATAAAATCATACATTTCATAATCATATTAGTTTTATGTTTTCTTTTGTTAAAATTCAATATGCTAAGATAGAAAATAGCAGCATTACATTCCATTTCACAATAATGGCATATATAGGATCACTGAAGAAACAACAAGCATAGCATAAACACAAGAGACACAGATTTATCCTGGGAAACCCTCATGGGGTAGAAAACCCAGTAAAGCTTCCTCAATGTAGATGACCAGCAATATACAAAGATGCAAACCAAAGACATGATCTCCTCCTCCACCATAGCAGACCTCTCCTCCACAAGTGCGCCTCTCTTGAGTGAGTGAGTGTATCAAATGAGGAACATACCTCCTCTATTTATACACTACACTGACATGTATTTTACACAAGTACATGTAGGCTCGTATTTAACCATTAGGTTAAATACCCTATTATAACTAATTGGGCCGACCCCCACATGGTGGGTCTAATAACCCTAGTTACCACAACCAATTCGGAGGAATAAACATCTCCGGATTCATAGTATAATCACATCGGAGGTATGGAACATCTTTGGAATAAATAATATACAAATATAATATTCTTAGAAGTTACAATATTCAACATCTTTTTCCCAGAAAAAAAAAAGCGTAATTTCATTTCAGCAGAGGTGAACAAAATTACATTCTGTATATGCAAATATGCATGCGGGTATCCATTGAAGGACAATCAGTACGATAAAGAGTAAGATCTTCAGTACATCCGTCAGGTGTGTTCATCATCACCAAATATAAGGCCACAAAAAAATAAACAGAAGAAAAAAAAAAAAAAAAAAAAAAATAGTTTGGTGGCTCCCCGAGCCTCCTGATTTACCAAAAAGAAACTTTTAAAGAGTAATAATAAGTCTTCAAACTGTCGTCACAAAAATGATAATCTGTTCCAAAAATTTTAGTATCATCGCTACTGTTCCTGGAATGCCAATTCATCAACGAAAGGTCTATGATATTACTCATATAGAGTCCCATCACGGTATTCTTTTACTTTCCACATCCCCATTGCCAGGTCCCTACCAATCTTAGAAGCCTTGTCCGCCTCCTTGTTATTCTCCCTGAAAACATGTCTGCAAGAAAAGTGTAAAAATGAAAGCTTTAGTTCTAGAATGTCCTGAAGTATGTTTGCAAGTCTAAGGTCTCTGCATTGTTGAGTGACAAGTGTCCAATTTGTGGCGTTCATAGAATCTCCATACACATTTAACTGTTGACAACCAGTCTCCATGGAGAAAATGAGAAGAAGCTTTAGGCTCATGAGTTCAGCAAAATTGTTCCCACCCTCCCCCAGACCCCAAAAAAGATGATAAGAGTGGGTTAAAGAAAGATGTAGAACAACCCCACCCCCACAACTGTTCTCCTGAGCAGAGCCATCATAGAAACCCCATGGAATCAAGTGGTCGATGTCAAGATCAAGAACAGTTCTTTGGTTCGCGACTTTGATATGTTGAGGGTAGGCCTTTATGAAGCCACAGATTTGTATGGCTGAGACCACTGGTGTATAGGTTTTTTCATTGAAAATCATGCCATTCTGTGCCAGCCAAATCCCCCAGGCCACCATTAGAGGAAGGGCTCTGAAGGAGCTGCTGATTGGATCCATACACCACTGTGACCAATCCAATAGAAACGTATTCCCTTCCCAATTAAATTGAACATTTGAAATTCTGGAACATTCTGCCCATACCTGCACCGTGTATGGACATTGGAGAAATAAGTGAAGACAGGTTTCCTCATTTGCTTTGCACAATATGCACCACCCAGGCCCAACCCTGTTCTTTCTCTGTAAAAAATACCAGGTAGGAATGGAATTTTCGAGGACATTCCACATGAATAAACAATGTTTCATAGGGTAGTTTAGCTTCTAGATTGGATTCCACCACCAAACCAATTCACGTGGATTTATGAAATGACTCAAGCTTATGTATCCATTCTTTGGTGAGAACACCCCATTTGGAGCCCCTTCCCATGCCAAACAGTCCTCCCTATCGTGAATGTGAATTTGAGAGAGTATGAGTGCTCTGTAATAAATTCTCAATTCATCCTGTTCCTCCACAGAAAGTTCCAAAGTGTCTGCATCTATCCACGATTGATTCCATGGGTGGACCATATCTTGAAAAGCAAGTTGGGATAGGTAAGTTACACCTATTTCCTGGAGGGATGTAATTAGTCCATCTGATAAAATGTGTCTACCTTCGCTCCGAAACCAAGGATCTTCCCCAACTCGAAGAGCATGTCCATTCCCAATATTCCAAGCTAGAAGGTCTCCGACCACAAAAAAAGATTTTGTTACCGCTTTCCAGATAACAGAACCACCATAGTGAGACTTAATCAGATTCCGAACCCAATCCATAACTGATGCAGGGGCAATGTATTTCTAGATGACTACTCTTGTCCATAGGCTATCTGATTTTAGCAGTCTCCAAACCCCTTTAGCTACCAGGGATTTTGAAAAAAGATGAATGTTTTTCAGACCCCAACCCCCTGAGGCCTTAGGGATAGCAATTTTCTGCCATCCAACCCATGGGGAAACAAAGTCTCCTTTACCGCTCCAAAGAAAACGAAAGCATAATTTCCGAGATTTTTCCAACGTCCCTTTGGGAATCCAAGAGAGGGACATCCAATACACCAGAATGGCCTCTAAAACTGATTTCACCAGGACCAGTCTTCCTGCTCTCGAAAGCCACTTGTGGCTCCATACCTTTAACCGCTTGTGAATTTTTTCAATAAGCCAATTCCAATCCCGTTTTGTATATGCATTTAGTTTTAAGTGGAACCCAAGGTAGCAAAAACCATCATCAAGGCGTAATAATGTATAAGGGAAGATCCTTCGTATAGCCATGATCTCAAATTCCCTAAGCAAGTGAGTTGATAAAGTGGATTTCTTGTCATTTATCTCCATACCAGCAGCTTGTGAGAAGAGTTGGAAGATGTCATGGAGTGTTTCAATGTCCCCAATCGATCCAGAATAGAAAATGAGGATATCATCCACGAAAAGTAGATGTGATATAAATAAGTTCGGAGCCACTTGAATACCCTGGAGGGTGCCATCCCTACAAGCTTTTTTTGGTGCCTTACTTAACCCTTTTGCTACCAACAGGAAAAGTAAAGGTGATAATGGACAACCCTGACGCAGACCTATTTACGACCGAAAGAAGGTAGAGGCTGCTCCATTAATGAGAACCGCAAATGAGACCGTAGAAATACAGTTCATAATCCACCTGATAAAGTCCACAACAAAGCCCAGATGAGTAAGAAGTAAATGAATATACAACCAACTCACCGTGTCATATGCTTTTGACAAGTCAATCTTGATTATAGCTCCTTTCATTTTCCTTGATTTCATACTATGAATGCCCTCTTGTGCTACTCCAATAGCCTCATGGATTTGTTTCCCTTCCAGAAACCCAAATTGTTCCACGGAGATATGCTTGGACAGAATAATTTTAAGCCGCCTGGCAATAATTTTGGACACCACCTTATATACACAGTTGCACAAAGAGATGGGTCTGAAATCACTTAAAGAGGAAGAGTTGTCAGTTTTAGGTATTAGGGCAATAAAGGTAGAGTTTAGGGCAGCTGGAATCCTCCCAAAGATTCTTGTATCTTCAACCATCTGCAAGAGATCATTCCCAATAAGTTCAAAAAGTGCCAAGAGAAATTCAACAGTCCATCCATCCGATCCCGGACTTTTGTCTTTCTGAAAGCTCTGTAGGACTCCCTTCAGCTCTTCTTCTGTGACAATTGCCATCAAGGAGTGATTATCTTCCTCTTCCGCAAACCGGGGAAAAACTTGTGCCATTCTGACTATTTCCACAATGTTAGCCTGTGCAGGGGCTTTAAAAGGTGTTTGGAAGTGATTTACCCCCACCCCAGCCATACTATCAAAAGAGGTCTGGATATCCCCCATAGAGTCCTCTAGGATTCAAATGGTATTAGACACCTTTCTTCCTTTTGCATATGCATGAAAGAATTTTGTGTTCTCATCTCCAGCTGTTAGCCATACCGCCCTGCTTTTCAAACGCCATGTTTCCTCTTTTTCCAGTAACAACATGTTCCTCCTACCTTCCAGTGATACCAGATGTGCTTTTTCTTCCACAGATCGCAGTCCCCCGGATCCAGAATCATATAAGGACTGCAACTCCTGTTCAATCGACTTCAAATCCCTATCATCTCTACTATGCTTTTCATAAGCCCATACCTTAACTGGCCCTTTAATTCTTTTGATATTAGCAGAAAATTGATGAGAGGCGGAGAGGGAATCCCTAGGATTAAAAGGTACCCAAAGGGAGCCAACAAGGTCAATGAAGGTCTCATCTTTTAACCAGATCTTATTGAACTTAAGCAACTCGGATGGTTTAGAAGGTCCATCACGGATTTCCAGAAAAATAGGGAAGTAGTCAGATGATCCCCCGAGCCTACCCACTGCCTCAGTAGGTAGTTTCTATCCACCAAAGAGTCAGACACCAAGAATCGATCCAAGCGTTTCTCAAATCTGTTTTCTCCAGTTCTGTTATTCCTCCAAGTAGGCTTAAGTAGAGAGGGCTCAATGTCCAGCAGATTATTTGTGACCAACTTGTGAGTGAAATAATCATCCAAGAGGTCTGACCGAGCTCTGCTACCCCAAACTTCTGCCGGACCAAGTGAAAAATTCAAATCACCTCCGAGGATAAGGTTTCCTTCCTGTAACAAGGGATGTGAGAGAAGAGAATCCCAGAAAGGGATCCGGTTCAAATATGGACCATAAACATTTACCACAGTGAAGAGTTCACCAAAATCAAGAGACGAGCATGACATTCCCAAAGCAGATTCCATCCCCCACAGGTTATGGCACAACACCGTTCTTGTGTTCCAACCAATAGCCTGACCGCCAGACCGGCCACGAGCATCCAAGGTAGCAAAGGACCAACCACCAAACCAACTTTCTAGTAATGATTTAATAACCTCGCCAACACCAAAAGTTTCTTGAAGTAGAATGATATCCGGTTGTTCAAGAGATACCACTCTACGGAGCGTTGATCTTTTATGGGGACTAGCCAGACCCCGGCAGTTAAAAGACATAACTTTCAATAATGCCCCCTCTTATGGGCACGCACCACTATAAGCGCCCAATCAATAATCACCTGTTTTCCTTCTAGCAGATCCACCTTGGCCTTGGATTGTGCTTTAGATAGATGAGACTTCCTACCTCTGCTTTTACCCGTTTTACACACCCCAGCACCCAACCCTCCCGGCGAAATTTTAGTAAGGGATCGTAAAAAATAACCAGAGTCTGAGGAGGTGGTAGGGGAAGAGGAACAAGGGGCTTCAATAGGATCAGGATCAGCTTCAGGGGGTAGGTCAATCAACATCACACCATGATTCGGAGGTGTATGTAGAGAAGATGGAGGATCAGGAGCGATACAAGAAGGTTCCACCAATTCCATAGCAGGGGAGATATTCAAATTTTTTAAAGCCTCTAACCAGTCTGGATTTTCCAAAGAATTTTTTTTTATAACAAAATGAAAGGAAAGGGGATTTATGGAAGGAGGAATACCCACAATCGAAGTCCCTGGGCCCGAGACGGAAGCTGGTTGAGGTAACTCAATAGATGCTGGTACAGGTACCGATTTTTCCTTTTGTGGCACATCCATAATTGAATCCTGATGTAAGCCTCCAGTCACTTCCGCATTAGTATAAGGTTCCAATAAAGCAAGGCCAGTAGAATGCCAGGGATTAATCATTACCGGGCAATGGTCCCAGCTCCAGTTGGAATTTAGAACCCACTTAGCATGTTCCTCATTATGAAAGTTGAATGTAAACCAATTGCGGGTTAATTCAACAACCTCAGGGGTATAGCCCAATTCTGCAACCCAATGTTCTGCCACCCAGGCCTCAATGGTTCGCAGAGAGAAGGATCTGCCCAACTCCTTACCAACCAGGGTGATACTGGTCATCTTGACCAGTTGATGCCACTCAATATCTTCCCCAAGTGCATAGTTATATTTGGTCCTACTCAGTTTCAACCAACGTTTCTTGCCGCGCTTCACCATTTGTGTTGTATCATCCAAAGAGCATCCTCCCCAATCTTCAGAGCTGGTACCAGAGCCCACACAAGGGCTAGCAAAACCTCATTGTTCATGAAGCTCCAATAACCCCAATATCGTACCTTCCCGAGTCTCTGCAAAGTTCAAGCCAGGGAGTCAGTCCGAAGAGGGGATGTTAATACTATCATTCCCATGGTAGCCACCGATTGCAGAAATAGGGCCTTTCCCACCGGCCACCGTACCCTCAATGGCCTTAATGACCTGATCAAAGGACCAAAGCAATGTCACAGCTTCCTTCAAGGGAGAAATCGATGGAATACAGGGTATTGGAGCATTCAATGGCATAGAGCCTGGTGAAAGTGCAAGGTAATTTGATAGTGAAAACCCCAAATCCAACCGATTCTCACTAGCTGAGAGACCGTCCACACCACACCCTGCATTGTAAACCCCATCATGCCACCCGATGCCAGATGGCTGGGTCCAGATAGGCAATTCATCTGACGGATCAAATGTATAATCCAGCTGATCATCATAGTTAGCCATTGCATGTAAACACAACACAGTAATATGAAGCAGGTAACAGGTGCAGTAAAAAGTAAAAACTAGGTTTTAAAATAATGCACGCAGTAAACACATAAACCACCGCATTGAGCACAGTAAACGAGGCAGATGAACCGCCACGTCGCTGCACCGTCCGTTAGGGCTATAGTCTCCAAAGCCTGACAGCAGCAGGCCGCTGATGGCCCTCTGGTGGCTAGGGTTCGGCCATATTTTTTAACCTAGCTCCCAGTCTCCATAATATTGTGAGATAATCACGTATACGTCTATATTAGTTTTATGTTATAATCAACTAATACATTATATATTTCTAAAAATATTTTTATAATGCCTAACCCTTTTTCATAATAAATTGAGCATGTTTTTCCCTAAATTTTATTTTATTTAATATGAATAATGATTAAAAACATAAATATTAGATTCCTTAATACTTGTAAAACTTTATTTAATCTAATACTTAAGAGTCACTTCTTTTAATATTGATTAATTAGTTTCTATAAATGATTAAATATACTTTTAATCTTCACATTTCAATCAAGAATAAATGCATTTTTTCTAATTAAATTAGTTTACAGGTAAACTAATGTTGAAACTCACTCGTTTAAACCATATATATATGGACTAGAAACAACCACATTAATAATATTAATGTGTCCAAATACATTGATAGGCTTAAATTGGACACATACTTTAGGGAAAAACATTAATATGAAAAGCATGTGTCCAATTTACGTATTAATATTATTAATATGATTGTTTCTAGTAACGGGTGGTACACATATCTCCAAAGTATTAACAAATTAATGTGTTTAATTAATTTAATTAATTATAATATAATAGTTGATTAAAAATAATATCATTTAATTAAATAGTATTAATAACATAATATTAATGTATAAGTAAAGCATTAAATTTCTCCAAAGTATTAACAAAGTAATATTTTTTAATTAATTATTGTATAATAATTAAATATGAAACTTAATCTCCAAAGTATTAAATAATTAATATTGTTTAAATAAATATCTATAATAATAAAATTAGTTATCTATATTATAATATATTAATGAAATAAAAAAATATAATCAATTTAAAGATTATTTTTATTAAATTATAATATTATATTGTAATTTGAAAATAAAAGGGATAATAAAAAATAAAATTACTATAGAAATAAAAATCATTATATTGATAGTACACATAAATGTTAAAAGTTAAAAAAACTAATATAAAATAATATATGTTGATAATATAAATGAATATTAAAAACTAAAATATTATTATAATTTAATTAATATATGTTGATAATAGATATAAATATTATAATTTAAAGTATTATTATAATTTAATTAAAAAATATTATTAAATTATGATATTAGAAATATATATTATATGAATGTGGTATTTGATTAAGATATTATAAGGAAGGTATTAATAAGATATTAATATTTAATAATATTAATGTTTTTTATTATTTTAAAATTATATAATAATTATTAGATTTAATAATAATTTTATTTTATAAATAAGGTTGTATTATTATGATATTCTTCAAATATTATTAAAATAGTATCATTCAATTATAATATTTTATTATACTTTAATAAATAAATTAATATAATGATGGTTCATAAATATATTAAAAATCAAAGAATTCATAAAATAATATTAATTAATTAATTATAATATAATAATAATTTTAAAAATAATATAATGATAATATTTTTTAATTAATTATATAAAATTTAATATTGTATTTAATTCAAATATTATTATTTAATGCAAAACTTTATGATGAATCTCAACGACAAAACCTAAAATGTGACATAGCAATTGATTAATGTCGCAAGTCAACATAACCTTGTAGTATGTGATAAAACCCTTCCAAAACCTTCTTGGGACATTAAAAAATTGAATTGCAAATTGTGACAAACATGAAGGAATGTCACAACCAAACATAAAACTTGATGAACGACACAATGTGACAGAACCTAAAATGTGACATAATAATTTATTAATGTCCCAAGCCGCCATAACCCTATAGTATGTGACAAAACCCTTGCAAAACCTTCTAGGAACATTAAAAATTTGAATTTCACATTGTGACAGAAACATGACCCTTGATTAATTTCACAATGCGACAAAACCATTAAGGAACATTAAAAATTTGAACATTGTGACATTAAACATGACCATTGATTAATGTCTTAAGCCAACATAGCCCTATATTATGTGATAAAACCATTGCAAAACCTTCTAGGAACATTAACCCTATAGTATGTGACAAAACCCTTGCAAAAACTTCTAGGAACATTAAAATTTGAATTTCATATTGTGGCATAAACATGGAGGAATGTCTCAATCCAACCTAAAATTTGATGAACGTCACAATGCGACAAAACCAAAAATGTGACATAACAATTGATTAATGTCCCAAGTCGACATAACCCTATAGTATGTGATAAAACCCTTGCAAAACATTCTAGGAACATTAAAAATTTGAATTTCAAATTGTGACAAACATGAAGGAATGTCGCAACCGAACATAAAACTCGATGAACATCATAATGTGATCAAACCTAAAATGTGACACAATAATTTATTAATTTCCCAAGCCAACATAACCCTATAGTATGCGACAAATCCCTTGCAAAATATTATAGGAACATTAAAAAATTGAATTTCATATTATGACATAAACATTGAAGAATGTGATAAATGTCACATTGCGACAAAACCTAAAACGTGACATAACAATTGATTAATGTCCCAAGATGACATGCGTAAAACATGACATAAACATTAATGAATTTATGTCGCATTGCATTATCGCCATAAATGGGAAAATGCAACCCTATAGCATGTGACATCATAACCCTTGCAAAACCATATAGGGACATTAAAAATTTGAATTTCAAATTGTGATATAAACATTGAGGAATGTGATGAACGTCACAATGCGACACAACCTAAAACATGACATAGAAATTGATTAATGTCCTAAGCCAACATACCCCTACATTATGTGATAAAACCCTTGCAAAACCTTATGGGAATATTAAAAAATTGAATTTCAGATTGTGACAAACATGTAGGAATGTTGCAACCCAACTTAAAACTCGATGATTGTCACAATGCGACAAAACCTAAAACGTGACATAACAATTGATTAATGTACCAAGCCAACATAACTTTATAGTATGTGACATAACCCTTGCAAAACCTTATAGGAACATTAAAAAATTGAATACTAGATTGTGATATAAACATTGAAGAATGTGATGAACGTCACAATGCGACAAAACCTAAAACATGACATAACAATTAATTAATGTCCCAAAATTACATGTGTAAAATGTGACATAAACGTTAATGAATTTATGTTGCATTGCATTATCGACATAAACATGATAATTAAACCCTATAGCATGTGACATAACCCTTCAAAACCTTATAGGGATATTAAAAATTTGAATTTCATATTGTGATATAAACATTGAGGAATGTGACATAGGTCACAATGCGACACAACCTAAAAATTGACATAAGAATTGATTAATGTCCCAACATATAGCCTTATAGTATGTGATAACATCCTTCCAAAACCTTCTAGGAACATTAAAAATTTGAATTTCACATTGTCACATAAACATGACCCTTGATTAATGTCAAAATGTGACAAAACCATTAAGGAATGTACCAAACATAACTATAACCAGCCCTTGAAAAACCTTATGATGAATCTAATAATGTTACAAATCCATTAAGGAACATAACCATAATGCAACACGACCATGGATGAATGTTGCAATCTAACATAAGCCTTGATGAACATCGTAATACAACATAACCATTAATGAATGTCGCAATTTGACAAAACCAATAAGGAATGTACCAAACATTTTGTTTGGTCATGGAACCTAGATAAGTCCTCAATGAGGAGTGTTATTCCTACACAAGGGCATGTTCAAGCTAATGAGGGTCACTTTTGGCATGTTAGATGCAATCGAAAACTGAAAAATCATACCCTTATAAGAGATGTGTTATTCCTCTATAAGGAAGTGTCGTCATGTGGATTGACAAGTGTCGCAAGTGTGTGTACTTGCCAATGGGTTATTAGACCACCATGTGGGGTCCGCCCTGAATTATATATATTATAATGTGGATGTACCTAGCTAGACAAGTCTGCCCCATAAGGTCACTGGGAAAACAGATCAGTATAAATAGAGATCAGGTGATCTCTATTTAGATCACTCGGATCCAAAACTTCATGCTGTAATGTCTCAATCTCCCCTTGTAACTGCACGGTCTGAGGAGGTAGATTGATGTATTTCATAGGTGTCTTGCTTTTCTTTTTGTAAGTGTGTATCTTGGCCATCGGCTTAGCTAGTAAAATAGGATGCTCTGTTTCCATTGGCTACTCAGATGCAAGGGGCTGCTGTAAAGAGTTCTGTGCTGTTAGGTCTGCCACTTGGTCATTCAGGATTTTCACCTGCACGTTCCATGCCTTGTTTGTTTCCTTTTCCTGCTTCAATTGGGTCTCTAGTTTAACCACCCTTTGCTGGGCCCTGAAATGGGCTAACGCCTCCTTAGTCAGATCAGCATGAATGAGATCGCTAACTCCCTTATGGAACACAATCTTATCTGGGATTTAGAACCCATCCATCTTGAACTCGACCTCTGAAACTCCTTCCTAATTAGCTATGGCTAGGTTCAAGGAGTTTGTTGTATTATTCCTAGCAGTAGTGAAAGAGACTTTGCTTCCTGATAACTTCCTTAGCTTCTTGGATTGATTCTGAGTCTCAGCCTCGGATTGCTCTTTGAGCTGCCCATAGGTGGTCAACATTTGCTTTTCAGCATTAAATTGCCCTTCAACAGCGGAGGGAAAAGAATACTTCTGATAATTGAGTAGAGACTCCTCACCCCCTTTCTTGATTGATTGTGTGGTTTGTGGGGGCTTTCTTTGTGAGTGTGTCATTAATAATAGATGATGCAGGTTCCGCCACCGAACTAGGAGAAGGGATTTGGATTTTTTAATGAGCTTGACAAAAAATTAGAACTCTGCTCACGGGAACCTATTTCATTTTTTAATGAGCTCGACATAGAAAGGGAACTATGCTTTTGATTTTTATGCAAGCTTGAAACCAAAGGTAAACTCTACTCAAACTACTGGTTTCATTTTTTAACGAGCTTGAAGCCAAAGGCATACTCTGCTCAAACTACTGGTTTCATTTTTTAATGAGCTTGAAGCCAAAGGTAAACTCTGCTCAAACTACTGGTTTCATTTTTTAACGAGATTGAAACAGAAAATAAACTATGCTCGTGGGAGATTACTATTCCAAATAGGTTGGGGATAGAACTGTCCTTGCATATGACCTTTTGAAGCCTTTCAGTCTGGGTTTCCCCCATCTGTTGTGAGCCTTATACCCCATTCTAGCACCTACACATCCGAGGCTTCATCAAGGCTTTAAACTCTTTAAATTTGCTAAGAGTTTCACTTTTAGCCTTCATGAAATAAATCCATGACTTCCTAGAAAAATCATCTATGAATAGTACATAATATAAGAAACCACTTAGGGAAGGGGATGAAATGGGACCACATACATTAGAATGTATTAAATCTAAAATCCCTTCAGATCTAGTAGTATTGTTGGAAAAAAATTTCTTAACATTTTTCCCAAGTGCACAACCCTGACATACACTATCATGCTCAAAATCAAATACAAGCATACTTTTTACCATCTTTTGAAGTCCTGGTAGCGCTTTGTAATGTCGGTGTCCAAGCCTTTGGTTCCATAGCTCGCATGGAATGATAGTGTGGTGAATCATATCTTGAATGTACTTCCCGAGTACCTTGTAGAGTCCTCCTTGTTGAATTCCAATCACAACATGAGATTCTAGGATTTTGTTCTTTGGACATAAAAGTGCTTTGCATCCATGAAGATAAATTGAAAGCATTTGTCATCAAGAACTGAAAATGAAAGGAGATTCTTCTTCAAGCTTATAACATATGGAATGTCCTCCACATGTAAAATATCACTGGTGCTCAGTTGGAATGAGGTGGATCCAATTCCTTGGATCAAATATGTTGAGTTGTCCCCCAATTCTACCATGCATGTGAAATTTTTCTCCTTTAGGTTAGCGATGACACTTTTATAACCAATCATATGTTTGGATGTGCCATTGTCAATCAATCATGTGTCTGCACTTGTGATGACAGATCTCAAAAGGGATGAGATAAGGCAGTACTCCCTTCTTATCTCCTTTTCTTTGGATGCATTCTTTTGAGTGGTTTCATCTTCTATGGCGGTAGAAGCATGAAAATTTCCTTTCCTCTTTGCTTTGCACTCTCTTGAGAAATGGACTTTCTCGTTGCATTTGAAGCATCTAGCTTTTGACTTGTCAAAGCCTTTGTTGAACTCATTCTTCTTTGGATGAGAGAACTTCTTTTGGATGAAGGGTTTCTTTCCTTTCTTCATTCTTGCCGTGAGGGAAATGTTTCTTCTTTGATGCACACTGACTTGCTTTGGATTTGCCCCTCCTCTTGGAGGTAGTCATGTCATAACCTTTTGAAGTTAGGTTCTACCTCTCGGACATTTACCGTAGCTAAGAATTTCTCCCATAAGGATAGGAGACCATCAATCGCAGTTTGGAGAAGGTCATCTTCATCCACCACTACTCCAATACTAGCAAGTTGATCTTTTACTTGAGAGATCTTGGTGAAGAATGAGGCCATTGTCTCATCCTTCTCCATATTTAAGTTTCAAATCTTATTCTTCAATGCCCTCTTTTTACTCAGGGCCTTCTTCTCCTATAGGTTTGTTAATGTATCAAAACACTCCTTTATGGTCTTCAATGTAGTGATCAAAGACATCAAATTTTCCTTTACCGAATCATAGATGATCCGTTTGGATTTATCTTGGTTCTTCTCTAAGTTGATGCACCCTGTATTAGATGTAGGCTCCTCCACCATAGTGGATATGTAGCTATCCAATTCATGTTCCTCTAGGATGTTGAGAATCCTAGCCTTCCAAGTGTTTAAGTTTGAGGTGCCCTCAAGACAGTCTTCCGATCGTACAGATATTGATGCCATAGTATTCAAATCTTGTACTCAACTTATCAGGATCTACTTAGGCTCTAGTTGGCATGCAAAACTGAGCTCCTACATGCCCTGAGCTCTGATACCATGTTGAAATTTGGTTTTTTAAGTATTTTATATGCAGAAACTTGGAACAATGAGATAATTCAATCGCATGAAATTCATACAACCATAACACAATATATACCTTGGAGAAAATCCTCAAAACAATGATAACAAAAACCCCAACAACTCTTCTCAGTATAATATAATGGATAGCAGAGAATATCTTTCTTTTACAACATAGCAGATTACTTTCGAAAGATAAGAGATCACCAAACACTCTTGGTGAAGATACAAAAAAATAGAGAAGAGAGATCAATCGGATGTGTTGTCCAATGTGCCCAACACATCAATAAAATATCTTACACACAAAGAGAAGCGCCTTGCCTTCAAAGGAGAAGAGAATTCGCTTCACATTGAATTCATCAATTCCATATAACATATTTATACATTCTTCTCATGCATCGGTTCTTCTAAATTCAGGATGAACTCACCCTCAAACTAGATGTATCAATCTTGCATGAAGAAGTGCACCGTACTTCTCATGCAGTGCTTTATCTCACTGAATTGTCTCTTAGGATGAATTCATCTCTTAACTAAAGATTGCCCACTTAGTTATATGGCTAACTTAAGTGTCGTCATGCAAGTGTCGCAACTCATGTGTCGTCTTTTAGTTTAAGGTAGGCGTCATCATGCAATAACACTTCTAAGTTAACTAGATATTCTTTCTTGTCACTTAGTTAACTCTCTTTAACTAATTCTTTCTTGATAACATCATTACAGTGATCAATTCGAGTTCTCCTTGATTAGTTGAAGTGTCTGCATGGGTAATTTCGAATTCTCTTGATCTCTATGTTTGATCTTTTATTTCTTTATCTTTTACTGCATGGTCAATATGTGCTAACATTAATTATCCATCATATTACATTATATTACGAAGAATTATTGGATCCTGTGATCATGTTATATTATTGTGGTAGAACTTTCTTTCTACGGGTAAGAAGAGGTTCTCTTAGGTTAGACTAGGATATACTAGTTCCAATCTAAGACAATTAGGTAACAAATGCAACCTTGAATCCTGAACCAAACCCATACATAAAGATTAAATGTATTTGATAGTGATTGAAGGACGTAACTCACCTTCAAATCGGACGTTTGTCCCGCTTCCAACTTTGATCCCAAAGCTCCCAAGTTGAAGCTGTCAAGATCAAACAAGAAACAAACACACAATCTTCCAAATACCTTGAAACACAAGTTAGGTTCAAATCTTACTAGATACACTTCATGCCAATGATTCAAGCACAATACCCATGAAATGGGAAACAAGACAAGTTATTATTAATGGAAACTTGAAGACGCTTACATAGAGTTTCTTGATGTCCAAGTATTACCTCTAGCTCCAAGGTTTCCTCCCTCTAGCTATCTCTACAAATCCCTCAAGATCATAAGTTGGATGCCCCAAGTAGTCCCCCCTTTGGCCCATGGATGGCCTCTCCTTTATAGCACTTGAGGAGTTAACCATAAGGAGAGGAAGGTGGATCTCATGAGGGTTTAGTGGATCAACCAAGCTAAACATAGAGAGGGGGTGGAGATTGAATCAGACATGTCAATCCCAAGGAAATCTCTCGGAAGGCAGAGATCCTAGATCCAAGCCAAAGGTTATATCAGGATTTTTGCGCCCCAAATATTGAGCATAGCGCGAAAAATCTTAAGATTTTTGCACCCTAGAGGTTATGCAGAGAGCGAAAATGTTGGTTTTTCATGCCTCATGAGATGTACAGGGCACGGAAATCAAGGCAAACATGGTCATCTAGGGTGACACGTGGCCTGTTACGTTGTTTGTCGGCAAACAAGAAGTGGATTTGTCTCCTAGGTGTCTATATGAGACCAAGGAGGGTACTAACAACATTAGGGAGAAATGTCACTAGGTCACATGGTACAAAGATGCGACACTAAAGCTCAAAGTGTAACTTTGAGGTATAACAGATGCCCCCTAAAGTGTGAGGTTAGAAGAGACTGATGACCGAAAGACTTTACCAATAAATTGCGCGGAGATAGCATCGAGGGAGTCAATGAGGAGATGCAAGGAAATAAGATATCAATGTACCACCAAGGAGGGCATTCTCATTCTCAGAACAACTGACTCAAAGCATGGCTGTCGACCAATACAATGCAGATCCATGAGAACCGAGATCATATAGACTGTGGACAAATCATGGCTACTATGAATAATTGTAGATCCATGAGACGGAAATAACACAACCATGACCAATACAATAGTGGATCTGTGGGACAATACAATACTGGGGTCATCAACATGATGTCTATGTGGAGACTCACTCAATAATCGCCATCGCAACCTGGACATGGAAACAAAATTAGGAACGCCCAGGGTCTTCTACCCGACCCCAAAACGATACGAATCTGACCATGTGATTACAATGTCCTGAAGTCAAACATGGCAGAAACTACTTGATTACCAGCCAATGATGTAAGTTGTTAACAAGTACGAGGGAAATCACCAATAATGACAATGATTCCCAAGGTATCTCTAGTACATATCGACGAAATGTGAATAGATGAGTTGACATCGAACATCTGTGAGATCATTCGATTAGAGTTCAATGATGAAAACCTACTGTCGAATGCGAGGAAAACTGCCATTAAGGCATGCAGGTACCAATGTACTAATTGTTGGTTCCTAAGCCTAATTCCTGGATGATGAGTTGAAGTCGACAGGAATAGACTCATCGAAGGAGGGCCATAATGAATCCCACATCAACAAAACGAAAACGATACAGGAAAGAGGTGTGGAACAATGGACTAAAAGAGCACGTACTGACACAAGACCGATGGATTGACAAGCTGAAAAAAGAGTGGACTCAAGATAATAGTATCCCTTTGAACACATAACGACACGCGATAGGAATTAGAGGCTGGGATTAACTTGCAGAAATAACCATGGGGCTGGTAGACTCATAATGAAGGAGATGACACAGGACTGTAGCTACAACTCATCAGAGCAACTGACTACCCAAAGGAGACAAGATATAGACGCATGCCATGTTCAAAGGTGAGGACTCACAAGCTTCCGAAAAGGTAAACTTGACTCATTCCACATTTTCCCCCATCATAACTGACGAGTACCTCTTTGTTCTTTTACGAGCTTGAAGAGGATAACAGATGCTCGATATAGCTCATCTGATGGATGAGTCCAATCTCACATGTTTTCCAAACCTGAGAAATGAGGGGTTCGTCCTAATGTGGGCCCTTCGATGTTAAATTTTAACAAGTCCAACGAAGGTAAACTCGACAGTTTTTCATGTTTAGAGAGTCTAAAAAAACTTAAAGAAGACTCCAAGATGAACTTTTTCGTAAAGTTAGTCCCCCATACACGAAAAAGTGTAAAACAATTTTTGAGAGAACTCTCCCAGTCAAAAGTTGACTGAGGTATACCTTTCTCGTAAATAGTTTAGGCAGGCCGAAAAAGGGGTAACCTATCACCGAATAGACGTCCTTTCAAATACTTTTACAAGTGTGAAAGATACAAGTGCACTTGGCTATCTTTTCATAACGAGGGAGTCCGAAAAGAGCTTAAAGAGAACCCCTATGGTCCTTTACATGAGTTAATCATCTTAGTCCGAAAAATGAATAAAATAATACTAAGGTGATACTTTCCTCATCGTTTTACAAGCACGAGTAAAGTCGACTAAGCTCGACACCATTTTTCTTGGTTTTTATAAGCACGACTCAGGTGTGAAAAGCGCTTGGAATATTTTTCAGGTTTTGGTCTAGAGCATGAAAAAGATAAAGTAAGCTCGACTGAAGGTAAAAAAAGTGTCATACCGCTAATGTGAACAACATATGAGATCCTGTCAAAATCGGTTAAAAAACCTTGGAAATAGAACATTAGTAATTAAGACATATGAAGAATTTGACCTAAAAAGGTTTCCAAAATAAAATAATAATAAAAAAATAGCCATTTAGCATATATAAATAGAGGATAAAAGAAGAAATTACCCATTTTAACTTGGCTATTTTTACCCAAAGAGGAAATTTCACCTTGTGGAGGGCAAATCTTTAAGCAAAGGTATCCGGAGATCCAGGGCACCATTTCGACCGTCGTCTGAACTAGGTAGATTCTCTTGAGCTCATCTTTCATTTCATGTCTTTCTTTCTTTATTTCATGGTGTTTTTTCCCGAGTTAAGAGGGTTTGTAGGGAAAAAAATTCGCCCTCAGAGATTTTCGCGCCCCCTCCATGTCGAGAGGCAAAAAAATCTCTATATTTTCGCGTTAGGGTCTCAAAGGAGGGTATGAAAATATCCAATTTTCACGTTCAGGGAGACCACCTAGGCGCGAAAATACGCAGATATGAAAAAATGCAAATTTGTTTTCTCTTGTAGAGCATGAAATCAGACTTTCACCTTCTAACAATTTCTTCTTTTTCCATTTTGCAGGAGTTTGCAACTTGTTTGAGCGAAGATGGTTGACTGGAAAGAGAGAGAGCATGAATATGTTGATAGAGATGCCCTAACTGACAATGCCACACTTGCAGCACTAAGAGAATGTGGCTTACTGAAATTATTCAAAACAAGGGGCATCCGTAAGTAGGGAAAGCTATTAAACTACATCATACAGATGTGGGACAGTGACATGCAAGCTTTATGTATTTGAGAGCACGTTCTCGATATAGAGCTCCAGGATATTTATTTCTTGACTGGCCTCTCCAATAGAGGGGCATGGGTTAGTTTGGTTGGACATCGGACCGTGGAAGAGACCACGGAGGCCTACGTTTCCCGTTACTGTAGACAAGGGTCCCGCAAGAAGAGTGGGAAAGTGCCCATTGTGGATGTGATCAACTTCCCTTTGAGAACCATTCTACACACCATAGCGCATGTGGCAGGAAGTGTGGGTGCTCACCATGCTACCAAAGCACATATGACCTATGCAGTCTAATGTATGGAACCAAAGCTGTTCAACTGGTGTGAAGGGGTCTTAGTAAACATCAAGGACCAAGTCACCAAGTGCAGGAATGGGGATATCAGCCAGTTTGGATATGGCAGCATCCTTGTGATGTTCTTCCTGGAGAGGGTGCCTTTGTTGCATCCTCAAGTGAGTATGTTGATCCATCCTGCACCCGAGCCTCGGATGGCGAGGTGGAGTGATTATGCTGGGTGTCTCGGTGGGCCACAAGTCTTAGCTTTTGGTGAGGACTTCTTCTCATGGCTTGAGCAACATATTGTTATGATTGAGGACTACCCCTATGATGGGGTGGAATTCCGGGAAGACATCGACCTAGCACTGCCGGAGGATGTTGATTGGGATGACTCAGGTCTATGGCCTTCATAGACATGCTTTTTATTTTATTTTTATTTTTATTTTTTGTAATATATAATTTTTTGTTGTTTTTTAATGTGCAAAAAAGACCTGACATATGTATGTGTAATGTTGCAGATTGCCAACCGAGGAGGCCAGCAGGATATTCACCACTACATCGAGGCAAAGTCTAGCGTCAGGACGACGATGAGGATGAGGAGGAGGCACAAGGACTTCGCGATGTTGAGTGGAACCTACAGGGATTGACTATGGGTGTCCCTCCCATGAGACTGCTTGATGTACCATATCATCTTCAAAGGCATACCGTCGGTGTACTGGAGCAGATTGGTAGATTGCTTCGCTGTGTGGTGAGAGTAGTCATGTGCTATCATGAGCATCGCGAGCCCCAAGACTAGGATGTAGGCAGTAGCATTTTCAGTGGCATGTATACAATATGTAGGCTTTGAGAGCCAATTTTTGTATGGGACATGAGACCAATTTTGTCTTTTTGACACATTATATTATATGTACTTAGAAAAACTATTGTATGTGATATTTATACATGTAGACCTATTTCTTTGTTTTGCTTATTTACAACGACTTGTGTATTTGTTATGATGTGTTTTATGTATGAGCTAGATGCCAATCCAATACACAGTTAGCCAAGGGATCAGATACCATATTGAATTCTCTTGGTATATGTTGATATTGAATGAAATCAAATGATTGCTCCAAGAGGCGTACTCTTCTGAATAATCGAAGTAATGTAGGGTCACGAACAGTGTAGACATGATTCAAATGGGATACCACGTGTTGGGAATCCAGGTAGACCGAAAAGGTGCAGATCCCAAGGGAAGTGACTTCAGTTAGGAGTCCGATGACTACATGGTACTATGCAATGTTGTTGGTTGTGGGGTCCAAGCAGATGCCACCCGAGGATATCAACTTGCCGAAAGGGGAATAGAGTACCCATGCTGCAGAAGCAAGATTCCGGGTATGTCAGCTAGTGCCATCTGTGAACCCATAATAAGCTGACATCTATGCATAGAAGCACAAGTCGGGGTAAATGAAGGTATACAAAATAGAATCCATACACAAATAAAAAAATGAACTTGAAAACAAGCTAAGTACATTATGTATAAGGTGTCTCATGCAGGGTAATCCTACGCATATAACCTATTGAGGTACAACCCGTTACGGGGCCGTGCCAAGGGTGTGCCACCACAATCGACGAGCTCGTAAGCTCATTTCTCCAATACTCGTTTCACAATATAGGGACCATACCACATAGATTCCAATTTTCCCTTGCCTAACTTATCATGCATCTGATCATAGGTAAGGACCAATTCCCCTTCATTGAATATTCGAGGTTGGACGGATTTATCATATTGGGCTTTGACGTGCTTTTTATGAGCTTCGTTAGCCAATGTAGCATCGCGTCGGGTTTCATCTTGCTTATCTAGATACATAAACCGTTCCTCCTCGGAGGTCGTATTGGGTAGTAGTTAGACAACTAGCTTTAGTGATGGAATTTCACATTCAATTGGTAAGATAGCCTCCAGGCCATACACCAGTTGAAATGGTGTAAACCTGGTTGCATTTTTTACTAAGGTTCGATAGGCCCAAAGAGTAGAAAAAAGAGCTAAGTGCCAATTTGACTTCTTAGTGCCTGTTGTGCGTTGGATCATGCGCTTCAAGACCTTATTTATGGCCTCTACTTGACCATTCACCTGTGGGAAATATGGGGTTGAGTTTTCATGACGAAAACCCAACTTGGTGCTTAGTTCATCAATCATGTGGTTTCTAAAATGGGAACCATGATCGGTCACGATATCCTGTGGAACTCCGAACCTCGCAATGATATGGTTGAATATGAAAAGTGCGGCTATTTTTCCATCCTCTGCATAAGTAGGCATTGCTTCATCCCATTTAGTGAAATAATCCACGACTACTATGACATAACCATGCCCCCCAACTGAAGTAGGCTTACAATGCATAAAATCAATACCCCATTTTGCAAAGGGGCCGACGACAATAACAGGATGGAGTGGAGAAGGGTGCGAGCGCTTCTTACTATGGAAGAATTGAAATGGAGGACATTTATTGACAGTCTCGATATAGTCCTTGAAGATTGAGGGCCAGAAGTATCCCGCGCATAATATTTTCTGGGCTGTAGCCATCCCAGAAAGATGACCACCACATGCTCCAGAGTGGCAGTCATTAAGAATGTGTTCAGCCTCGTCTAGGGTTAGACAACGTCGGAGGATGGAATCAACACCATGACGATAAAGAGTATCGCTAACTATCAGGTAATACTTAGCATGTTCGAATACGGCGACGTTCATCTCGGTTGAGGTCCGACCGAAAATGTTGGGTTTGGAGATACAAGACGATATCTCCATACCACGAATCACACATGCCAATGAGAAACAACAATTCATCGAGAAGAGAATCGATGGGCTCATCTTGGTCGGTGGCACGAAGCAATGCACACATAAGCTCGACGAAAAATAAGGATTTCTTGGCCTTTGCCTTGGAAAATTCCAAGTCAAATTCTTAGAGAACCACAATCCAACGAGAGTATTTGCCCCCTAGCACTTGACGTGTTAGGATATAATACATGGGATTGAAGTCCACAATTAAGGTAGTTTTTTCTGAGCAGTATGTAATGATGGAATCTCTGGACAACAAATACTGTAGCCAGAGCCAACTTCTCCACATGTGAATAACGGTTTTCGGAGTCTAAAAGACTCTTACTGAGGTAATAAATCAAATATTCATTGTCATTGTGGTCTTCTTACACCAGCACCATGCCGATGGTGGTGAGTGTTGGATATGGTTGTCATTGATGTCAAAGGAGTTCAATAATGACAAAGGAATAACCAAGGACATGATGGCAAGGTGAACTTAGTGAAAGACAAAAGTAGTGATGACATGGCTAAAATAATATATGTTGATAATATAAATGAATATTAAAAACTAAAATATTATTATAATTTAATTAATATATGTTGATAATAGATATAAATATTATAATTTAAAGTATTATTATAATTTAATTAAAAAATATTATTAAATTATGATATTAGAAATATATATTATATGAATGTGGTATTTGATTAAGATATTATAAGGAAGGTATTAATAAGATATTAATATTTAATAATATTAATGTTTTTTATTATTTTAAAATTATATAATAATTATTAGATTTAATAATAATTTTATTTTATAAATAAGGTTGTATTATTATGATATTCTTCAAATATTATTAAAATAGTATCATTCAATTATAATATTTTATTATACTTTAATAAATAAATTAATATAATGATGGTTCATAAATATATTAAAAATCAAAGAATTCATAAAATAATATTAATTAATTAATTATAATATAATAATAATTTTAAAAATAATATAATGATAATATTTTTTAATTAATTATATAAAATTTAATATTGTATTTAATTCAAATATTATTATTTAATGCAAAACTTTATGATGAATCTCAACGACAAAACCTAAACCTATTTATAAAGTGACCGCGTTGTAATTGTCAGAGGTTATATGGCACCAGAGTATGCTATGCACGGGCATTTATCTGTCAAAGCTGATGTGTATAGCTTTGGGATTCTTCTTCTGGAACTTATTAGTGGAAGAAAGAACGTGGATTTTAAATTATCAGCTGAAACGCAGATCCTTGTAGAATGGGTAATACACTGTTTCCATTGTTGTATTTCACCATGTTATTTAGTTGATCTATTAACTTCTGAAAATTCAACATAAACTAATGGCCGAACTTATGGATCATGTTTATATTTTTATCAGTTTGACCATATGCTGTGATTATGCAGGCGTGGGGATTATACAGACGAGGAAATACTGAAGACTTGATTGATCCAGTAATAAATGAAACCTGCAGCTATCAGGAACAAGCGTTGAGATGCATCCATGTTGGATTCTTATGTACACAAGCCGCAGCAACACTTCGTCCATCGATGTCTACAGTCAACTTGATGCTTTCGACAGAAGCTATGATGTTACCAGATCCCACAAAACCTGCTTTTGTGAGTTCTGTAGCAACCCACGAGAGCAATCCTGGCTCCTCACATCCATCTGCAGCCATATCTTCTTCTGTATCATCTGCTTCAGGGCACGCCCCTTTGGTTCCTCCATCGAACGCCACTGCTTCGGTCTCTGAGTTGGAACCCAGGTAAAGCCAGGCTGACCGATGAAGCAAATATGTGGGGTCCTGGTTCAGGTTAAAATAGGGTTAGAAATTGTAGTTTTGGATTTGTTAAAAAATTAGATATTTTGTGATTTGGATTGGTATTATTTTTATATGATTTGTATATCTGCTTAGGAAAAAAAACCAAATTATCTATGGTAAATTTATTATTGATAAAAGATGTAAAATGATATTTATTAGACTATTTTTTATCAAAATCTTTTGACTTGTACAATACTTTGTAAATATAAATTCTTTTTAGTAATGTTTAACTTTGAAACATAAAAAATAATTATTTTTAATTATAATAAAAATGTGTTTATTTATTATTTATCTATTATTTGATTGTACAAAAATTTTACATGACAATTTTTATCTGGTTTTCGTCTTAATTTTTCAATTTAAAAAATTAAATAAAAAATCTAAAATCCTAAAAATCCTAAACATTGCCGCTACATTGAATATAAAAGTACGATTTGATTGATTGGGTTTTGAGTTGGTACTCCAAGAGAGGAAAGTCCTCCCAGGCCGTAATGCTACATTGAATACAAAACCCACGATTTGATTAATTGGATTTCGAGCTCGTACTCCCACTAGGAAAGTCCTCCGATGACGTAGGTAAACTAGTGCATAAATCTTCTCTCTTACCTGAAATTTCTGATATAATATATTCTTATGTATTGCATCAGCGTGTTCTATGATTCTGTGATTTTAGTAATGGCATCAATGGAGCCATTAATGCTCACATTTCTTTAAAAAAAAAAAAAACTATACTTTATATTATATAAAACTATATACATAAAATAATACCAAAGGAGGGATCTTGATACAATTCAGTAAAATTGTTCATGTTAGAACATCTAGGATGGACAGTGTGACCAATAAGATCCATAGCCACAAAACCTTGATTGCAAACAGAGAACATAACAGTCACACTAAGATCCATAGCCACAAAACCTTGATTGCAAACAAAGAACATAACAAAGGAAAAAAAGCTGGTCCACATATAAGAGTCCCACCATAAGTGGAGACAGAGACGACCACCGAGAGAAAGGAGAAAAAAGGAGAGATACTTATACAAAGGGAACAAAAAAAGCATCTCATACTCGAGCCGGGAGTATGTCAACGACGATGCGCCCAAAAAACAGAAGAAATGTTGCCGCCACAAAAAAGGACGTTGGATTATGGAAAGGGTGGCTCGTTGCCAGCCCGAATAAAAAAATCCCCCGACCAACATTCAAAATGGATGTGATCAGGATCAGCAAAAAGACCAAAATGAGATAATGAATCGACAAGTGTGTTATCCTCTCGATATATATACTTCAAGGAGATCTGAGGCAAATCCTTAAGGAAGATATTTATATGTCGCATCCACGGAGTCAAATGCATAACATGAAGTGAAGAAACACCCCTCACCCAATTGATAATCACCTGTGAGTCCCCCACAATCTCCTGTAGAACGAGATGATGTCTCTTAATGCTCCCATTTCATATAAGAAAACTGCGCCAATCTAGATATAAAGCCAATAAATTTATTCTAGGTTCTCTAGCTAATGTGTTAAATGTTGAAGTTATATTATTATACCTGCCTCCCGCCGGTTATATAGCAATCACTTGGTATGCCAAGAGTTTTGACTTTAATTAGTTTTTTTTTTCTAAAGTTTTACCCAAGTTTTGTAAAATTTATATATTAATTTAATTTGTTTTGAATTTAAAGTATATATTTTTATTTTTTAAAGTACATTTTTCTATTTTTTTATTGGTTTATGCTAATGATTTGACTAATTTGATGTGGTGTGCAATAAAATTATTACATATAAAAAATCAATTAAAAATAATAATAAAATAAAAAATACATTATATTGCCAAGTGTCCTATAAATTATTATCATTAATATCATTAACATGATATAATTAGATAATTTTAAATCATTTTAATTTAAAAATATTTAAAATATAATTTAATAATTTTAAGTGTCTTATTTAATATTAAAACATCTATATCATCAATCATTTCACTGTACCACCACCATTTATGCCAGGATGCTGGCTCCTAGGCTACTCTGCTCTTCTTATGATCCTCCGGGTGAAACTGTAATTGGATCTTATAAACGAGTACTATTTACTCCCGTTATTCTGATTTTCAACTCAGCCAAGATTAATATATAGAAGGTCGAACAATTATTAAGTAGTTGATCTATATAAGTAACTTAACAGAGTTGCTAAAAACAGTAAATAAGAATATCACTAAATAAGAAAAACGCGAGCAAACACGTATTATGGCTAATAGGCTGCAGCATGCCTAGAATTTAACAGCCCACGGAACGTTTTTTGGTTTTCAAGACGTATTTGATAGGTGGATCCAATTTTGGCACGTCACCACTTACAGGTTTCCAAAATTACTTACCGTCAAATTGACGTTCAACAATATTACATACCTGTCATAAATTTTAATACCTAGATCTTGGTTGATACGGGCCCCAAGTCCCAGGCCTGCCTAAACCGAGGATTCACTCACTCTTTTGAGTGTGTCTAACCTTGAACACAATCCACCCCTTAGATTTGAAGGGTTCTTTTCTTATATATCCTTTTTCCCTCTTTTAAAACCCCATTATGCCAATGGCTTACAAACCTATGGCAAACATATTACTTGGGCGCTTATAGTCATATGACTACAACGCTAAAACCCAAACTCAAATGCTAAATCAATAGACTCTTACCTGGATTTCTATTTCCACTCCACCATTGATCAAAATGGCACTGCTCTCCATCATTCAGCTTATGAGTTTTTTTATAAACTCTCTTGTAATGTCGATCTACCACCACACCGCACAATAGCCGTAGATCGACCTTTATATTGCACAGCCACCGTCGATTTCTTCCAAAACGCTCAAGTTCTGTTGATTTACTGTGTGTAAATCCTCACTCATCCTCTGCACGCAAGAGAATGAATTTCTGTCTGCAATTTCTCTTGTAAGAAAAATGACTCACTCCATGCATCCCTTCAATGTGCGCTCAATCATTTGATTTGGTGACACAACATAAACATGGCCTCCCTAGCCACTCAAACAATCACGATCAATGGATGATAATAGAGACTGGGAAATCGTTAACTCTACGCAGGGTTTCCAACTTATCTCTGCCTGGAATTTCATTTCGATTTCCCCAGTCGATACGCAAGAGTTCCTTCCATCAAATCACTCCTACGACGTGGATTTACCTTCATAACTCAAGGTTAGCTTCTCATATGATGCGCAAATCTCTCCAAATCCTGCTTTGCAGGTCTGCTTACCTCCTTCGGCACGCACATGACTAAGACTCTTATCGCATCAACAAACAGTTAATCCATTATACTCGTCCATGACCATAGATATGTCAATCAATGCACAACAACCCTAAATTTGATGGTGTATGAATTCTATTTGTCCTCTGCGCACACAGGAAACTCGATTTCTGCCTTTATGACGCACAGTGGTCGTTGATTTGCTTTCAAAACGTACAGGAGCCGTCGATCGGGGCTTCTAAATACTCAGGAACCGACTATGCCCTACAGAAAACCCTGTTATTTCATCTCTACATAAAGAATCAACAAATCTACCCGGAAATCTCACAAGGAATCGATGAATCCGATTTTGGAATGACTGTATATAAGATTTAGACAAGTCATTTCCTTCGATTTCAATCAATGGACCTAGTTTGCAACTGCCCTATGCCCAATTTTAACCATTGCATATTAAGAGAGCTATTTTCTGCCCACAATCATGCAATATGTCCAAAAACTCAAACGTCATTCAATGGATACAATGGTATTTTGCAAATATCATAGAGACCATACTAAATAAAGCTTTTTTTTCATTAACCATACATACAACTTCCAAAAACTATACATACAACTCCCAAAAGCTCATATGCTCTGTCTATTGCTTAATAGAGCATTTGATGGCCATTTCCTCGCTCGGGCTCCTCTCTTCTACCCTATATTCTCTTTCTCTCGAGAGTTACAATTTTTATTCCCCCAAAGAAACCTAAAACTACTCTGCCCTCAAACTATGATCCTCTCTCTCGAGAGTTACAAAGATTATTCCATACAAGAGAGCGTTTCTCCAACTCTTCGACTCCTACAAACTTGTAACTCCTTCCTAGAATAAGGAAACAACTTCTATTTTAAGAAAGCTACACTTATGAGTCACTCATTAGCTTCTCGAGTCATCCCTACATTCTAGGGATTTGTTTACATGACTCATCCTATACTAACAACTAAAACACTTTCGTATGAAAGTTTACAATGTCTTTTACAATAAACCCTCCTTGGCCAAAGGTCTAGACCTAAAGGCCTAACTAGACTTTTAGCACTAGATCATGAGAGCTAATGCTCCTGCATCAGACTCCCAAGGTAGAAAGAAAAGCATGATCACCTGATCATGTTCCTTCTATCTTCATCTTTCCTGGTCCGATCCCAAACTTTGGCTTGCTGCTGTCCATAAGTTTCATTGTCTTCACTTTTCTTTAGTTGCAACCTTACAGCCTTTCACACTTTGTCCTGTAACGCTCCACTATCTCTACCTTCTCTATTCTTCACTTCCCAATCAACTTCATAGTGGGATTCCTTTATCATTATGCTGTAGCTTTTCTTAGGCATTTGCATTAACTCCCACAGTTCCCCTGTGGCACCTTCCAATGCAGCCTACTGCTGCAAACTAATTTTGTTTCTTTGATTTTGCCACATCACTTTATTATTCTTTGCACATCCCTCTGCAATCTTCTGATTGCTTTCTTCAACTCTTCTTGATTCAATTTCTGTTTCTACTTGGATTCTCACAAACACAACATTCCTACGCTGCCCAACACTTCCAGCATAACACTCCTCCTCTTTCTTGACAACATCCAACAATTGTCTTTTAGCTTCTTTACTTTTCATCCGAATAAAATTCTGATTTCTCATTTCTATGACAGCCCTAAGTGTCTATCCAACAATCTTTTCTTGGCCATGCAGACAAGCCAACTTCTCCCTGTCCTCAACAATAACAGGCTCCCTCATATGAGACATGACTATCTCACTTCCCTTGGAGATGCTGCCCTCATTAAGTAAGGAATCAATAAATTCCTTCTGCTGCAACAACTCAACTTGGTCTTCATTCGAAAGACACTCTTCGTCATACCTTGCTTGACAACTTTCAACCTCATCCAAGACAATTCCGAAAGATGGTTTGTCTCCTGCAATACCTTTTTGTTGTTCCAAGTCTTTTACAAAACTTAGAAAATCCTCAATAGAATTTTTGTTTATTCCTCAAGCATAACCTTGGTATGCTTGATGTTCTCCTTTGCTTGTTCTTGTTCTTGGTCATCACCATAGGCCCAACTTCCTTTGCTTTCAGCCTTTTCTGCATGCTGAAAAGAATCACCTTCTTCTCTGTGTGTATGTGTATTTGTAAGAGACAAAACTGTCCCTTCATCTTCCTGATCAGAATTCAGGTTCGGTCCTCCTCCTTCATTCTTTAGGATAACATTCACAAATTTCGTTCCCTCATTCATTGTTCCTGCAAGCACACACAAAATATCAATTTCAAAACATTGAGACCTCTTGGTCTCACTTAAAGCTTTGGTCTTCAAGACTTCCCTCAGACACTCTCTTTCCTTGAGTATCTCTTCTTCACACTGAGCATTTATCAGTTGCTCTCTTCTCCTTTGTAGCTTATGCCACTTCAACTTTCTTCTCATGAGGAAACCACATCTTTGGTCCTCCTCCTTCTTCTGTAAAAACTCCATCAGTGCTCCTAGATGGACTTCTATCTCAACCTTCTCCCTCTCATATTCTTCATCACTCATCTGCCTCCATATGCCATTGATTGTGGCATCTTCTTCCTTCACTTTGTGGCTGTCTCCTAAACCTCTACTATGACTCTTGATAGTCATCTTCTTGAGTTCTTTTCACTCTCTATGAGTTGCACTCATAACTCTTCTACTCTTGAGAACACAACTGTCCTCTTGTATTTCAACCTCAGTTGAAGTACTAGGTTCTGGCCACACATCTTATTTCTCTCAGAACCCTCACTGGATTCCTTCATCACTGCCCCTAAGGCTGTGATCTTCTTGCTGAGATATTTCTCTTCTACTCTTTGCTACTACCTCTTGCATGCAAACTCTTCCTCTTTACAGACTACTAGTATGTCTTCTTGCTTCAGAAAAGAACTTTCTTGCTTTCCTGCTCTGATACCAATTGATACAGGCCCCAAGTCCCAGGCCTGCCTAAACTAAGGATTCACTCACTCTTTTGAGTGTGTCTAACCTTGAACACAATCTACCCCTTAGACTTGAAGGGTTCTTTTCTTATATATCCTTTTTCCCTCTTTCAAAACTCCATTATGCCAATGGCTTACAAACCTATGGAAAACATATTACTTGGGCGCTTATAGTCATATGACTACAATGCTAAAACCCAAACTCAAATGCTAAATCAATATACTCTTACCTGGATTTCTATTTCCACTCCACCATTGATCAAAATGGCACTGCTCTCCATCATTCAGCTTGTGAGTTGTTTTATAAACTCTCTTGTGTCGTCGATCTACCACAACACCGCACAGTAGCCGTAGATCTGCCTTTATATTGCACAGCCACTGTCGATTTCTTCCAAAACGCTCAGGTTCTATTGATTTACTGTGTGTAAATCCTCACTCATCCTCTGCACGCAAGAGAATAAATTTATGTCTGCAATTTCTATTGCAAGAAAAATGACTCAGTCCATGCGTCCCTTCAATGTGCACTCAATCACTTGATTTGGTGACACGACATAAACATGGCCTCCCCAGCCACTCAAACAATCACGATCAATGGATGATAATAGAGCCTGGGAAATTGTTAACTCTGCGCAGGGTTTCCAACTTATCTCTGCCTAGAATTCCAGTTCGATTTCCCCAGTCGATACGCAAGAGTTCCTTCCATCAAATCACTCCTACGCCGTGGATTTACCTTCATAACTCAAGGTTAGCTTCTCATATGATGCGCAAATCTCTCCAAATCCTGCTTTGCAGGTATTCTTACCTCCTTTGGCACGCACATGACCAAGACTCTTATCACATCAACAAACAGTTAATCCATTGTACTCCTCCATGACCATAGATCTGTCAATCAATGCACAAGAACCCTAAATTTGATGGTGTATGAATTCTATTTGTCCTTTGCGCACACATGAAACTTTATTTATGCCTTTATGACCCACAGTGGTCGTCGATTTGCTTTCAAAATGTACAAGAGCTGTCGATCGGGGCTTCTAAATACTCAAGGGCCGACGATGCCTTGCACAAAACCCTGTTATTTCATCTCTGCATAAAGAATTGATGAATCTACCCACAAATCTCACAAGGAATCGATGAATCCTATTTTGGAATGACTGTATATAAGATTTAGACAAGTCATTTCCTTCGATTTCAATCAATGGACCTAGTTTGCAACTACCCTATGCCCAATTTTAACCTCTGCATATTAAGAAAGTTATTTTCTGCCCACAATCATGCAATATGTCCAGAAACTCAAACGTCATTCAATGGATATAATGGTATTTTGCAAATATCACAGAGACCATACTAAATGAATCTTTTTTTTTCATTAACCATACATACAACTTCCAAAAACTATACATACAACTCCCAAAAGCTCATACGCTCTGTCTATGGCCTAATAGAGCATTCGATGGCCATTTCCTCGCTCGGGATCCTCTCTTCTACCCTCTATTCTCTTTCTTTCGAGAGTTACAATTTTTATTCCCCCCGAAGAAACCTAAAACTACTCTGCCCTCAAACTACGATCCTCTCTCTCGAGAGTTACAAATATTATTCCATACAAGAGAGCGTTTCTCCAACTCTTCAACTCCTACAAACTTGTAACTCCTTCCTAGAATAAGGAAACAACTTCTATTTTAAGAAAGCTACACTTATTTGTCACTCATTAGCTTCTCGAGTCATCCCTACATTCCAGGGATTTGTTTACATGACTCATCCTATACTAACAACTAAAACACTTTCATATGAAAGTTTACAATGTCTTTTACAATAAACCCTCCTTGGTCAAAGGTCTAGACCTAAAGGCCCAACTAGAATTTTAGCACTAGATCATGAGAGCTAATGCTCCTGCATCATTGGTAGCCTATGATATATATGGTTGGATCATGGATGGGGTCTAGAGTCCGGGACTCGGCATCAATATATGGATGACAACATTGATCACTGACAACACTAATCCATATTACCTTATTCACAATAAATACACTGCACAGTGCGACCGTGCCAACTGCCACCTTCACACTCTTGCACCATTCCACTCATCTAATTAAATTCTATACCTAGAAACGATGATTCATGTAGCTACATGGTAGAGTTATAGGGCCGGTTAGGCCGAATTTATGAACATCGAAGGGTGATGGAGTGATGGTGAATTAATGAGCATTGTAAATTGTGATGGTGTGATGGTGAATTAATTGATCCTTGAATCCTGAATGGATGTTCTTGTTGTTCATTTTTAGCTGGAGGTGAGGCAGTGGGTAGACTCCCACTCTAAGTCTGACTTCCCTTTATCAATCGTGTAGGCTACAGCCTCCAGGCTCCGGCTCCGCTTCACCCCCACTGCCCAAGTCGTTCCCTTTCCTTCGCTGGAATGCCTATTGCTCACAAGCTCCAAGCCTCCAACTACCGACAGAGGTTATACAAATCACGATCAATGGGTAAGTTGAATCCCTGTTACAATGCATTATGTCTATCAATTGAAAAATTAATAACCATGTTGATTATATTATCTCTAGTAGCAGTTAGCACCATTTGGCATTGATGAACTGTGAACATCTTTTCGTTTCCATTAACAACAAAATCTGTTAATTTAGCCTAGCAAATAGAAAAATCTATAGTGAAACGTCTATTTCACTCATGACTCAGGTAAATAAAAATTTGCTAGAGTTAAATTTTGTGTGTTTATTTACTCATTGCAGGGTTAGGATAATCAATAACCACCCTGTAGTGTGTTGTTTGGGATGGTTTATACGTCATTATTCCAATCTATACTGCAATTATTATACTGTTGTTGAATGAACATATACTGTTTGTTATTCTGCTGCTAAATGACTGTATAGTTATACTCTTTGTTGTTGAGAATAATCTATTCCTCAAGAATATGTTCCTTCATTATACTTCCAAAATTTCAAGCATCCCGAACTTCATTATAGCCTGAAGTTCATGAGTCATGAATATATGAGTTTGCCAAGAATTTAAGGTTTACTGATTTTTTGGGTGGGCTTTTAAAATTTTCGGACATTGGGTGACAATTTATAGAACAACAAAAGAATTTAAACATGTCAAATTATTTATATTGGTCATTTCCTAAACTAGCGTGACTTTCTCTCACACTTAACATTGACCATTTGAAGGAATTAAACTATCCACAGTGATTTAGTGAATGCCTTCTCTTTAAGCATATCCTTTTGCCACAAGCCTCGTCTTGTAATTGTTGATATTGCCATCTGCCTTGTATTTAGTTTTGAAAATCCACTTACAACCAATGACCTTCTTATTTGTTGGGGGATTGACAAGTTCCCATCATCCATGTCTTATTTTCAAGAGAGTGTGTGTCGTGAATCCGTGATACTCAGCTTCCACAACTTTCCATGGTTTAGATTCAAGAGCTTCTTGAAGTGTTGATGGTTCAAAAGTTTTAATAACAGTGCTCATGAGGGCCAAATTAACCCTTCATTTGCATTGTGTGCCATGTTACAAGTTCTTGGTTCGGAGGAGGATGTGTCCAGAAGTGTATCAAGTTTTTCATCTCGAATGGTGCTTGTGTGCCACTTGGGTATCTTCCGCACATCATTTTCGGTTGCTTATCTTGGAGGATTTGACAGATTATCATCCTCATCCTCATTGTAGTGTATCCCATGAGCTGAAAAAAATGAATATTTGGGCATTGCATTGTATCCAACGTTCTCATTGTAAGCCACATCTCATGATTCAGAAGATGAAAGCTTAAATGATTAATCATAATATGATTGTCGCAGCCATGGACATGGACCTATTAACAGTGACCTCAGGTCCAACGCTTCTTTATAAGGGGTTAGCTCAACTTGATGTCCCCAATGCTCAACATTGGTCATTGGACCAGTTCTGTGTCAATATGTTTGTCTGTTTGAATCCCCAGTCGCACTAATATACATCAACAGATTCATTAGGTATGCCATCCCCGGGCTAGTAGAGCCACATATATAGATTGAAAGCTAGGGGATAATGTATAGAAATCCTTGGAGGAGAATAATACAAGGAAAAATGAATCACTAACTATAATGTATTAAAATCCATAGAATACAAGTAGACTGAAGCTGCTGCTTTGGACAAGCTTTCAATTAGGGTTATTCTTCCTGTCTCGATATTGGATTTTGCGATCACCGCTTTGAATTGAAAAATTTTAAAAACTAAATACAGTACATTTTAATTATCAGGCTTTTGCGATCACAGTTTTGATGAAGAGAGTTTTCTGATGCATCACATTCATTTTATTTAGTTAGTGTAGTATATTATCAGGAAATGGATTATTACAATCACAGTTTTGATGAAGACAGTCTTATAGATCCATCTCATTTATTTTATTTAGTGTAGTTCATCATCTAGATCATTTCTTAATAATGGAACACACTGGTTTGATTGGAAAAGTGAAATTAAATGAAATGAGTACCATGTATTAAAAAGATTGCCTTCATCAAATACAATACATATTGATTTGGTTGATAATATTTAGAAATTCTTATAAATAAATAACCAAAAAAAAATTAAAATTAAAATTAAATATCCTTCATTTTCAAGATAATCATGGTTATTCTCAATATTAGTATCATTGCCCAACAAATCAAAAAGGATCACGAAGGAGTTGCCATTGCAAATATGTTAACTGGTGTTTTTCCAATTCTCTTATGCTAGACAAATAGAAATACCTGCAAAAAATCGAAGATCTCAAGTTGAAAACATGTTTAGCCAGAGTTTACTTTCCTATTCGGCCTATTCCAACAATACCTACCACCTTTGTGGAGCTTTGTTTCAGAATTTCATTTTGTAGATCCTCCAATCCTTTTTTGAATATTTTATAGTTTATGAATTTCATTTTAATGATGTATGAATTTTTTTGATGTATTATTTTTAGTTTTTTTTTATAGTGGTAGATTGTATAGTTAAAATTTAGAAAAAATGAAAAATTGTAATCATAAAATTAGCATATAACAACATAAAAAAGTGACACTCACAAATTTGTATAAAACGTAAATAGAAGGGAAGGAAAAACACAAGAACGTCAGCAAATATTCATTTGATAGGCAAAGGGGATATGAAATTCCAGGCCTAGGCAGTAGGACCAATAAAGTTGAACTAATTTAAATAGCACCATTGGCAGCAGAGAAAGCATCTAAGCCAATTGATTGATAATTGAAAAGAACAAAAACTTCGTTAAAGCATTTAAAATAGCCTTTATTATGTGTGGAATTTTTTGCTCTATATTTTATTTTTTACTTTTATCATCAAAAGTCCCTCTTCCTTTATAGGCTCACTTATATCGATGTATGAATGTGCATGACAAGTCACGCACTTAAATGACTCTTTTTAGATATTTTAAAATGGAATTCATGTCCCTCCTCTTTTGTAGACTCACTTATGTCCATCTGTGAAAGTGGATGACAACTGCTTTATTTTTTATATTTTAAAATGAAATTTATGTTAATTTTACTACAATATTTTTAATTATTATAAATTTAATGATTATAAATTATAATTTAAAAATAGTAAATCATTAAAATTTTACTTTAATTATTTATAATTTATTGTTTAAACATTATAAATTGTAATTTAAAAATATTATCTCTTTAAAATTTATCATTTTAATTTTTTTATAAATTTATTATATAAACAATTGTAAATTACAAATTGTAATATTTGTAATTTAAAAGTATTATATCATTTTTCAAGTAATTAAAATTTCAATTTAAATTATTAATTACTAAAATATTTTTAATTTAAGAAATTTATTTTAATTTTAATTGTAAAAATTGTAATTTTCAAAATCTATTATTTCAATAATTATAAATTGTAATTTAAAAGTACTATTTCTTCTTTAAAGTTATTTGAATGTATAGTATATTATTATTATTATTGAATTTTGAATAATTTTAATGATATATGTCTTCTTTAAGGTTATTTGAATGTATAGTATATTACTATTATTAATGTATAGTATATTATTATTATTATTGAATTTCTTCCTCATTATCCACTAATTGACAAGTTCCCTAACCATTGTCTAACCAACATACTAATGTGCCTCAACTACTATGTCATTAACTCCCCAAGTACTATGATTGATTTAAGTCAAACATGGAAAACTACATGGTGGAATATAGTTATCTATGATTGACGCTACTAACCTACTAACACTTAACATTATACAAAATAATCTATCTTAATAAACTTAATCTATCTTAATAAACATAATTAGGTTGTATTGAATATATCAAATATATTATAAGAAACAATATAACTATATCTATATCAAATATATTATAAGAAACAATATAACTATATATATTTCATCAACTATATAATACAAAAAAACAATATAACTATATCTATATCAAATATATTATAAGAAACAATATAACTATATATATTTCATCAACTATATAATACAAAACATGTTAGCTTATTAATCTCATCAATAATTTAATAATTTAGTACAAAATATTTATAGACTATAAATTACTCTTATCATTATCTTCTCATTATTTTCAAATTATTTTTAAGAGGCAAGTACTAAGCAGCTTTGCTGCTTATTTCATTTGTTTATCATATTGTTCATTTTTTTTATTACTTGTGTGCATTTTTTTAAGCGTCATTTAGTGTCATACTTTTGGATTGATAACGGAAGGCTTTTACTTTCTCTAATATATATATTTTAAATTTAAAATATTATAACTGTATTCATTTATTACCTTTCTCTCTTTCTCTCTTTATATATATTTTAAAAACATGTTAAATGCAAAGTTTTTACAATTAACCATATATGTATTCAATTATATATATATATATATTAAAAACATGTTAAATATTAAACTTTAACAATTAAACATATATATTTAATACTTTATTAATAATAGTTATTGATTTTTAAATCTTTTTAACGTAAAAACTATTATATATTTTTTATCTTACTTTTAGAATATACACAATAAAATCATACATTTCATAATTATATTAGTTTTATGTTTTCTTTTTCCCAGAAAAAAAAAAAACGTAATTTTATTTCAGCAGAGGTGAACAAAATTACATTCTGTATATGCAAATATGCATGCGGGTATCCATTGAAGGACAATTAGTACGATAAAGAGTAATATCTTCAGTACATCAGTCAGGTGTGTTCATCATCACCAAATATAAGGCCACAAAAAAATAAACAGAAAAAAAAAAAATTAAAAAAAAAAAAAAATTTAGTCTGGTGGCTCCCCGAGCCTCCTGATTTACCAAAAAGAAACTTTTAAAGAGTAATAATAAGTCTTCAAACTGTCGTCACAAAAATCATAATCTGTTCCAAAAATTTTAGTATCATCGCTACTGTTCCTGGAATGCCAATTCATCAACGAAAGGTCTATGATAGTACTCATATAGAGTCCCATCACGGTATTCTTTTACTTTCCACATCCCCATTTCCAGGTCCCTGCCAATCTTAGAAGCCTTGTCCGCCTCCTTGTTATTCTCCCTGAAAACATGTCTGCAAGAAAAGTGTAAAAATGAAAGCTTTAGTTCTAGAATGTCCTGAAGTATGTTTGCAAGTCTAAGGTCTCTGCATTGTTGAGTGCCAAGTGTCCAATTTGTGGCGTTCATAGAATCTCCATACACATTTAACTCTTGACAACCAGTCTCCATGGAGAAAATGAGAAGAAGCTTTAGGCTCATGAGTTAAGCAAAATTGTTCCCACCCTCCCCCAGACCCCAAAAAAGATGATAAGAGTGGGTTAAAGAAATATGCAGAACAGCCCCACCCCCACAACTTTTCTCCTGAGCAGAGCCATCATAGAAACCCCATGGAATCAAGTGGTCGATGTCAAGATCAAGAACAGTTCTTTGGTTCGCGACTTTGATATGTTGAGGGTAGGCCTTTATGAAGCCACAGATTTGTATGGCTGAGACCATCGGTGTATAGGTTTTTTCATTGAAAATCATGCCATTCCGTGCCAGCCAAATCCCCCAGGCCACCATTAGAGGAAGGGCTCTGAAGGAGCTGCTGATTGGATCCATAAACCACTGTGACCAAGCCAATAGCAACGTATTCCCTTCCCAATTAAATTGAACATTTGAAATTCTGGAACATTCTGCCCATACCTGCACTGTGTATGGACATTGGAGAAATAAGTGAAGACAGGTTTCCTCATTTGCTTTGCACAATATGCACCACCCAGGCCCAACCCTGTTCTTTCTTTGTAAAAAATACTAGGTAGGAATGGAATTTTCGAGGACATTCCACATGAATAAACAATGTTTCATAGGGTAGTTTAGCTTCCAGATTGGATTCCACCACCAAACCAATTCACGTGGATTTATGAAATGACTCAAGCTTATGTATCGATTCTTTGGTGAGAACACCCCATTTGGAGCCCCTTCCCATGCCAAACAGTCCTCCCTATCGTGAATGTGAATTTGAGAGAGTATGAGTGCTCTGTAATAAATTCTCAATTCAGCCTGTTCCTCCACAGAAAGTTCCAAAGTGTCTGCATCTATCCACGATTGATTCCATGGGTGGACCATATCTTGAAAAGCAAGTTGGGATAGGTAAGTTACACCTATTTCCTGGAGGGATGTAATCAGTCCATGTGATAAAATGTGTCTACCTTCGCTCCCAAACCAAGGATCTTCCCCAACTCGAAGAGCATGTCCATTCCCAATATTCCAAGATAGAAGGTCTCCGACCACAAAAAAATATTTTGTTACCGCTTTCCAGATAACAAAACCACCATAGTGAGACTTAATCGGATTTCGAACCCAATCCATAACTGATGCAGGGGCAATGTGTTTCTGGATGACTACTCTTGTCCATAGGCTATCTGATTTTAGTAGTCTCCAAACCCCTTTAGCTGCTAGGGATTTTGAAAAAAGATGAATGTTTTTCAGACCCCAACCCCCTGAGGCCTTAGGGATAGCAATTCTCTGCCATCCAACCCATGGGGAAACAAAGTCTCCTTTACCGCTCCAAAGAAAATGAAAGCATAATTTCTGAGATTTTTCCAACGTCCCTTTGGGAATCCAAGAGAGGGACATCCAATACACCAGAATGGCCTCTAAAACTGATTTCACCAGGACCAGTCTTCCTGCTCTCGAAAGTCACTTGTGGCTCCATACCTTCAACCGCTTGTGAATTTTTTCAATAAGCCAATTCCAATCCCGTTTTGTATATGCATTTGGTTTTAAGTGGAACCCAAGGTAGCAAAAACCATCATCAAGGCGTAATAATGTATAAGGGAATATCCTTCGTATAGCCATGATCTCAAATTCCCTAAGCAAGTGAGTTGATAAAGTGGATTTATTGTCATTTATCTCCATACCAGTAGCTTGTGAGAAGAGATGGAAGATGTCATGGAGTGTTTCAATGTCCCCAATCGATCCAGAACAGAAAATGAGGATATCATCCACAAAAAGTAGATGTGATATAAATAAGTCCGGAGCCACTTGAATACCCTGGAGGGTGCCATCCCTACAAGCTTTTTTCGGTGCCTTACTTAACCCTTCTGCTACCAACAGGAAAAGTAAAGGTGATAATGGACAACCCTGATGCAGACCTATTTCCAACCGAAAGAAGGGAGAGGCTGCTCCATTAATGAGAACTGCAAATGAGACCGTAGAAATACAGCTCATAATCCACCTGATAAAGTCCACAGCAAAGCCCAGATGAGTAAGAAGTAAATGAATATACAACCAACTCACCTTGTCATATGCTTTTGACAAGTCAATCTTGATTATAGCTCCTTTCATTTTCCTTGATTTCATACTATGAATTCCCTCTTGTGCTACTCCAATAGCCTCATGGATTTGTTTCCCTTCCAGAAACCCAAATTGTTCCACGGAGATATGCTTGGACAGAATAATTTTAAGCCGCCTGGCAATAATTTTGGACACCACCTTATATACACAGTTGCACAAAGAGATGGGTCTGAAATCACTTAAAGAGGAAGAGTTGTCAGTTTTAGGTATTAGGGCAATAAAGGTAGAGTTTAGGGCAACTGGAATCCTCCCAAAGATTCTTGTATCTTCAACCATCTGCAAGAGGTCATTCCCAATAAGCTCAAAAAGTGCCAAGAGAAATTCAACGGTCCATCCATCCGATCCCAGACTTTTTTCTTTCTGAAAGCTTTGTAGGACTCCCTTCAGCTCTTCTTCTGTGACAATTGCCATCAAGGAGTGATTATCTTCCTCTTCCACAAACCGGGGAAAAAGTTGTGCCATAATGACTATTTCCATAATGTTAGCCTGTGCAGGGGATTTAAAAGGTGTTTGGAAGTGATTTACCCCCACCCCAGCCATACTATCAAAAGAGGTCTGGATATCCCCCATAGAGTCCTCTAGGCTTCAAATGGTATTAGATACCTTTCTTCCTTTTGCATATGCATGAAAGAATTTTGTGTTCTCATCTCTAGTTGTTAGCCATACCGCCCTGCTTTTCAAACACCATGTTTCCTCTTTTTCCAGTAACAGCATGTTCCTCCTACCTTCCAGTGATACCAGATGTGCTTTTTCTTCCACAGATCCCAGTCCCCCGGATCCATAATCATATAAGGACTGCAACTCCTGTTCAATCGACTTCAAATCCCTATCATCTCTACTATGCTTTTCATAATCCCATACCTTAACTGGCCCTTTAATTCTTTTGATATTAGCATAAAACTGATGAGAGGCAGAGAGGGCATCCCTAGGATTAAAAGGTACCCAAAGGGAGCCAACAAGGTCAATGAAGGTCTCATCTTTTAACCAGATCTTATTGAACTTAAGCAGCCCGGCTAGTTTAGAAGGTCCATCACGGATTTCCAGAAAAATAGGGAAGTGGTCAGATGATCCCCCGAGCCTACCCACTGCCTTAGTAGGTAGTTTCTATCCACCAAAGAGTCAGACACCAAGAATTGATCCAAGCGTTTCTCAAATCTGTTTTCTCCAGTTCTGTTATTCCTCCAAGTAGGCTTAAGTAGAGAGGGCTCAATGTCCAGCAGATTATTTGTGACCAACTTGTGAGTGAAATAATCAACCAAGAGGTCTGACCGAGCTCTGCTACCCCAAACTTCTGCCGGACCAAGTGAAAAATTCAAATCACCTCCGAGGATAAGGTTTCCTTCCTGTAACAAGGGATGTGAGAGAAGAGAATCCCAGAAAGGGATCCGGTTCAAATATGGACCATAAACATTTACCACAGTGAAGAGTTCACCAAAATCAAGAGATGAGCAGGACATTCCCAAATCAGATTCCATCCCCCACAGGTTATGGCACAGCACCGTTCTTGTGTTCCAACCAATAGCCTGACCGCCAGACCGGCCACAAGCATCCAAGGTAGCAAAGGACCAACCACCTAACCAACTTTCTAGTAATGATTTAATAACCTCGCCAACACCCAAAGTTTCTTGAAGTAGAATGATATCCGGGTGTTCAAGAGATACCACTCTACGGAGCGCTGATCTTTTATGGGGACCATCTAGACCCCGACAGTTAAAAGACATAACTTTCATTAACGCCCCCTCTTATGGGCACACACCGCTCTAAGTTCCCGATCAATAGTCACCTGTTTTCCTTCTAGCAGATCCATCTTGGCCTTGGATTGTGCTTTAGATAGATGAGACTTCCTGCCTCTGCTTTTACCCGTTTTACACACCCCAGCACCCAACCCTCCCGGCGAAATTTTAGTAAGGGATCGTAAAAAATAACCAAAGTCTGAGGAGGTGGTAGGGGAAGAGGAAGAAGGGGCTTCAACATGATCAGGATCAGCTTCAGGGGGTAGGTCAATCAACATCACACCATGATTCAGAGGTGTATGTAGAGAAGATGGAGGATCAGGAGCGATACAAGAAGGTTCCACCAATTCCATAGCAGGGGAGATATTCAAATTTTTTAAAGCCTCTAACCAGTCCGGATTTTCCAAAGAATTTTTTTTATAACAAAATGAAAGGAAAGGGGATTTATGGAAGGAGGAATACCCGCAATCGAAGTCCCTGGGCCTGAGACGGAAGCTGGTTGAGGTAACTCAATAGATGTTGGTACAGGTACCGATTTTTCCTTTTGTGGCGCATCCATAACCGGATCCTGATGTAAGCCTCCATTCACTTCCGCATTAGTATAAGGTTCCAATAAAGCAAGGCCAGTAGAATAAGGAACTTCCAAGTCCCGAATATTTCCATGCTCCGCAGTAGCATCCAATACCACAGTATGGGAGGGTTCTGATGATGGAATTTCAACATGAGGAGTATCCTCCACTGTAATAGAAGATTTTTGACTGCCGCCATTTTTCCTCTGTAAAGGTAGTTTACACTCAGCAACCGGATGGCCATAGGCATGGAAGCGACGGCATCTAAAAGGAACATTTTCATAGTCCAGTTTCTACACATATACATAGGGTCACTAGCTGAGAGTAACATCCGATGCCAACCCATCCCTGATATTTAAATTGACCAAAATGCGACTAATCTTCCTCTGACGGGTTTGTAGGAAACTATAATCACCATCCAAATAAGTACTAATCGTGTTACCAATACCTCTGAAATGTCGCTCCGACCAGTAATGGAGAGGTAAGCCGGTTAGCTGAACCCAAAGTGGGACTAAATCCAATCGTTCACGGCTAGCATCAAACATCAGATGCCAGGGCTTAATCATTACCGGGCAATGATCCCAGCTCCAGTTGGAATTTAGAACCCACTTAGCATGTTCCTCATTATGAAAGTTGAATGCAAACCAATTGCGGGTTAATTCAACAACCTCAGGGGTATAGCCCAATTCTGCAACCCAATGTTCTGCCACCCAGGCCTCAATGGTTCGCAGAGAGAAGGATCTGCCCAACGCCTTACCAACCAGGGTGATACTAGTCATCTTGACCAGTTGATGCCACTCTATATCTTCCCCAAGTGCATAGTTATATTTGGTCCTACTCAGTTCCAACCAACGTTTCCTGCCGCGCTTCACCATTTGTGTTGTATCATCCGAAGAGCGTCCTCCCCAATCTTCAGAGCTGGTACCAGAGCCCACATAAGGGCTAGCAAAACCTCGTTGTTCATGAAGCTCCAATAACCCCAATATCGTACCTTCCCGAGTCTCTGCAGAGTTCAATCCAGGGAGTGAGTCCGAAGAGGGGATGTTAATACTGTCATTCCCATGGTAGCCACCGATTGCAGAAATAGGGCCTTTCCCACCGGCCACCATACCCTCGATGGCCTTAATGACCTGATCAAAGGACCAAAGCGATGTCACAGCTTCCTTCAAGGGATAAATCGATGGAATACAAGGTATTGGAGCATTCAACGGCATAGAGCCTGGTGAAAGTGCAAGGTAATTTGATGGTGAAAACCCCAAATCCAACCGATTCTCACTAGCTGAGAGACCGTCCACACCACACCCTGCATTGTAAACCCCATCATGCCACCCGGTGCCAGATGGCTGGGTCCAGATAGGCAATTCATCTGATGGATCAAATGTATAATCCAGTTGATCATCATAGTTAGCCATTGCATGTAAACACAACACAGTAATATGAAGCAGGTAACAGGTGCAGTAAAAAGTAAAAACTAGGTTTTAAAATAATGCACGCAGTAAACACATAAACCACCGCATTGAGCACAGTAAACGAGGCAGATGAACCGCCACGTCGCTGCACCGTCCGTCAGGGCTATAGTCTCCAAAGCCTGACAGCAGCAGGCCGCTGACGACCCTCTGGTGGCTAGGGTTCGGCCATATTTTTTAACCTAGCTCCCCGTCTCCATAATATTGTGAGATAATCACGTATACATCTATATTAGCTTTATGTTATAATCAACTAATACATTATATATTTCTAAAAAAATTATTATAATGCCTAACCCTTTTTTCATAATAAATTGAGCATGTTTTTCCCCAAATTTTATTTTATTTAATATGAATAATGATTAAAAACATAAATATTAGATTCCTTAATACTTGTAAAACTTTATTTAATCTAATACTTAAGAGTCACTTCTTTTAATATTGATTAATTAGTTTCTATAAATGATTAAATATAATTTTAATCTTCACATTTCAATCAAGAATAAATGCATTTTTTTTTTTAATTAAATTAGTTTACAGGTAAACTAATGTTGAAACTCACTCGTTTAAACCATATATATATGCACTAGAAACAACCACATTAATATTATTAATGTGTCCAAATACATTGATAGGTTTAAATTGGACACATACTATAGGGAAAAACATTAATATGAAAAGCATGTGTCCAATTTACGTATTAATATTATTAATATAATTGTTTCTAGTAACGGGTGGTACACATATCTCCAAAGTATTAACAAATTAATGTGTTTAATTAATTTAATTAATTATAATATAATAGTTGATTAAAAATAATATCATTTAATTAAATAGTATTAATAACATAATATTAATGTATAAGTAAAGCATTAAATATCTCCAAAGTATTAACAAAGTAATATTTTTTAATTAATTATTGTATAATAATTAAATATGAAACTTAATCTCCAAAGTATTAAATAATTAATATTGTTTAAATAAATATCTATAATAATAAAATTAGTTATCTATATTATTATATATTAATGAAATATAAAAATATAATCAATTTAAAGATTATTTTTATTAAATTATAATATTATATTGTAATTTGAAAATAAAAGGGATAATAAAAAATAAAATTACTATAGAAATAAAAATCATTATATTGATAGTACACATAAATGTTAAAAGTTAAAAAAAAATAATATAAAGTAATATATGTTGATAATTTAATGAATATTAAAAACTAAAATATTATTATAATTTAATTAATATATGTTGATAATAGATATAAATATTATAATTTAAAGTATTATTATAATTTAATTAAAAAATATTATTAAATTATGATATTAGAAATACATATTATATGAATGTGGTATTTGATTAAGATATTATAAGAAAGGTATTAATAAGATATTAATATTTAATAATATTAATGTTTTTTATTATTTTAAAATTATATAATAATTATTAGATTTAATAATAATTTTATTTTATAAATAAGGTTGTATTATTATGATATTCTTCAAATATTATTAAAATAGTATCATTCAATTATAATATTTTATTATACTTTAATAAATAAATTAATATAATGATGGTTCATAAATATATTAAAAATCAAAGAATTCATAAAATAATATTAATTAATTAATTATAATATAATAATAATTTTAAAAATAATATAATGATAATATTTTTTAATTAATTATATAAAATTTAATATTGTATTTAATTCAAATATTATTATTTAATGCAAAATTTTATGATGAATCTCAACGACAAAACCTAAAATGTGACATAGCAATTGATTAATGTCACAAGTCAACATAACCTTGTAGTATGTGATAAAACCCTTCCAAAACCTTCTTGGAACATTAACAAATTGAATTGCAAATTGTGACAAACATGAAGGAATGTCACAACCAAACATAAAACTTGATGAACGACACAATGTGACAGAACCTAAAATGTGACATAATAATTTATTAATGTCCCAAGCCGCCATAACCCTATAGTATGTGACAAAACCCTTGCAAAACCTTCTAGGAACATTAAAAATTTGAATTTCACATTGTGACAGAAACATGACCCTTGATTAATTTCACAATGCGACAAAACCATTAAGGAACATTAAAAATTTGAACATTGTGACATTAAACATGACCATTGATTAATGTCTTAAGCCAACATAGCCCTATATTATGTGATAAAACCATTGCAAAACCTTCTAGGAACATTAACCCTATAGTATGTGACAAAACCCTTGCAAAAACTTCTAGGAACATTAAAAATTTGAATTTCATATTGTGGCATAAACATGGAGGAATGTCTCAATCCAACCTAAAATTTGATGAACGTCACAATGTGACAAAACAAAAAATGTGACATAACAATTGATTAATGTCGCAAGTCAACATAACCTTGTAGTATGTGATAAAACCCTTCCAAAACCTTCTTGGGACATTAACAAATTGAATTGCAAATTGTGACAAACATGAAGGAATGTCACAACCAAACATAAAACTTGATGAACGACACAATGTGACAGAACCTAAAATGTGACATAATAATTTATTAATGTCCCAAGCCGCCATAACCCTATAGTATGTGACAAAACCCTTGCAAAACCTTCTAGGAACATTAAAAATTTGAATTTCACATTGTGACAGAAACATGACCCTTGATTAATTTCACAATGCGACAAAACCATTAAGGAACATTAAAAATTTGAACGTTGTGACATTAAACATGACCATTGATTAATGTCTTAAGCTAACATAGCCCTATATTATGTGATAAAACCATTGCAAAACCTTCTAGGAACATTAACCCTATAGTATGCGACAAAACCCTTGCAAAAACTTCTAGGAACATTAAAAATTTGAATTTCATATTGTGGCATAAACATGGAGGAATGTCTCAATCCAACCTAAAATTTGATAAACGTCACAATGCGACAAAACCAAAAATGTGACATAACAATTGATTAATGTCCCAAGTCGACATAACCCTATAGTATGTGATAAAACCCTTGCAAAACATTCTAGGAACATTAAAAATTTGAATTTCAAATTGTGGCAAACATGAAGGAATGTCGCAATCGAACATAAAACTCGATGAACATCATAATGTGATCAAACCTAAAATGTGACATAATAATTTATTAATTTCCCAAGCCAACATAACCCTATAGTATGCGACAAATCCCTTGCAAAATATTATAGGAACATTAAAAAATTGAATTTCATATTATGACATAAACATTGAAGAATGTGATAAATGTCACTTTGCGACAAAACCTAAAACGTGACATAACAATTGATTAATGTCTCGAGATGACATGCGTAAAACATGACATAAACATTAATGAATTTATGTCGCATTACATTATCGCCATAAATGGGACAATGCAACCCTATAGCATGTGACATCATAACCCTTGCAAAACCATATAGGGACATTAAAAATTTGAATTTCAAATTATGATATAAACATTGAGGAATGTGATGAACGTCACAATGCGACATAACCTAAAACGTGACATAGAAATTGATTAATGTCATAAGCCAACATACCCCTACATTATGTGATAAAACCCTTGCAAAACCTTATGGGAACATTAAAAAATTGAATTTCAGATTGTGACAAACATGCAGGAATGTTGCAACCCAACTTAAAACTCGATGAATGTCACAATGCGACAAAACCTAAAACATGACATAACAATTGATTAATGTACCAAACCAACATAACTTTATAGTATGTGACATAACCCTTGCAAAACCTTATAGGAACATTAAAAAATTGAATACTAGATTGTGATATAAACATTGAAGAATGTGATGAACGTCACAATGCGACAAAACCTAAAACATGACATAACAATTAATTAATGTCCCAAAATTACATGTGTAAAATGTGACATAAACGTTAATAAATTTATGTTGCATTGCATTATCGACATAAACATGATAATTAAACCCTATAGCATGTGACATAACCCTTCAAAACCTTATAGGGATATTAAAAATTTGAATTTCATATTGTGATATAAACATTGAGGAATGTGACATAGGTCACAATGCGACACAACCTAAAAATTGACATAAGAATTGATTAATGTCCCAACATATAGCCTTATAGTATGTGATAACATCCTTCCAAAACCTTCTAGGAACATTAAAAATTTGAATTTCACATTGTCACATAAACATGACCCTTGATTAATGTCACAATGTGACAAAACCATTAAGGACAAAACCATTAAGGAATGTACCAAACATAACTATAACCAACCCTTGAAAAACCTTATGATGAATCTCATAATGTTACAAATCCATTAAGGAACATAACCATAATGCAACACGGCCATGGATGAATGTTGCAATCTAACATAAGCCTTGATGAACATCGTAATACAACATAACCATTAATGAATGTCGCAATCCGACAAAACCAATAAGGAATGTACCAAACATTTTGTTTGGTCATGGAACCTAGATAAGTCCTCAATGAGGAGTGTTATTCCTACACAAGGGCATGTGCAAGCTAATGAGGGTCACTTTTGGCATGTTAGATGCAATCGAAAACTGAATAATCATACCCTTATAAGAGATGTGTTATTCCTCTATAAGGAAGTGTCGTCATGTGGATTGACAAGTGTCACAAGTGTGTGTACTTGCCGATGGGTTATTAGACCACCATGTGGGGTCCGCCCTGAATTATATATATTATAATGTGGATGTACCTAGCTAGACAAGTCGGCCCCATAAGGTCACTGGGAAAACAGATCAGTATAAATAGAGATCATGTGATCTCTATTTAGATCACTCAGATCCAAAACTTCATGCTGTAATGTCTCAATCTCCCCTTGTAACTGCACGGTCTGAGGAGGTAGATTGATGTATTTAATAGGTGTCTTGATTTTCTTTTTGTAAGCGTGTATCTTGGCCGCCGGCTTAGCTAGTAAAATAGGATGCTCTGTTTCCATTGGCTACTCAGATGCAAGGGGCTGCTGTAAAGAGTTCTGTGCTGTTAGGTCTGCCACTTGGTCATTCAGGATTTTCACCTGCACGTTCCATGCCTTGTTTGTTTCCTTTTCCTGCTTCAATTGGGTCTCTAGTTTAACCACCCTTTGTTGGGACCTGAAATCAGCTAACGCCTCCTTAGTCAAATCAGCATGAATGAGATCGCTAACTCCCTTATGGAACACAATCTTATCTGGGATTTAGAACCCATCCATCTTGAACTCGACCTCTGAAACTCCTTCCTAATTAGCTATGGCTAGGTTCAGGGAGTTTGTTGTAATATTCCTAGCAGTAGTGAAAGAGACTTTGCTGCTTGATAACTTCCTTAGCTTCTTGGACTGATTCTGAGTCTCAGCCTCGTATTGCTCTTTGAGTTGGCCATAGGTGGTCAACATTTGCTTTTCAGTATTAAATTCCCCTTCAACAGTGGAGGGAAAAGAATACTTTTGATAATTGAGTAGAGACTCCTCACCCCCTTTCTTGATTGATTGTGTGGTTTGTGGGGGATTTCTTTGTGAGTGTGTCATTGATAATAGATGATGCAGGTTCCGCCACCGAACTAGGAGAAGGGATTTGGATTTTTTAATGAGCTTGACACAAAATTAGAACTCTGCTCACGGGAACCTATTTCATTTTTTAATGAGCTCGACATAGAAAGGGAACTATGCTTTTGATTTTTATGCAAGCTTGAAACCAAAGGTAAACTCTACTCAAACTACTGGTTTCATTTTTTAATGAGCTTGAAGCCAAAGGAAAACTCTGCTCAAACTACTGGTTTCATTTTTTAATGAGCTTGAAGCCAAAGGTAAACTCTGCTCAAACTACTAGTTTCATTTTTTAACGAGATTGAAACAGAAAATAAACTATGCTCGTGGGAGATTACTATTCCAAATAGGTTGGGGATAGAACTATCCTTGCATATGACCTTTTGAAGCCTTTCAGTCTGGGTTTCCCCCATCTGTTGTGAGCCTTATACCCCATTCCAGCACCTACACATCCGAGGCTTCATTAGGGCTTTAAACTCTTTAAATTTGCTAAGAGTTTCACTTTTAGCCTTCATGAAATAAATCCATGACTTCCTAGAAAAATCATCTATGAATAGTACATAATATAAGAAGCCACTTAGGGAAGGGGATGAAATGGGACCACATACATTAGAATGTATTAAATCTAAAATCCCATCAGATCTAGTAGTACTGTTGGAAAAAAATTTCTTAACATTTTTCCCAAGTGCACAACCCTGACATACACTATCATGCTCAAAATCAAATACAAGCATACTTTTTACCATCTTTTGAAGTCCTGGTAGCGCTTTGTAATGTTAATGTCCAAGCCTTTGGTTCCATAGCTCGCATGGAATGATAGTGTGGTGAATCGTATCTTGAATGTACTTCCCGAGTACCTTGTAGATTCCTCCCCGTCGAATTCCAATCACAACATGAGATTCTAGGATTTTGTTCTTTGGACATAAAAGTGCTTTGCATCCATGAATATAAATTGAAAGCATTTGTCATCAAGAACTAAAAATGAAAGGGGATTCTTCTTCAAGCTTAGAACATATGGAATGTCCTCCACATGTAAAATATCACCGGTGCTCAGCTGGAATGAGGTGGATCCAATTCCTTGGATCAAATATGTTGAGTTGTCCCCCAATTCTACCATGCATGTGAAATTTTTCTCCTTTAGGTTAGCGATGACACTTTTATAACCAATCATATGTTTGGATGTGCCATTGTCAATCAATCATGTGTCTGCACTTGAGATGACAGATCTCAAAAGGGATGAGATAAGGCAGTACTCCCTTCTTATCTCCTTTTCTTTGGATGCATTCTTTTGAGTGGTTTCATCTTCTATGGTGGTAGAAGCATGAAAATTTCCTTTCCTCTTTGCTTTGCACTCTCTTGAGAAATGGACTTTCTCATTGCATTTGAAGCATCTAGCTTTTGACTTGTCAAAGCCTTTGTTGAACTCATTCTTCTTTGGATGAGAGAACTTCTTTTGGATGAAGGGTTTCTTTCCTTTCTTCATTCTTTCCGTGAGGGCAAGGTTTCTTCTTTGATGCACACTGACTTGCTCTGGATTTGCCCCTCCTCTTGGAGGTAGCCATGTCACAACCTTTTGAAGTTAGGTTCTACCTCTCGGACATTTACCGTAGCTAAGAATTTCTCCCATAAGGATAGGAGACCATCAATCGCAGTTTGGAGAAGGTCATCTTCATCCACTACTACTCCAATACTAGCAAGTTGATCTCTTACTTGAGAGATCTTGGTGAAGAATGAGGCCATTGTCTCATCCTTCTCCATATTTAAGTTTCAAAGCTTATTCTTTAATGCCCTCTTTTTACTCAGGGCCTTCTTCTCCTATAGGTTTGTTAATGTATCAAAACACTCCTTTATGGTCTTCAATGGAGTGATCAAAGACATCAAATTGTCCTTTACCGAATCATAGATGATCTGTTTGGATTTATCTTGGTTCTTCTCTAAGTTGATGCGCCCTGTATTAGATGTAGGCTCCTCCACCATAGTGGATATGTAGCTATCCAATTCATGTTCCTCTAGGATGTTGAGAATCCTAGCTTTCCAAGTGTTGAAGTTTGAGGTGCCCTCAAGACAGTCTTCCGATTGTACAGATATTGATGCCATAGTATTCAAATCTTGTACCCAACTTATCAGTATCTACTTAGGCTCTAGTTGGCATGCAAAACTGAGCTCCTACATGCCCTGAGCTCTGATACCATGTTGAAATTTGGTTGAGCTTTGGTTTTTTAATTATTTTATATGCAGAAACTTGGAACAATGAGATAATTCAATCGCATGAAATTCATACAACCATAACACAATATATACCTTGGGGAAAATCCTCAAAACAATGATAACAAAAACCCCAACAACTCTTCTCAGTATAATATAATGGATAGCAGAGAATATCTTTCTTTTACAACATAGCAGATTACTTTCGAAAGATAAGAGATCACCAAACACTCTTGGTGAAGATACAAAAAAAATAGAGAAGAGAGATCAATCGGATGTGTTGTCCAATGTGCCCAACACATCAATAAAATATCTTGCACACAAAGAGAAGTTCCTTGCCTTCAAAGGAGAAGAGAATTCACTTCACATTGAATTCATCAATTCCATATAACATATTTATACATTCTTCTCATGCATCGGTTCTTCTAAATTCAGGATGAACTCACCCTCAAACTAGATGTATCAATCTTGCATGAAGAAGTGCACCGTACTTCTCATGCAGTGCTTTATCTCACTGAATTGTCTCTTAGGATGAATTCATCTCTTAACTAAAAGATTGCCCACTTAGTTAGATGGCTAACTTAAGTGTCGTCATGCAAGTGTCGCAACTCACGTGTCGTCTTTTAGTTTAAGGTAGGTGTCATCATGCAATAACACTTCTAAGTTAACTAGATCTTCTTTCTTTTCACTTAGTTAACTCTCTTTAACTAATTCTTTCTTGATAACATCATTACAGTGATCAATTCGAGTTCTCCTTGATTAGTTGAAGTGTCTGCATGGGCAATTTCGAATTCTCTTGATCTCTATGTTTGATCTTCTATTTCTTTATCTTTTACTGCATGGTCAATATGTGCTAACATTAATTATCCATCATATTACACTATATTACGAAGAATTATTGGATCCTGTGATCATGTTATATTATTGTGGTAGAACTTTCTTTCTACGGGTAAGAAGAGGTTCTCTTAGGTTAGACTAGGATATACTAGTTCCAATCTAAGACAATTAGGTAACAAATGCAACCTTGAATCCTGAACCAAACCCATACATAAAGATTAAATGTATTTGATAGTGATTGAAGGACGTAACTCACCTTCAAATCGGACATTTGTCCTGCTTCCAGCTTTGATCCCGAAGCTCCCAAGTTGAAGCTGTCAAGATCAAACAAGAAACAAACACACAATCTTCCAAATACCTTGAAACACAAGTTAGGTTCAAATCTTACTAGATCCACTTCATGCCAATGATTCAAGCACAATACCCATGAAATGGGAAACAAGACAAGTTATTATTAATGGAAACTTGAAGACGCTTACATAGAGTTTCTTGATGTCCAAGTATTACCTCTAGCTCCAAGGTTTCCTCCCTCTAGCTATCTTTGCAAATCCCTCAAGATCATAAGTTGGATGCCCCAAGTAGTCCCCCCTTTGGCCCATGGATGGCCTCTCCTTTATAACACTTGAGGAGTTAACCATAAGGAGAGGAAGGTGGATCTCATGAGGGTTTAGTGGATCAACCAAGCTAAATGTAGAGAGGGGGTGGAGATTGAATCAAACATGTCAATCCCAAGGAAATCTCTTGGAAGGCAGAGATCCTAGATCCAAGCCAAAGGCTATATCAGGATTTTTGCGCCCCAAATATTGAGCATAGCGCAAAAAATCTTAAGATTTTTGTGCCCTAGAGGTTATGCAGAGAGCGAAAATGTTTGTTTTTCGTGCCTCATGAGATGTACAGGGCACGAAAATCAAGGAAAACATGGTCATCTAGGGTGACACGTGGCCTGTTAGGTTGTTTCTCGGCAAACAGGAAGTGGATTTGTCTCCTAGGTGTCTATATGAGACCAAGGAGGGTACTAAAAACATTAGGGAGAAATGTCACTAGGTCACATGGTACAAAGATGCGACACTAAAGCTCAAAGTGTAACTTTGAGGTATAACAGATGCCCCCTAAAGTGTGAGGTTAGAAGAGACTGATGACCGAAAGACTTTACCAATAAATTGCGTGGAGATAGCATCGAGGGAGTCAATGAGGAGATGAAAGGAAACAAGATATCAATGTACCACCAAGGCGGGCATTCTCATTCTCAGAACAACTGACTCAAAGCATGGCTGTCGACCAATACAATGCAGATCCATGATAACCGAGATGATATAGACTGTGGACAAATCATGGCTACTATGAATAATTGTAGATCCATGAGATGACAATAACACAACCATGACCAATACAATAGTGGATCTGTGGGACAATACAATACTGGGGTCATCAACATGATGTCTATGTGGAGACTCACTCAATAATCGCCATCGCAACCTGGACATGGAAACAAAATTAGGAACGCCCAGGGTCTTCTACCCGACCCCAAAACGATACGAATCTAACCATGTGATTACAATGTCCTGAAGTCAAACATGGCAGAAACTACTTGATTACCAGCCAATGATGTAAGTTGTTAACAAGTACGAGGGAAATCACCAATAATGACAATGATTCCCAAGGTATCTCTAGTACATATCGACGAAATGTGAATATATGAGTTGACATCGAACATCTATGAGATCATTCAATTAGAGTTCAATGATGAAAACCTACTGTCGAATGCGAGGAAACCTGCCATTAAGGCATGTAGGTACCAAGGTACTAATTGTTGGTTCCTAAGCCTAATTCCTGGATGATGAGTTGAATTCGACATGAATAGACTCATCAAAGGAGGGCCATAATGAATCCCACATCAACAACACGAAAATGATACAGGAAAGAGGTGTGGAATAATGGACTAAAAGAGCATGCACTGACACAAGACCGATGGATTGACAAGCTGAAAAAAGAGTGGACTCAAGATAATAGTATCCCTTTGAACACATAACGACACGCGATAGGAATTAGAAGCTGGGATTAACTTGCAGAAATAACCATGGGGCTGGTAGACTCATAATGAAGGAGATGACACAGGACTGTAGCTACAACTCATCAGAGCAACTGACTTCCCAAAGGAGACAAGATATAGATGCATGCCATGTTCAAAGGTGAGGACTCACAAGCTTCCGAAAAGGTAAACTTGACTTATTCCCCATTTTCCCCCATCATAACTGACGAGTACCTCTTTGTTCTTTTACGAGCTTGAAGAGGATAACAGATGCTTGGTATAGCTCATCTGATGGATGAGTCCAATCTCACATGTTTTCCGAACCTGAGAAATGAGGGGTTCGTCCTAATGTGGGCCCTTCAATGTTAAATTTTAACAAGTCCAACGAAGGTAAACTCGACAGTTTTTCATGTTTAGAGAGTCTAAAAAAACTTAAAGAAGACTCCAAGATGAACTTTTTCGTAAAGTTAGTCCCCCATACCCGAAAAAGTGTAAAACAATTTTTGAGAGAACTCTCCCAGTCAAAAGTTGACTGAGGTATACCTTTCTCGTAAATAGTCTAGGCGGGACGAAAAAGGGGTAACCTATCACCGAATAGACGTCCTTTCAAATACTTTTACAAGTGTGAAAGAGACAAGTGCACTTGGCTATCTTTTTATAACGAGGGAGTCCAAAAAGAGCTTAAAGAGAACCCCTATGGTCCTTTACATGAGTTAATCATCTTAGTCCGAAAAATGAATAAAATAATACTAAGGCGATACTTTCCTCATCGTTTTACAAGCACGAGTAAAGTCGACTAAGCTCGACACCGTTTTTCTTGGTTTTTATAAGCACGACTCAGGTGTGAAAAGCGCTTGGAATATTTTTCAGGTTTTGGTCTAGAGCATGAAAAAGATAAAGTAAGCTTGACTGAAGGTAAAAAAAGTGTCATACCACTAATGTGAACAACATATGAGATCCTGTCAAAATCGGTTAAAAAACCTTGGAAATAGAACATTAGTAATTAAGACATATGAAGAATTTGACCTAAAAAGGTTTCCAAAATAAAATAATAAAAAAAAATAGCCATTTAGCATATATAAATAGAGGATAAAAGAAGAAATTACCCATTTTAACTTGGCTATTTTTACCCAAAGAGGAAATTTCACCTTGTGGAGGGAAAATCTTCAAGCAAAGGTATCCGGAGATCCAGGGCACCATTTCGACCGTCGTCTGAACCAGGTAGATTCTCTTGAGCTCATCTTTCATTTCATGTCTTTCTTTCTTTATTTCATGGTGTTTTTTCCCGAGTTAAGAGGGTTTGTAGGGAAAAAAATTCGCCCTCAGAGATTTTCGCGCCCCCTCCATGTCGAGAGGCACGAAAATCTCTATATTTTCGCGTTAGGGTCTCAAAGGAGGGTACGAAAATATCCAATTTTCACATCCAAGGAGACCACCTAGGCGCGAAAATACGCAGAGATGAAAAAATGCAAACTTGTTTTCTCTTGTAGACATGAAATCAGACTTTCACCTTCTAACAATTGCTTCTTTTTCCATTTTGCAGGAGTTTGCAACTTGTTTGAGCGAAGATGGTTGACTGGAAAGAGAGAGAGCATGAATATGTTGACAGAGATGCCCTAACTGACAATGCCACGCTTGCAGCACTAAGAGAATGTGGCTTACTGAAATTCTTCAAAACAAGGGGCATCCGTAAGTAGGGAAAGCTATTAAACTACATCATACATATGTGGGACAGTGACATGCAAGCTTTATGTATTTGAGAGCACGTTCTCGATATAGAGCTCCAGGATATTTATTTCTTGACTGGCCTCTCCAATAGAGGGGCATGGGTTAGTTTGGTTGGACATCGGACCGTGGAAGAGACCACGGAGGCCTACGTTTCTCGCTACTGCAGACAAGGGTCCCGCAAGAAGAGTGGGAAAGTGCCCATTGTGGATGTGATCAAATTCCCTTTGAGAACCATTCTATACACCATAGCGCGTGTGGCAGGAAGTGTGGGTGCTCACCATGCTACCAAAGCACATATGACCTATGCGGTCTAATGTATGGAACCAAAGCTGTTCAACTGGTGTGAAGGGGTCTTAGTAAACATCAAGGACCAAGTCACCAAGTGCAGGAATGGGGATATCAGCCAGTTTGGATATGGCAGCATCCTTGTGACGTTCTTCCTGGAGAGGGTGCCTTTGTTGCATCCTCAAGTGAGTATGCCGATCCATCCTGCACCCGAGCCTCGGATGGCGAGGTGGAGTGATTATGCCGGGTGTCTCGGTGGGCCACAAGTCTTAGCTTTTGGTGAGGACTTCTTCTCATGGATTGAGCAACATATTGTTATGATTGAGGACTACCCCTATGATGGGGTGGAATTCCAGGAAGACATCGACCTAGCACTACCAGAGGATGTTGATTGGGATGACTCAGGTATATGGCCTTCATAGACATGTTTTTTATTTTGTTTTTATTTTTATTTTTTGTAATATATAATTTTTTGTTGTTTTTTAATGTGCGAAAAAGACCTGACATATGTATGTGTAATGCTGCAGATCACCAACCGAGGAGGCCAGCAGGATATTCACCACTGCATCGAGGAAAAGTCTAGCGTCAGGACGACGATGAGGATGAGGAGGAGGCACAGGGACTTCGCAATGTTGAGTGGAACCTACAGGGATTGACTATGGGTGTCCCTCCCATGAGACTGCTTGATGTACCATATCATCTTCAAAGGCATACCGTCGGTGTGCTGGAGCAGATTGGTAGATTGATTCGCTGTGTGGTGAGAGTAGTCATGTGCTATCATGAGCATCGCGAGCCCCAAGACTAGGATGTAGGCAGTAGCATTTTCAACGGCATGTATACAATATGTAGGATTTGAGAGCCAATTTTTGTATGGGACATGAGACCAATTTTGTCTTTTTGACACATTATATTATATGTACTTAGAAAAACTATTGTATGTGATATTTATACATGTAGACCCATTTCTTTGTTTTGCTTATTTACAGTGACTTGTGTATTTGTTATGATGTGTTTTATGTATGAGCTAGATGCCAATCCAATACACAGTTAGCTAAGGGATCAGATACCATATTTAATTCTCTTGGTATATGTTGATATTGAATGAAATCAAATGATTGCTCCAAGAGACGTACTCTTCTGAATAATCGAAGTAATGTAGGGTCACGAACAGTGTAGACACGATTCAAATGGGATACCACGTGTTGGGAATCCAGGTAGACCGAAAAGGTGCAGATCCCAAGGGAAGTGACTTCAGTTAGGAGTCCGATGACTACATGGTACTATGCAATGTTGTTGGTTGCGGGGTCCAAGCAGATGCCACCCGAGGATATCAACTCGCCGAAAGGGGAATAGAGTACCCATGCTGCAGAAGCAAGATTCCGGGTATGTCGGCTAGTGCCATCTGTGAACCCGTAATAAGCTGACATCTGCGCATAGAAGCACAAGTCGGGGTAAATGAAGGTATACAAAATAGAATCCATACACACATAAACAAATGAACTTGAAAACAAGCTAAGTACATTATGTATAAGGTGTCTCATGCAGGGTAATCCTACGCGTATAACCTATTGAGGTACAACCCGTTACGGGGCCGTGCCAAGGGTGTGCCATCACAATCGACGAGCTCGTAAGCTCATTTCTCCAATACTCGTTTCACAATATAGGGACCATACCACATAGATTCCAATTTTCCCTTGCCTAACTTATCATGCATCTGATCATAGGTAAGGACCAAGTCCCCTTCATTGAATATTCGAGGTTGGACGGATTTATCATATTGGGCTTTGACGTGCTTTTTATGAGCTTCGTTAGCCAATGTAGCATCGCGGTGGGTTTCATCTTGCTTAGCTAGATACATAAACCGTTCCTCCTCGGAGGTCGTATTGGGTAGTAGTTTGACAACTAGCTTTAGTGATGGAATTTCACATTCAATTGGTAAGATAGCCTCCAGGCCATACACCAGTTGAAATGGTGTAAACCTGGTTTCATTTTTTACTAAGGTTCGATAGGCCCAAAGAGTAGAAAAAAGAGCTAAGTGCCAATTTGACTTCTTAGTGCCTGTTGTGCATTGGATAATGCGCTTCAAGACCTTATTTATGGCCTCTACTTGACCATTCACCTGTGGGAAATATGGGGTTGAGTTTTCATGACGAAAACCCAACTTGGTGCTTAGTTCATCAATCATGTAGTTTCTAAAATGGGAACCATGATCGGTCACGATATCCTGTGGAACTCCGAACCTCGCAATGATATGGTTGAATATGAAAAGTGTGGCTATTTTTCCATCCTCTGCATAAGTAGGCATTGCTTCAGCCCATTTAGTGAAATAATCCACGGCTACTATGACATAACCATGCCCCCCAACCGAAGTAGGCTTACAATGCATAAAATCAATACCCCATTTTGCAAAGGGGCCGACGACAATAACAGGATGGAGTGGAGAAGGGTGTGAGCGCTTCTTACTATGGAAGAATTGAAATGGAGGACATTTATTGACAGTCTCGATATAGTCCTTGAAGATTGAGGGCCAGAAGTATCCTGCGCATAATATTTTCTGGGCTGTAGCCATCCCAGAAAGATGACCACCACATGCTCCAGAGTGGCAGTCATTAAGAATGTGTTCAGCCTGGTCTAGGGTTAGACAACGTCGGAGGATGGAATCAACAACATGACGATAAAGAGTATCGCTAACAATCAGGTAATACTTAGCATGTTCGAATACGGCGACGTTCATCTCGGTTGAGGTCCGACCGAAAATGTTGGGTTTGGAGATACAAGACGATATTTCCATACCATGAATCACACGTGCCAATGAGAAACAACAATTCATCAAGAAGAGAATCGATGGGCTCAGCTTGGTTGGTGGCACGGGGAAATGCACACATAAGCTCGACAAAAAATAAGGATTTCTTGGCCTTTGCCTTGGAAAATTCCAAGTCAAATTCTTAGAGAACCACAATCCAATGAGAGTATTTGCCCCCTAGCACTTGACATGTTAGGATATAATACATGGGATTGAAGTCCGCAATTAAGGTAGTTTTTTCTAAGCAGTATGTAATGACGGAATCTCTGGACAACAAACACTGTAGCTAGAGCCAACTTCTCCACATGTGAATAACGGTTTTCGGAGTCTAAAAAACTCTTACTGAGGTAATAAATCAAATATTCATTGTCGTTGTGGTCTTCTTGCACCAGCACCATGCTGATGGTGGTGAGTGTTGGATATGGTTTTCATTGATGTCAAAGGATTTCAATAATGACAAAGGAATAACCAAGGACATGATGGCAAGGTGAACTTAGTGAAAGACAAAAGTAGTGATGACATGGCATGTATGATGATGTGGCATATATGATGACATGGAATGGCATGTATGATGAAGTGGCATGAAGTTTAAAATACATATGATTGTGTTCTGGTGCTATCAGGAAGTGTAATGCCCATATTTTGATTCGGCATATTTATTAGTTAGACACACCATACTTTACTTCTTATATATTTTGTCGAACTCAGCTCGACTGAGTAAACTATATTGGACCTCATTATATGATGTTACTCTGTCTTATGATTTCAGCATGATTATGATGTTACTATGTTATGCAGTTATGATGTCACGATTATCATATGATTTCCTTATTTTACAATTGCAGTATATGTTTATATGTTTTCCTTAATGAAATGTGAAATATATGATTCGGTACGTGGATACCATCTTCTTATATGAATTGCTGAAATGTTATATGTCATACGCATCTATGATGAGCTAAAAGTTACATGAAATAAAATGATAACATGGATCAATTGGCGATCAATGGAAAATGCTTTCTATAAATTGTATTTTGCAAAACACTAACCTACAGGACACAGGGGCTATGGGATAGCCAGTTACTTGATCTGATATATATTGGAAAGGAAAAACATGTTCATACAGCAAACCTTAGCAGCCAAAATGAGGATACGATAACACAAACTGATAATCCCGATAGCAGCAAGTATGAGTTGATAAGGGCGTAGGCCCAGTATGTTGAGAGGGATGGATGTGTTTCCCACCCTATGTTTCCATGAGACCCGAGGTCGTGGGAGGGCCGTGCTGAGACACGCTCCCCATGTTGTTGTGATGACGATTGTCGGATGCCTGCTAGGGGAGGATAGGTCCTCTGTTCAGCGGACGCTATCGCTCTCAAGTTCTATGTGGTCAGATCGGTGAGTCCGACATCCACTGTTGTACTAGCAGAGGAAGGATAGGGAGGATGCTGGACGTAGGTTATGATGGGAGGATGTGTTAGTTAGCACTGTTGGGGGTTTAGTATTCCTTGATTCCGAGTTAGTGGAAGTAGGCACCCTTCCTGTACTTGATTGATTAAACTAATGTAAACATAAAGACAGTGATGTTAAATCGTAAAGGGTTAACTGTTAAATAACCGAGGATGTTAAAGTAATTATACTATAGATTATGCTTGCTCTTCTGCATGGGGGTAGATACTATTGTTAGTTAGCAAGTATGCATAGGCGGAATGGGGTTTGTTTATAGTACATGTCCGACATGTGCATACACTGGCCATGCATGCACACCTTGTACGTGTACAATATTACTGGTGTATAACATACTTGTCATGCTTGAATAGTAGTATAAATGTCATAGATAACTCAGTTAAGGATACATCAATCAACTTAGGTAATGAATGGTTAGGTTGTCAATGTGTAAATAAGTGAATTAGTAATTATATGAAAACATTGTAATAATAAACTAAGACAAGTATCGTCAGTTAACATTGTCATAGAAGAATTGTTGTGAATAGGGTAATGATAGTGTCTAAGTATTTAGTAAAATTGTTTAAGCCCTCACAAGTGCTTTGTTTATAAGAACAAGGATGCTATGTTGATGATAGGGTACCCATGTGATGAACAAATAATTAAGAATACTATGATTGATTCACCTTTTATTATTGTCAAAGGGTGATTTAATTATTATTATTAATTAATAAATGATATTCCAGCAAACATTTATATCCCTATCGTAACAAATGCAATATAAGTAAGATTTAAAATATTGATTTATAAATTAATATTACGTGATTAATTCCATTTCAAAGTTAGCCATAACAAGATAATCCTTTTTGGAATAACCGTGATGTGATGGAAATGGATATTTAATTATTCAATGTTAATCTTGGAATTTAAACCTCAAGCTAAAGTAGCCTCGACGGATAAGGTGGATCATTAAGACACATCATGTCCAAGTTGACAAGGGGCAACTAATTATATAATATTTTATTAATTACATTAATAACATTAAAATATCAAGGACGGCGGATAGACTTGTATTTAATGAAACTTGTCCCGAATGGATAAGCTTGGGGTGATAATTCCCACCGTAATAAATAATTACGACCGTCAATCCAAAACCAAAGGAATTTTCCATAAGAGTAATTAATTATACATTTTTATAATGAGACGTGGATGAATGAACTAGGGAAAGGAGTAAAGGTTTGAGGGGCTCGAGAGGGGGAGTTTGGGGCGGTGGAGTAAGCCCAAGGTCTTCTCGAGGATGGACATGTATATAGAGGGGGAGAAGGTTGAAGGTGGGAGAGGTTTTTTTTGGATTGGGGAAGAAAAGAAGTTTGGAGAACAGAAGTTGGGAGAACAGAAAGCTTGGCGAACAGAAAGATTTTGAGAACAGAAGGAAAGACTGCTCTCGGGATTATCATATTGTGGGCTCGGGGGCTTGGAAATCCTTTGATTTCCAAGGGCCAGCAAGATTATAGCTGGTCGGTAGGGTGGACACTTCAGTTTGGCTGTCTAAGGGGTTACACAACCTGCTACAACTTACGGTTAGCATCAGCATCAGGTAATTTCCGTTATTTACTATTATGCTAAATCTTACTGTAAACATGCAAACTTACTATTTACTGATTTACTGCTATTTTACTGATTTACTAAGTTGTGAAACCTATTCTTATGCTGGAACATGATTGTTGAAAAGAAAATAACGATATGTTTGTTTATTTTAAATTACGAATGTAAGGTTAGTGAAAACACCACAGCACACTAAATATTATTTAGGCACATAGTAATTCTTAGAAATTCACTTCCATAAACTGATAAAGTTTAAAACGTAGAAAAGGAAACCTGAAATTTTACATAGTGCTCTGCCGTAAAAACCAGAGCACTACAGATGGTATCAGAGCGCCAGGCTCGGAAACTCAGACCTTTAGGGCCTACTCAAAAAAAAAAAAAACTAGTCTAAGAGATTGGATCTACACTAGAAAATTCAATTAGTTACCTAGATTCGAGCTCTTGCCGAACTTAGGAAAAACAAAAAAAAATTTACGTGCAAGACACACACGGAGAGTTACACAAGATCCTTCTTCCCAATAGTTGTAAGCACCAGGAAACTAACTACCTGCACGCATAGAAAACCAAGATATAATTAGTTTTTTTTGATAATGCATATAAACAAAAAGAGTTCTAACACAATATATATATTTATATCTAGTTTTTGCAACAGAGAAAAAGAAAATTACTTTCGCATACACCATTTTGTATTATTTTTTTATATATATGCATGAATATATATAAAAATATATATTATACAAAAATTGCACCCAGAATTCTTCGCTCTTGAAATCTTTTAGAAATTGACTCTTCGTGCCCCCCACTTTGCCCTCTCTCCCAATAGCTATGGGGAAGACATCTCTGTATTTTTGCATAGGTAGACATCTATGTGCGTTTGCATTTAACTGTTCTTAATCTTTCACAAGATCGTCCACTTTGCCAAAGTGATTTTACCAAGGCTGTGAAAACCTCTTGCCTCTCTCTATGTGGTCAAAATAATATCAGAAAACATTTAAATAATTCTTCACATGGAAAACAAATTAACTCTAGGACATGGCCTAGCTTTCTGTAAAAAAAAAAAAACATTTCACATACTTTATTTTCATCCCTACTTAATCAATCTATTCAAATTTCAAAGATTATATTCATCATAGGTTAGGTCACTACACATTTATCACTGTGATTTATTGCTATTGAGGATAAACAACATAAAATAAGAAATCGTTTCACTCAGAAATTGCACATTTTATAGCTTTGGAAACAGAATATTGTCTTAATGAGTTAGCGACAAGGTAAATGGTGTTACCAAATATCTACTGCTTCGATTATGCCTTCCAAGTTGAAGACAGAAAAATATGTTGCTGATCTTCAATTACCTGTCAGTATCGGAACTGTGGATTTGTATAATATGTAAACATCATGGCCTCTGAGGACAAATGAATCCTTTATAGGAGAAACTTTCAAACTAGAAAAGAAAAAAAAAATAATGGGAAACAGGGATGGGATGAGAAATGGGGGATGGAGGGTTTCAGGATAAAAGCCCCCCACTGTGCATGTTATGCAGATAAGAGATAATTAAGTGAATCCAAATTCATCCAACACTCGAAAGTAATCCACCATGCGTAATGTATCAGTGTTATAAATCAAATTACATTCACACCATAATGTTGATTTGTTTGTTTATCGTTTTCATTTGCATTTTTTATATTAATTTATGACTTCTTTTCATTTTTCGTATACCACCATGAGCAAAGAAACACCCAGAAAAAGGTGTTTCCAAGCTTTCCATTCCTTCACAATTTCCTTGAGAAACAGTACCCCGCCATACCATTTCTGGGCATCGACTGAAAATTTACTGTTAAAATTTTTTTTTTAGAGGAGTACCAGGAGAATAGGCTTACAGTTCCAATACGGTAACGGAAATCAACATGAAACCAATCCTATTCCATGTCTATAAATCTATTTAGGACACTGCCTTTTCAACAACTCTTCTGTTTACTAGAATGAATAAAAGCACTCATATGAATAAGGATGGAGCCGCGTGAAGCTACAGTTCTTGTACCACTTCATTATGAATAAGACAAAGGAACCTCAAATCCTAGTATAACATATGCAATAGTATTTACACTGAATTGATAAAACAACTATTTTTCCATAAATCAGTAACAAGTTAAGAACATTTGATATTCTTACCCGGATGCTATCTTGAAAATTACTCTCCGTGCATCTCTTTCTTGATCAACATATCGATGAAGTCGTCGCTGATATTCTGCAAAAATCTTGCATATTTCTTCACACCGCTGGTCATAATCTTCAAGCCTTGGATTTGAAATCTTAACAAGCGACCAGCGGCCTAGTGCCAGGTCGAATGGGAATCCACGCACGCCAGCCAGGATCACTAGCACATCTTCCTTTGTCGATTCTGGTGCTTTTCTGAGGGCTCCTTGTACTAGAATACTCGTTCCAGTCGGTGTAAGCTGGCTGAGAGAGGCAACCGAAGAGTCCACTGTAACCTGATAAATTCCACCGGATGGCGTTTCTGCATCTGCAACCTTTGGCCGCTGATAAATTACAATCTTTCTAGCACAGAGTTCACCAGGGAGCTTCACCTTCCTTTCGTTGCTTGAGGGAGTGGCGAATAAGGAAGAACTGGGAGAAAATATTGCTTCTGAAAGTTCTCTCTTCACAAGCTGCAACGCCAGGCCTCTTGTGAACGCCACAATCGCCCCCTTGGTAGTGCAGTAATCCGATAATGTTGGCTGTTGTGTTAATAATACAACTCCCTTCCCCCATGTGCTATTCATCTCCGAATGCATCTTCCACATTTTAACTGCTGGTCGAGACATCAAGCTTGCAAACGAGTTCGAAGATGGGAGTTGCAGAGCTAAAACTCCAGGATAGAGGGTGAAAATGGCCGCGCCTTGGGGATTGACTCTATTTAGGGTTTCCCCCACTTTTCGAGGGCGGTGGGTTGCATGGAGAGACCGCGTGTCCTTCATGCACACTCGCTCTTGCATGGCGGTGAACTGACACGAAGAGCCGCGTGGCCATACCTTTTGCTTAGCCGAGAGTCGAGTGAAAGTGAAAAGGGCTAAGCGGTCGAGTAAATTTTCCTTATTTATTTTTATTTTTATTTTATTTAATTTTAGTTTTAGTGTTATAACCTAAGTTTTGGCAAATTTCGTATATATATTTATATAGTGTTAGTATCATTAATTAAATTTTGTATACGTTTATATAATGTTAGCGTTGCTTTATTTAAATTTAATTTCGTATATATATTTATATAGTGTTAGTATCATTAATTAAATTTTGTATACGTTTATATAATGTTAGCGTTGCTTTATTTAAATTTAATTTCGTATATATATTTATATAGTGTTAGTATCATTAATTAAATTTTGTATACGTTTATATAATGTTAGCGTTGCTTTATTTAAATTTAATTTTGTATATATATTTATATGGTGTTAGTATCACTTATTTAAAAATTAATTAAATTTTGTATACGTTTATATAGTGTTAGCGTTGCTTTATTTAAATTTAATTTCGTATATATATTTGTATAGTGTTAGCACCATTTTATTTAATTTAATTAAATTTGGTATACATTTATATAGTGTATAACCTAAGTTTTGTTAAGAATTAAAAATTAATATTAAAAATTTTGCCGAGATTTCAACTCCTAGTCGAAGGGATGAAAGAGACCCGAAAAGTAAAAAACAAGACACCATTAAGACCAGCACGACGAGCTGAACACCATGACAAGATTGTTTAATAAAAACGACTATAGATTTTACTGCGCTAATCCTGACAATCTGTTATCTCATGATGCAAGTTATTTCATATGCATAAGTATAAGTGTATGAATACCTACATTTTAGTTCCGCGTGTATTTGATTGAGCAACTAAGGACATGATTTTATTTTCAATAAACTCAGGAACTATCATGGTAACAACACGCAGAGGTCGAGGTCGGGGTCAAGATCGACCACCGTCACCACCACCTCCGCCACCACCAACACCGCCACAACCAACCTCAACACCAGAAATGCAGATCATAATGAGGTCATTGGAGGCTATTATGACCACGATGAACAGGCAGTCGGAAAGGGCCGCCGAGGTGGAAACCACTCAAGTGAGTCGAGAGAACTCTGAAAGGGCACATGGCCCAAGACTGGAACCACTTCAGGACATATAGAGGGAGTTACAAAAGATAAAAGTTCCAGAGTTTTCAGGAGGACGACCCGGTAAGCATGCCGAAGCATGGCTGGAAGGCATGAAGAGATGCTTCGCATTGAATGAGTACACATCTAGTTCCAAGGCTAGGATGGCCGTCTTTCAGCTTAAAGGTGATGCTTTGAATTGGTGGTCAGATCTCGAGAAGCAGTTGCACCTTACTCCTCTTACAACTTCTTGGGAACTGTTCGAGGAGAGGTTCCACATGAAGTATTTGCCAAATTATTACAAGGAAGAACAGGCAGGTGCACTCCATGCCTTAGTACAGGGAGACAAGACAGTGGAGGAGTATGAATCTCGGTTTATGGAACTGGTAAAATATGTTCCTTACCTAGATGCAGATGATTGTCAGGTAGAGCGTTTTGTGTATGGACTTAACTACAAGATTAGAGCTGCGGTGCGGATGTGGAAGCCAACTTCAGTTGCCATGGCCGTTGAGTATGCTCGTTATGCAGCTGATATGTCAGATGGAAAAGGGGGCAGTAAGTTGACAGGAACCAATCAGTATGTTTCAGGGAAGGCATCACGTCCTTACTTCAGGGGAGGACAATCTAGACCTCCTCCTTATGGTAACCGGTTCACACCGAGAGGTAATACTTCAGTTAACTCAATCTCGCAGGCATCGTCCGCAACCCACCAAAGCCAGGGACGTACACAGGGAAGTTCCTATAGAGGAGCAAGGGTTTTAGAGGAACCAGGGGAAGGAACTCATCTCAGAGGATTCCTTCGAGCAACAGGCAAGCCCCTCCCAATCTCTCTTATTGGGGATGCGGAGGTCCTCATTTCCAGCGAGACTGTCCCAAGGGTCAGTCAAGCAGCAGGCACAGGGAAGGAAAGGCACCCATGGATAGTTCGGGTAACAGTCATCGGATTCATGCAGCGGTGCATAACCACCAGGCAGAACATCAGTCTACCGTAGTAGAATCCACTGGTAATGTAAACAATGTCAAACTTAAAATTTTGTTTGATCCAGGGGCAACTGATAGTTTTATTTCACCATTTGCATTAGATAAATGTGGGTTGGAAGCCTACGAGCACGATGATTTCAAACTGGTTGAAATGGCCTCAGGAGCTAAGCAACTAGTAGGTCTTAAAGTGACAGGTTGTGAGGTTGACTTAGGAGTTTGCACCACTAAGTTGGATGCTTATGTCACCAATTTGGGGACTTATGACCTCATTATTGGCATGGATTGGTTAGAGGACCATAGAGCTTTCATAGACTGCTATGCAAAGAAGGTGTTGTGCCTCGATGACGAGGGAAGGACAATTCAAATCCAAGGCTTGAAGAGGAAGGTATCCCTCCGTTTCATCTCTATGGTGAAAGCTAAGCGGTGCCTAAGACAAGGATGCCAGTTGTTCGTAGTGGAGGCCGTGAGCGATAGTAAAGGACCTTCCTTGAATTCTTACCTAGTACTTTCTGAGTTCAAGGATGTCTTTCCGAAGGAATTACCAGGACTACCTCCAGAAAGAGAGCTCGATTTCACAATCGAACTAAAACCTGGTGCAGAACCTATCTCAAAAACTCCTTATAGAATGACAACTCCAGAGCTCCGTGAGTTACAGATCCAGTTAAAAGAATTGCTAGATTTGGGACTGATTAGACCTAGTATCTCACCGTGGGGAGCACCAGTGATCTTCGTTAAGAAGAAGGATGGATCTCTACGACTGTGCATAGATTACAGAGATTTGAACAAGGCCACCGTGAAGAACAGGTATCCCATACCAAGAATTGATGACCTCTTTGATCAAATGAAAGGTGCGTCAGTCTTCTCAAAGATTGATTTGCGATCAGGATATCACCAGTTGAGGATCAAGGAAGGCGACATTCCTAAGACTGCCTTTCGAACTCGATTTGGGCATTACGAGTTTGTAGTGGTACCATTTGGTTTGACCAATGCTCCAGCTGTATTCATGAGCCTCATGAATGGGGTCTTCCGAAAATACTTGGACCGCTTTGTTCAGGTCTTCTTAGATGATATTCTTATCTATTCTAAGAATGAGAAGGAGCACGAGGAACACTTGCGGTTAGTCTTGACATGCTTAAGGGAACATAAACTTTATGGTAAATTGTCAAAGTGTTCCTTCTTCCAAAAAGAGATTCACTACTTGGGGCACATCATCTCAGGTGAAGGGATCTCTGTAGACCCAGAAAAGGTAAAGGCCATTGAGGATTGGCCAATTCCAAGGAATGCTCATGAGGTGCGCAGCTTCATGGGGTTAGCAGGCTATTACCGGAGGTTTGTGGAAGGATTTTCTAAAATTGAAAAACCTATTACCACCTTGCAACGCAAGGGAATCCGGTATGAATGGACCGATGAATGCGATGCCGCTTTTACAGAGTTAAAAAGATTGTTGACAAGTGCACCGATCTTGCGGGTACCAGACATGGATAAAGATTTCATGGTATGCACCGATGCCTCGAAGCAAGGATTAGGAGCGGTGTTGATGCAGGAAGGTGGGGTAATAGCTTATGCATCTCGAAAGTTGAAACCTCATGAGGAGCAGTATGCCACGCATGATCTAGAATTGGCAGCAGTAATGTTGGCGCTAAATTTATGGAGGCACTACCTAGTTGGTAGAAGCTTCACCCTTAAAACAGACCATCAGAGCTTGCAGTACATATTTACCCAAAGGGATTTGAGTGCTAGGCAAAGGCGATGGAGTGAGTTCATGAGTGAGTATGACTTTGGTATCTCTTACATCAAAGGAAAGGAGAATGTGGTGGCAGACGCTCTAAGCCGAAGGCCGAGACTTTTCTCCTTAATTCCCTTGAAGGTTGACTTGAGGGAAAGGGTACTAGGACAACTATTGGGCGATAGTTGGTATCTAAAAGTAACCTCAGCTATTCAGAATGGAAAGGAACAGGAATTGAAGTATGATGGGTACCATCTTGAGGAATATGGATTGTTGCGGTATCAGGGAAGGATGTATGTTCCTAAGGAAGGTGATATCAGGAAAACAATCCTTAGAGAGGCCCATAGATCACATTACTGTGCCCACCCGGGAGTGAAGAAGATGTATGCTGACATGAAGCAACTCTTCTTTTGGCCAGGTATGAAGATGGATGTAGTGGATTTTGTTTCGAAGTGCCTTGAGTGTCAACAAGTGAAGGCAGATCATCGTCATCCGGCCGGTCTCCTACAACCGCATGATATTCCTATGACTAAATGGGAAGTCATTTCCATGGACTTCGTTGTAGGATTACCACTCACATCTCTGAGACATAATGCTATTTTGGTGGTAGTTGACAAACTGACCAAAAGTGCTCACTTCATTCCAGTCAGAGACACCTATGATGTGACAGATGTGGCAAGGGTATTCATAAATGAGATTGTACGTCTTCATGGAGTTCCTAAAAAGATAATCTCTGACAGAGACCCTAAGTTCACCTCCAGATTTTGGACAAGCATGCAGTCAGCATTAGGGACACAGTTGAACTTAAGCTCAGCTTATCACCCCGAGACAGATGGACAGACTGAGAGGGTGAATCAAGTGATGGAGGACATGCTTAGGATGTATGTTATGGATCAGCAGACACAGTGGGAGAAATATCTTCCTTTAGTGGAGTTTGCATACAACAATAGTCATCACAGCTCCATTGGTATGCCGCCATATCAGGCATTGTATGGGAGGCCGTGCAGGACACCACTCAGTTGGGACAGGTTAGAGGATCGAGTTTTAATTGGGCCTGAATTGATTCAGGAAATGGAGGAGCAAGTGATACAGATTAGGCAGCGGCTGAAGGAAGCACAGGATAGGCAAAAGAGTTACGCTGATGCACACAGATCAGATAGAGCTTATGGAGTAGGGGATCGTGTATTTATTCGCATCAGACCAAATAAAAGTACCATTCGGTTTGGGAAGGGTACCAAGTTGTCACCTCGCTTTATAGGTCCATTTGAGATTCTTGAGAAAATCGGACCAGTTGCTTATCGTCTCGCGCTGCCACCCCACTTGCATAAAACTCATAATGTATTTCATGTTTCTGTATTACGACATTACATAGCTGATGAGACTCACAAAATTCATTGGAAGGAATTGCAGGTCTCGGACGAGGGAACCTTCAGGGTCGAACCATTACGTATACTTGATCGTAGGGTTCGACAGCTCCGTAGTCGCCATGTGGACCAAGTTAAGGTCCAATGGGACAAGTATAGCCCAGGTTCTGCTACCTGGGAGGATGCAGAGACCATGCGTCGAGATTTTCCCTCACTATTTTGACCATAACTTCAGGACGAAGTTTCACGAAGGGTGGGTGTATGTAATGCCCATATTTTGATTCGGCATATTTATTAGTTAGACACACCATACTTTACTTCTTATATATTTTGTCGAACTCAGCTCGACTGAGTAAACTATATTGGACCTCATTATATGATGTTACTCTGTCTTATGATTTCAGCATGATTATGATGTTACTATGTTATGCAGTTATGATGTCACGATTATCATATGATTTCCTTATTTTACAATTGCAGTATATGTTTATATGTTTTCCTTAATGAAATGTGAAATATATGATTCGGTACGTGGATACCATCTTCTTATATGAATTGCTGAAATGTTATATGTCATACGCATCTATGATGAGCTAAAAGTTACATGAAATAAAATGATAACATGGATCAATTGGCGATCAATGGAAAATGCTTTCTATAAATTGTATTTTGCAAAACACTAACCTACAGGACACAGGGGCTATGGGATAGCCAGTTACTTGATCTGATATATATTGGAAAGGAAAAACATGTTCATACAGCAAACCTTAGCAGCCAAAATGAGGATACGATAACACAAACTGATAATCCCGATAGCAGCAAGTATGAGTTGATAAGGGCATAGGCCCAGTATGTTGAGAGGGATGGATCTGTTTCCCACCCTATGTTTCCATGAGACCCGAGGTCGTGGGAGGGCCGTGCTGAGACACGCTCCCCATGTTGTTGTGATGACGATTGTCGGATGCCTGCTAGGGGAGGATAGGTCCGCTGTTCAGCCGACGCTATCGCTCTCAAGTTCTATGTGGTCAGATCGGTGAGTCCGACATCCACTGTTGTACTAGCAGAGGAAGGATAGGGAGGATGCTGGACGTAGGTTATGATGGGAGGATGTGTTAGTTAGCACTATTGGGGGTTTAGTATTCCTTGATTCCGAGTTAGTGGAAGTAGGCACCCTTCCTGTACTTGATTGATTAAACTAATGTAAACATAAAGACAGTGATGTTAAATCGTAAAGGGTTAACTGTTAAATAACCGAGGATGTTAAAGTAATTATACTATAGATTATGCTTGCTCTTCTGCATGGGGGTAGATACTATTGTTAGTTAGCAAGTATGCATAGGCGGAATGGGGTTTTGTTTATAGTACATGTCCGACATGTGCATACACTGGCCATGCATGCACACCTTGTACGTGTACAATATTACTGGTGTATAACATACTTGTCATGCTTGAATAGTAGTATAAATGTCATAGATAACTCAGTTAAGGATACATCAATCAACTTAGGTAATGAATGGTTAGGTTGTCAATGTGTAAATAAGTGAATTAGTAATTATATGAAAACATTGTAATAATAAACTAAGACAAGTATCGTCAGTTAACATTGTCATAGAAGAACTGTTGTGAATAGGGTAATGATAGTGTCTAAGTATTTAGTAAAATTGTTTAAGCCCTCACAAGTGCTTTGTTTATAAGAACAAGGATGCTATGTTGATGATAGGGTACCCATGTGATGAACAAATAATTAAGAATACTATGATTGATTCACCTTTTATTATTGTCAAAGGGTGATTTAATTATTATTATTAATTAATAAATGATATTCCAGCAAACATTTATATCCCTATCGTAACAAATGCAATATAAGTAAGATTTAAAATATTGATTTATAAATTAATATTACGTGATTAATTCCATTTCAAAGTTAGCCATAACAAGATAATCCTTTTTGGAATAACCGTGATGTGATGGAAATGGATATTTAATTATTCAATGTTAATCTTGGAATTTAAACCTCAAGCTAAAGTAGCCTCGACGGATAAGGTGGATCATTAAGACACATCATGTCCAAGTTGACAAGGGGCAACTAATTATATAATATTTTATTAATTACATTAATAACATTAAAATATCAAGGACGGCGGATAGACTTGTATTTAATGAAACTTGTCCCGAATGGATAAGCTTGGGGTGATAATTCCCACCGTAATAAATAATTACGACCGTCAATCCAAAACCAAAGGAATTTTCCATAAGAGTAATTAATTATACATTTTTATAATGAGACGTGGATGAATGAACTAGGGAAAGGAGTAAAGGTTTGAGGGGCTCGAGAGGGGGAGTTTGGGGCGGTGGAGTAAGCCCAAGGTCTTCTCGAGGATGGACATGTATATAGAGGGGGAGAAGGTTGAAGGTGGGAGAGGTTTTTTTTGGATTGGGGAAGAAAAGAAGTTTGGAGAACAGAAGTTGGGAGAACAGAAAGCTTGGCGAACAGAAAGATTTTGAGAACAGAAGGAAAGACTGCTCTCGGGATTATCAGATTGTGGGCTTGGGGGCTTGGAAATCCTTTGATTTCCAAGGGCCAGCAAGATTATAGCTGGTCGGTAGGGTGGACACTTCAGTTTGGCTGTCTAAGGGGTTACACAACCTGCTACAACTTACGGTTAGCATCAGCATCAGGTAATTTCCGTTATTTACTATTATGCTAAATCTTACTGTAAACATGCAAACTTACTATTTACTGATTTACTGCTATTTTACTGATTTACTAAGTTGTGAAACCTATTCTTATGCTGGAACATGATTGTTGAAAAGAAAATAACGATATGTTTGTTTATTTTAAATTACGAATGTAAGGTTAGTGAAAACACCACAGCACACTAAATATTATTTAGGCACATAGTAATTCTTAGAAATTCACTTCCATAAACTGATAAAGTTTAAAACGTAGAAAAGGAAACCTGAAATTTTACATAGTGCTCTGCCGTAAAAACCAGAGCACTACAGGAAGTCATTGTTGCATCTTGGCATCATTATGAAGAAATATGGCAATTTGGTGAAAATCAGGAAATTGACTAAGTAGCATTAAGAGAAATCCCTCCATAATTTATGGTTTGAGAAGAATTCCCGCACCATGGTACCAGGATATATCTTGTTATAGTGGATATCCATTCATGGTCTCATTTTGGCTTCATCACTTATGAGGTGAAAGTTCTAGGTTTGTCAAAACAGGGTTTTGCACCAGAACTTGTAAAAAGGACTAAGTAGCCTTAGAAAGATGCCCACCATAAATTATGGGTTGAAGTAAATTCCCGCAGCACATGACTAGGATGCAGTATGTTGGTTTCTCTATCTATTCATGTTATTATTATTCCCTAATAATTCTTGAGGTGAAAGTTATGGATCTACCAAAACAGGGTTTTAGGCAGTTTTTGCACCAAGTTCAGTAAAATGCCCGCCTAGGGAAAATGAATAAGAGTATGAAGGTGAAATGAGTTGTGTTGTTATTAGTGAGATATTCTACATCATTTGGTAACATTGTTTCATGGTTTTGGTGAAATAAAAAATCCACCTTGAAAATGGCGCAAATTGTCTAAGTGTAAAATCTGTTGGTAAAATTGCCTAAGTGGCCTCTGTAAAATGCCTGCCATAATTTATACTTGATGGAGTAAATTATTATGAAGGTACATTCCTATATATTGTTGATTGGTTCATCTAACCATACCATCAGTTTGTCAAAAAGATCTCTAAGGATGAATTTATTAATTTTCCAAAAGTGCCTTCTGGCAGTTTTTGCATTGTTCCAGCACTAGAAAATCTACCTAAGTTGTCTCAAGAAAATGCACGCTAGAGGCTGTGGTTTTGCAGATAAATTTATATAATGGTATGGATATGGTATTTGACAACTTGTCCATCTATCCATGAGTTCAGTTGTCCATCTGGTACTCACATGTGCGAAATACAAACCTGTCAAGTTAGTAAAAAAAATTATTAAAGCAGAAAGCTACAGGAATAAAAAGCAAGCTACAGGAATAAACTCAGAAATATAGAATAGAGTTTTTGATTAAAAAAAAATAGAATGTGACTATTTAAAGAAAAATATATTATTTATTAAAGATAGCAATGAAATGAAGGATGGCCAATAAAGTTTTTAATTAATTATTTAATTAAAAACATTAATAAACAGAATTGTAAATTAAAGATTAAAACATAGATTCGAAAGGGCATGAGATGATTTAATTAATTAATAAAGAACAGAATTAAAGCTGAGATTCGAAGAGGTACGAGGAGAAGATTAAATTAATTTATAAATAGAAGTAAATTAAAATAACAGAGATTTGAATAGGTGTGATGAAGAAAGATCACGAGCCTAATTCGAAAAGGTGTGATGCTTGGACAATTAGGGAGAATATATAAACAGAAAATGAATATTGAAACATGTGTCTCAGTAGTTCTGATCCAAGAATAGAGCAAGAAGTCAGAGACTAGCAAGATGAAGAAGTTGTGACAGTATCAAAAGAAAGAGACCTGGAAGTTTGACCAAATCAGTTTAAGGGTGGCAGGGTGGTGCTAGGGTAGGTAGGAAGCCTGCGGGGGGTGGTAGCCTCCATCCAGTAGAAGCTGGAGAATAGGGTGTCATTGCATCCTTTCCTGTAGTAGCAGGTAGAAGATCTGGGGTGTTGTAGCATCCCCATCTGTAGCAGCAGGAAAAACCTGGGGTGTAGTTGCATCCTTTATGTAGAAGCAGATAAACAATTTTGTAAAATTCATATTACTAATGATTATGAGTTTGTGGTTTGCTCTTTGAGGTTTCCATGATAAAATATTGTGTCCTAACTTGTTTGATTATTTGTGTGTCTTAAACTAATTTTTTTTAATAAAAAGAAAAAGAAGGGAATACTGATTCACCCCCCCTCTCAGTATTGCTAGATATTCCAACAATTGGTATCAGAGCAGGATCCTTCACTATAGTTTAACTACTGGAAGGAATATCCTCATTAAGACCACAATGGATCAATAAGAAGGATTAGCTGTCAATAGACCTCCATTGTTCGCAGGAAGTAACTATGCATACTGGAGTGCAAGAATGAAGTGTCATCTAATGGCTCTTGGATGGAAGGTTTGGAGAGTAGTTGAAAAGAATTATAATATAGGAGACAACCTACCTACAGACCAAGAAGAACTTGACCAATATGAGGCCAATTCAAAAGATCTGAATGCAATCGTAAATGGATTAACAAACTCAGTGTTTGTGAAAGTCACGTAATGCAAGACAACCAAAGAATCTTGGGATAAATTAAAAATTGTCTATGAAGGAGCATCCAAAGTCAAACATGCAAAACTTCAAACATACAAAGGAAAGTTTGAATGCCTAAAAATGAAAGAGGAAGAAAATATTGGAGAATATATTTTAAGAGTAGATGAAATTGTCAATGCTATTCGAGGCCTTGGAGGAGAACTAGAGGAGAAATAAGTAGTGGACAAAGTACTAAGAACCCTGCCAATGAAGTATGACTCAAAAGTATCTTCTCTAGAAGAATGAGATGATCTTAAAGATATGATAGTAGATGAACTACATGGGATCCTCACTGCCTACGAGATGAGAAAAGGAAAAGATGGATAGTCAAAGAAAGAAGAAGCATTTAGAATCTTATCCAAGAACCAATCAAGAAATTCAGATGATGAAGAAGCCCTTTTCATCAGGAAGCTTGAGAGAGGTACTAGAAAGTACAAGGGAAAGCTACTTCTAAAGTGTTTTAACTGTGGAAGAATTGGACACTTTGCTACAAAATGTCCTTATCCTAAACAAAATGGAAGTGATGAGAAAGAAGTCTCAAGGAAGTTCAAAAAGGGAAAAACAAGAAACAAAAAAATATTTCTTACATCATGGAAGATAGTGAAGACGAAGACACAAGTGAAGATGAAGAAACAAAGATTCTATTTATGGGATTAGAAGCCTAAGCTCAAGATGATGAATCAATGGTAGAAGGAGAAGTACATCTAAGAGTTGATTTAATCAATGCTCTTGAACAACTTGATAAAAGCAGGAAAAAGGACAAATAGTCAAACCAAATCATTAGTAACTTGAAAAACTAGCTTAAAGAGGCCAAGAAGATTGAAGAGGATCTAGTTTTACAATTCAAAAGGAAAATGCAAAAATCAGAGAAGCTTGAAGAAGAGATTATGCAGCTTAGAAAGAAGCTCAATGAAGAAACTATTAAGTCAAAATATGAAAGCATTTCAAATATTTTAGATGAGATCTTGAGTAGCCAAAGACCATTAAGTGATAAAACTGGATTAGGCTATGAAAAAGAAAAAGATTCAAAATATTTGTCCTCTACACTCCAAGATAGAAATGGAAGAAGTTATGCTGCTGCACTCAAAAGCCAAATTGAGAAGAATAGTCAGAAGTCTAGTCCATTATCCCATAATAAAGGCAGAACTGATATGATACCTAAAGGACCAATGACAAGTAAAGTCCAACAGATATTTTTTGGCCATTGCTACACTTGTCATAATTTTGGACATACGGCTAGAGAATGAAAGCTAAGGAAGAATGCCTCAATAGAATATCAAGAACAAAAGAAGGAATGGAAGAAGATGAAAGATATGAAGCAGGAAGATACAAAATTCCTTAAACATAAAAGAAAATTTTATGGATATTGTAACTACTGTCACAAGTTTGGTCACAAAGCTATTGATTGTAGAACCAAGAAAAGAGATCAAAGTAAGGAACTCAAGGAACAAAAAATATCAGTAAGCAGGGTACCTCATGGAAAGATGTGGAGAAAAAGAGAAGATAGTAGTGTTTTAGAGGAAACACAATTTCCAAGCATCAATGACAATGATGATCAGCATAATAGTGCTGCAGATGAAAATGACATCCATTATGATGGAAAGGAAGATGAAGATGAAGGACTCACCAATGAAGAGAGAAATCATGAAATTCTCTTCTAAAATTCTCATGACCTAAAAAGAGAAATTATAAAACCATCATTAGAAGGGATTATATACTTAGGGGGAGTAAAATGTGTTTGCAAGAGGAGGAGAATTGTGATAGGGGGAGTCCATGAACTTATCAAAGACTTACTATAAGAAGGTAAAGAAGGATGCTAACTAGATGATCAACACCAAGATCAAGTTAACTGGAGGAAGAGAAGAAAAAGAAGGGCAGTTGTCTAAAAGAGAATGATTGGAAATTCTATATCAAGATGATTACAGTAAAGGAATAATAGGTTATCCTTTGTCATTGTTGTCAAAGGGGGAGAATGTGTAGGTGTTGCCATCAATGCCAAAGGGGGACAATGTTGGATATGTTTGTCATTGATGTCAAAGGAGTTCAGTAATGACAAAGGAATAACTAAGGACATGATGGCAAGGTGAACTTACTGAAAGACAAAAGTAGTGATGACATGGCATGTATGATGATGTGGCATATATGATGACATGGAATGGCATGTATGATGATGTGGCATGAAGTTGAAAATACATCTGATGGTGTTCTGGTGCTATCAAGAAGTCATTGTTGCATCATGGCATCATTATGAAGAAATATGGCAATTTGGTGAAAATCAGGAAATTGACTATGGAATAATTAGTCAAAATTGGTCCAAGTAGCATTAAGAGAATGTCCACCATAATTTAAGGTTTGAGAATAATTCCCACACCATGGTACTGGGATATAGATTTTTATAGTGGCTATCCATTCATGGTCTCAGTTTGACTTCATCACTTCTGAGGAGAAAGTTCTAGGTTTGTCAAAAGAGGGTTTTGCACCAAAACTTGTAAAACGGACTAAGTAGCCTTAGAAAGATGCCCACCATATATTATGGGTTAAAGTAAATGCAGATAGCACATGACTAGGCTGTAGTATGTTGGTTTCTCTATCTATTCACGTTATCATTCTTCCCTAATCATTCTTGAGGTGAAAGTTATGGAGCTGCCAACACAGGCTTGTAGGCAGTTTTTGCACCAAGTTCAGTAAAATGCTCGCGTAGGGCAAATGAAGAAGATTCTGAAGGTGAAATGAGTTGTGTTGGTATTAGTGAGATATTCTACATCATCTGGTAACATGTTTTCATGGTTTTGGTGAAATAAAAAATCAACCTTGAAAATGGCAAGTGTAAAATCTGTTGGTAAAACTGCCTAAGTGGCCTCTGTAAAATGCCCACCATAATTTCTACTTGATGGATTAAATTGTTTTGAAGGTACAGTCCTGTAGATTGTTGATTGGTTCATCTAACCATACCATCAGTTTGTCAAAAAGGTATCTGAGGATGAATTTATTAATTTTCCAAAAGTGGCTTCTGACAGTTTTTGCACTGTTCCAGCACTGGAAAATTTGCCTAAGTTGTCTCAGGAAAATGCACGTTAGAGGCTGTGGTTATGCAGATAAATTTATATAATGGTATGGATATGGTATTTTAAAACTTTTCCATCTACCCATGAGTTCAATTCTCCATCTGGTAGTCACATGTGCGAAATACAAACCTGTCAAGTTAGTAAAAAAGTATATTAAAGCAGAAAGCTACAGGAATAAAATCATAAATATAAAATAGAGTTTTTGATTAAAAAAAAATAGAATGTAGCTATTTAAAGAAAAATATATTATTTATTAAAGATATCAATGAAATGAAGGATGGCCAATAAAGTTTTTAATTAATTATTTAATTAAAAACATTAATAAACAAAATTGTAAATTAAAGATTAAAACATAGATTCGAAAGGGCATGAGATGATTTAATTAATTAATAAAGAACATAATTAAAGCTGAGATTCGAAGAGGTATGAGGAGAAGATTAAATTAATTTATAAATAGAATTAAATTAAAAGAACAGATATTTGAAGAGGTGTGATGAAGAAAGATCATGAGCCTAATTCGAAATGGTGTGATGCTTCGACAATTAGGGAGAATATATAAATAGAAAATGAATAAGGAAACAGGTGTCTCAGTAGTTCTGATCCAGCAGTAGAGCAAGAAGTCAGAGACCAACAAGATGAAGAAGTTGTGACAGTATCAAAAGAAAGAGATCTAGAAGTTTGACCAGATCAGTTTAAGGGTGGCAGGGTGGTGCTAAGGAAGGCAGGAGAACAGGGTGTTGTTGCATCCTTTCCTGTAGCAGCAGGAAGAAGATCTAGGGTGTTGTAGCATCCCTGTCTGCAGCAGCAAGCAAAACTTGGGGTGTAGTTGCATCCTTTCTGTAGAAGCAGATAAACAATTTTGTAAAATTCATCTTACTAATGAGTATGAGTTTGTGGTTTTCTCTTTGAGGTTTCCACTATAAAATATTGTGTCCTAACTTGTTTGATTATTTGTGTGTCTTGAACTAAATGTTTTTAATAAAAGGAAAAAGAAGGAAATACTGATTCACCCCCCCTCTCAGTATTGCTGGATTTTCCAACAGTGAGTGGAGCTACGAGATATAAAATAAAGTCCCGTGTATAGTTAACAGGTTGTATGACGAGAGCGTTGGTCAGGGCCTTCCTTAAATTGTGAAATGACCATTGGGATTTTTCGTCCCAAAAGAATGGGATATCTTTATTTAGAAGCCTCATGTAGCCCTTCGTAATCTCGGCAAAGTTGCATACAAAGTGGCGTAAAACGTTTTCATGCCCTTGCAAACTCTGGAGTTCTGGAATGTTAGTGGGTGAAGAAAAGGCTAAGATAGCTTCTACATTCGCGGGGTCGAGGTGTATACCATCCTTGGAAATGATGAATCCTAACAATCTGTTGGCTTCTACACAAAACATGCATTTGTGTAGATTCAAACGTATGTTATAGTGGCGATATCGTGAGAAAATAACACTCAGATGATCTGGGTGATCCTCTCGTGTATCGAAATGAGTACGTAAGTCATCTAGATACGACTCTACAACATGTTTCATATTATGAAATGCATATGACATTTCTCATTGAAAGGTGGCCCCAACGTTCTTGAGACCAAAGGGTAACTTGTGGTACGCGAAGGTTCCCCATGGACAAATAAAGGCGGTTTTATGCTGGTCAGAAGGCAGTATCTCTATCTGATTGTAGCCAGAGAAGCCATCCATAAATGATAAGATGACACTCCTGGCACAATTATCGATAATATGGTCGATAAAAGGCGTTGGATAATTGTCCTTTGGACAAGCCTTGTTCAGATCTCTATAATCGACACAGACCCTGATCATGCCCTGTTTCTTTGCAACGGGGACGATGTTGGACACCCAATCTGTCAACGGGACAGGGTAAATGAACCGAGCACAAAGAAGTTTTTCAACCTCCGCTTTTATGGTAGCTGTTTTTCGAGGATGCGCGGGCCGAAGTTTCTTTTGGACTGGTCGAGCACCAAGATAGACTTGAATTTCATGTACCAAAATGGGCGGGTCTATCCCTGGCATTTCTTCATATTTCCAAGTGAAAACATCGCAGAACTCTATAAATAGAGCAGTATAAAATTCTATCTCTGTAGGAGTGCACGTTTTGCCAATATGGATATGTTCCATGACACCAGGTTTCACGGATATGTCAATGGGGACAGTCTCCATGATATTCGCTAAGTTCCTGTCATGTCCCAAATTTGTTATTGGGTCAAAATGGCCTAATCACATTGGCCCTATTCATTAGAGTTTGTCAAATTGGTGCTAAAGGTCAAATAATTGCCAAGGAGGAAAATTACTAGTTTCCTAGGTTTGGGGGTGGAAGCTTTGGGATTTGGAATAAGGGGGATAATAAATGATGTTTAGACATTATAAGGGTTCAAGTATTTAATAAATAGAGTGAATAAATAAATTCAAGAGAAATCCTAGGTGACAAATGGTTTTGGAGATATATGGAGGATGTGGGACCCACACTAGCTTGATTTTTCAAAATACATGGTATCTCTCTTTTGGCAAATTCGAATTAATCGGAATGTGAACACTCTTGGGTGAGTTGGTAAGTCATAACAAATGTCATTGATCATCTTAGGTCGAATTGGGAAGGATTGGTAACCTCCATGGAAGATAAAGAGTCAAAGTGGAAGTTTGTGGACACTTGGGCTAGATTCCCTAGCCCCTATGACACCAATGATGGAGCATCTATGACAACTATGACAAATTGCAGACCTGATCTCTGACATCTGACCAATATGACATGTCAGCCCCAAAAATAGGCTCAAAGAAGGCGAATTTGGGAGTTGGAGAAGCCAAAGAGACTCAAAATCGAATTTGGGAGAAGATGGAAGATTGGAACTAGGAGACAAGTAGCAAGTGTGGAATATTTCCTAAATGGAAATATATTGAATCTATTGAGAGGATTTCGACCCTTAGAAGGCTAATGTTGGTTATAAAATGTAGAAATGAAGTATGAGAATAGCTTTTGATCATTTGTAGAATTTGCAATTGCATTTGTGAAGAGGGAGAGCTAGTGGATGACTAGTTTCTTGCCTTAGCCAATTTCGAGGGTGAAAGATTCCCATCCAAGTTGGAAATTGGAAAGGCCATTCAGACCTTTCATTTGGAGCTTCAATGGAGTCTTTATTTTCAGGTGTAAGATACAGGGCAGCTCATGGTTTCTTCTATTGCAGCTCGCTCCTTCAACCATTTCCAGTTTTGATGGCATATTCTTGATCCTTGTAATACCCCCAATTCGACCCTTAGGAGATATTAGCCTTTAATGTAAATAAAGTGTACATGTGATGTATGTTTTCCTAGCGTGGAGCTCAAGGCCAAGGCCCCGCTAGTGAAAGCCGAATTTTATTTAAAGGGCAAGTATTTGATATTTTGATACCATGTGCTCTTAAGCCATGGAAATTGTAATAGGATGTAAATAAACATCAGGCAATATAAAATGTCCAAAACTGGCTACGGAGGCAACGAATGAGAAGGGGCCACGTGTATCCACTAGGGAGTGGTGAGGGGGCTATGGGAGTGACCCATACGTTGCCATTTGTCATTATGTGAACCCCTTTGACTTCCTTAGGTGACATTAATGCCAATTGTAAGGAAGTGGTTGAGATTTCAGCCCATGACTTTGATGGAGTATGGGTAGCCCTGAAATTCGTATGGGAAGGTATGGGCTCTTTTGACTTGTCCCACAAGTCACTCTACATCTTGGGGGTTGCTCCATCCTTATCCCCATTCCATTGTGGAAGTATGGGACATCTTTCTCCACCCAAAAACGAGCTCCCAACAGTGAGAAAACCGAAAATCGCGACTGTGAGAGAACCCACGTTTTGGGAAGCCAAAAACGTCCCGATTTGGTATTGGACAGAGAAATCCAATGGGGGATCCATTGGTAGGAACCTTGGGGCGAATTTGGGAGCAATAGCTACCCCAAAAGCCATGGGAAAACCCAGTTTTAATGGCCCAGAAAATCAGTGACGGATTTGGGTTGTTTGTGACAGATTTGTGAGAAATCCAGTTGTGGATGTATGAGCAGAGGATGGGATTGCTGAGTCTAGCTTGAAGAGTATGTGACTCTGGGATTGATCTTAGTGGACTAGCATCCTCCTCCATCTCCTATTACATGCTTGAGAAACCCAACCGTGTGTTGGCTTAGCATGGCTGTTTGAGTGAAACCCTGACTGTGAGTGAGCTATCTAGTTCCTCCTTAGTGGATACACAGCCCAGCTCGGGGGTGATCTCTCAGCTGAAAGAATACAGGCTGGACAGAGATCTATGGTTGGGTGGAACGTTGCTCTCACGTAGCCAGTCGTTGGACATCATCTTCTCAAGATAAGTGTTCTGTGGATTATAAATTATTCCTTTTTGCATTCTGCAATATGTTAAATTGCCCATGTTTAATGAAATGAATTAATATAGAATCCATGCATGGCATACGAATGAGATTGGGTCTCTGTATGTTGAATCCTTCTTTGCGGTGATTGATTTGATTGCAATTATTGTCTGTTTGAGTGCTTGTTAGCATGTTCATTCCGCTCTGTTTATGTTGAATTGAATCTGCATACATAAGTTTCAAAATGTTAGGAATTTATGTGCAAAAATTATTGGGCCAAGTTTACAAAAGCCCGGTATGTTGTTAATGTTTCCTTCCCTGTTGTTCTATGGAGAAGGGGACGTTACAATCCTTAAGGGAGGGCGTTTTTGGTGAGCTATTGTACTCTTTGGGGGAGCTTCTAATGATCCATTTATTTTGTAATATGAAGTAAATACTCTGTTCTTCATCTCCAAAAAGTTTCAGGTCAAAATTCCAAGTAGAAGTGTATAAATCTCATTTTTAATGGAAGAACAATGCCATTTCCCCACTACCTTGTTGTGAACCAATGTATTGATGATGATTTCGAATGAATGGATGATTCTATGATGCATTTGTGATTAATGGACTGACATGGATGTATTTTACAAGTTTCATGTACTGTACTTGAGCATTTGAAGTATTTTTACTCAGTTTAATTGCATTGGGAGAAGAAATAGTGCCATTTCCCCAAGGGTCGAATTGGTGATTTTTGCAGTTGAATGGGAGAGGGTGAGAACAGTTGTAATAAACCATTAATGGTGCATATGATACCTTAATAACATACTTATCACATTACATACCTCTGTTCATAAATTTGAGTGGGTTTGGAGGCATTTGGGAAGCCATTTTCAGTACTTACCTTAGGGGGATTTGAACCCCAAATTACTAGTAAAATTGCATACTTGGTCCAGAATATTAAGAGAGTTTGTAGAGGTATTTTGGTGGTCATATGTTATCCATGAACATAATATTCAATTCCTAATATCATTCATACACCTTCCTTGAAGATTTGAAGGCATTTGGAGTCAATTTGAGACCTAGAGACCAATACTAGTCAAAGGGAAATCACTAGTAAAGTTACCTACATTGACCAGAATTGAAAGAGTATTTGAAAAAGTGTTTTAAAGGTACAAAGGCATCCCTAAAACACATATTTATGTTCTAATATCATTCATATACCTTTTCAGAAGATTTGGGATCATTTGGGGCAAATTTGGGACCTAGAGATCAAAACTAGTCAAAGGTCGAACTAGGGAAAAAAAGTGGAAAATTGCCATTTTAATAAAATTCCTAACAAGGGACATTACAATGGTATCAGAGCATGGTCCTTGCACTTGTGTATTAGGTACATACATTCAAGAATAATTGGCAGCCATGTCTTACTATTATGATGAATCCTATGAGTACAATTCTTATGATGAATATGCAGATGCTTATGAGCAATATGAAGCAGAATGTGAATGGTATGAGGAAGAGGTGCCATCATGCAACACTTCTTACAATTTCAAGAGAAATGAAGATTATTCTTATGAATTTAAATCTGATGAATATGAATGTGTCACACCAACCAAGGATAATTCTATGAGTGAGTTCCAAAGATGGAGAGCAAAATATAAAACCTTGCCCCAACAATATCAAAAATATCAAGAATATCTTGCTTCGAGCAAAAATACACAAAATGCCATGTCTTTTGAGTACTATGCTGAACATGTTTTTGAAAATAGGCCCAAAAATGAAGATGTGGAGTTAGTGAAGAAAGGTTTATGCCCTTCTTGTAAGAACCCTTGGAGCGAGTATCATATATGTGTGCATGAAATGATGTCCTCCTTGAGGAGAGCTTTTGAGATTTATTCAAGAAGGGATTCCAAATATACCGATCCTAAGGAAAACAAGGGGCAAAATGAATCAGCTTGCTTGAAGGAGAAAAATGAAGAGACATCACAAGAGCATGAAGAAGATTCTATTGAAAATATGGAAGATCATTTCGAGACACCTTCTAGCTTAGACATGAACCAAAGAGCATCTACTGATGGATGCTTAAACTATGAAGGAGTACCTACTGATGGGTGCTCACACCTCTATGTTGGTGACATAGAGATCACTTTTGAAACTGTTGCTGCAATCCCAAGTTCCATTAAGCATGATAATGAAGACCTTGTAGCAGTTGAAGAAGAACCAAGATCAACTTCCCCATCACCACTTGAGCTTCATGAAGTTGGTCCAAGCAAAAATGAAGAAGATGAGGAGGTTCATTTGCAAGAGCCTCATTTTCTTGAAGGGTCCTTAAAGATGAATGAAAAGAAGATCCAAGAGTCCCTCAGCATTCTCCATGACACTCAAGCATTGGTGTCAAATTCTTGTTGGAGAGCTACTTCATTGGAGAAAACATCCTTCCTTGAAGATATGGAGAAGATTCAAAGAGCAATGTGCCACATCAAAGGTAATTTCATGTCTTTGCTTTTTGATAGAAACCATTTGTTTGAGCTTAATGAATTGTTACATGATGCATACTTGAAGAATAATGAGGATATTCATAAGCTCACAATTCAAAATGAGCAACTTCTTGAAAAGTTGCAAGATACTTGTTTTTCCTCCTATGTTTCAGATTGTCAAATGGTAGATTGTTTGGAGGATTCTCATGACATGGTGGATCATGAGAAATGTGAAAATTTGAATGTTCTTGATGTGTTTGAAGATGAACTTGAAGAGATCCAAACACTTGAGGTGGTGGAAGAGGAATTTGAATTGCCTCTTGATGAAGGTTGTGCAATTTTTAAAGAAGAGCATGATTCCTCTACATTGGAACCAAACTATGACAAAGAGTTCACACTTTTGAAGGAGCTGCATGATACTACCCATATGGATCCTCCCCATGATGAAACTTCTGTACTTTTTGATTATTTGGGTGATTTGGTTCATTCTCCTACATCCTACAATTCCATGTTTTGCAACATTAGTCTCAATGAAGTATGGGTGAAAGGGTTCTTTTTGATGGTGCCACATGAGGAGTATGGAACTCCTAGATTTACTTTTTATGATGATATGGTTGGAGCAAATTCTTATTCACATTTGCAGCAGCATACTTTATTACTTTATGATGATGCACATCTACATGGATGCACCTATGATATGCATTTGAGTCACTTGAAGACTCATGGTTTTTCTTGCTCAACACTTGATTCATTTGATGTTGGAGGAACTTCATCCAGCACTTGGGTGAATAGATTTATGATTGGAGAACATTTTTGTTGGAAGAGACATACTTTGTTATATCTTTATGATGATCACATTCAGGGATGTATGGGTGAGACTTCTTTGAGTCATTTGAAGTCTCCTTGTTTTTTCTGCTCATTATTTGGTTCAAATTTTAGTGGAGATTCTTCATTCACTTCTTGGATGAAAAAATACATGGCTGAATATTTTGATGGATATCACATCCTTTTGGAGCAGCTTTATAGGACATGGGATACTCACCTATGTCATTGGAGCAGATTTGATTTGTCACTTGAAGCTTGTATGCACTTGGAAAACGGTGGTCTACTTGCTTGGAGGTATAAGCACTTTCATGATTCTTTGATGAAGCACCTCCTTGATATTCATTTTCATTATGTATTTATGTACTTTGATGATATATATTTTGTACTCATGATGTTTGGAAGAATGCATACAAGAAAATGGGATCCAGGAATCCTCTTAACTAATGGTGTGGTTTGGAGAGCACTCTTAATTATTGGGGTGCAATACAAGCAATGGGACCCTGGAATAATTTTTAACTCATTGGTTTCAAATTTTTTGGGGAAACAAGCAGTATGGGAGATGGATTTCCCCACTTAATAAAGTGATTTTTATCAGAGTAGTGCAGCAGCAAGCATGTTGGTTCCTCTCTAAAATCTTCATGGAAACTCAAAGACTCAAGGTTGGGCAATTCAATGGCAACTTCAAAGAATTATACAGAAAGCAGGTTCTTCAACACCCATGTTTAAAATTTCTTGAGGACAAGCAATATTGGGAAGGGAGGATTTGTCATGTCCCAAATTTGGTATTGGGTCAAAATGGCCTAATCACATTGGCCCTATTCATTAGAGTTTGTCAAATTGGTGCTAAAGGTCAAATAATTGCCAAGGAGGAAAATTACTAGTTTCCTAGGTTTGGGGTGGAAACTTTGGGATTTGGAATAAGGGGGATAATAAATGATGTTTAGACATTATAAGGGTTCAAGTATTTAATAAATAGAGTGAATAAATAAATTCAAGAGAAATCCTAGGTGACAAATGGTTTTGGAGATATATGGAGGATGTGGGACCCACACTAGCTTGATTTTTCAAAATACATGGTATCTCTCTTTTGGCAAATTCGAATTAATGGGAATGTGAACACTCTTGGGTGAGTTGGTAAGTCATAACAAATTTCATTGATCATCTTAGGTCGAATTGGGAAGGATTGGTAACCTCCATGGAAGATAAAGAGTCAAAGTGGAAGTTTGTGGACATTTGGGCTAGATTCCCTAGCCTCTATGACACCAATGATGGAGCATCTATGACAACTATGACAAATTGCAGACCTGACCTCTGACATCTGACCAATATGACATGTCAGCCCCAAAAATAGGCTCAAAGAAGGCAAATTTGGGAGTTGGAGAAGCCAAAGAGACTCAAAATCGAATTTGGGAGAAGATGGAAGATTGGAACTAGGAGACAAGTGGCAAGTGTGGAATATTTCCTAAATGGAAATCTATTGAATCTATTGAGAGGATTTCGACCCTTAGAAGGCTAATGTTGGTTATAAAATGTAGAAATGAAGTATGAGAATAGATTTTGATCATTTGTAGAATTTGCAATTGCATTTGTGAAGAGGGAGAGCTAGTGGATGACTAGTTTCTTGCCTTAGCCAATTTCGAGGGTGAAAGATTCCCATCCAAGTTGGCAATTGGAAAGGCCATTCAGACCTATCATTTGGAGCTTCAATGGAGTCTTTATTTTCAGGTGTAATCTACAGGGAAGCTCATGGTTTCTTCTATTGCAGCTCGCTCCTTCAACCATTTCCAGTTTTGATGGCATATTCTTGATCCTTGAGGTAGGGCGTTTTTGGTGAGCTATTGTACTCTTTGGGGGAGCTTCTAATGATCCATTTATATTGTAATATGAAGTAAATACTCTTTTCTTCATCTCCAAAAAGTTTCAGGTCGAAATTCCAAGTAGAAGTGTATAAATCTAATTTTTAATGGAAGAACAATGCCATTTCCCCACTACCTTGTTGTGAACCAATGTATTGATGATGATTTAGAATGAATGGATGATTCTATGATGCATTTGTGATTAATGGACTGACATGGATGTATTTTACAAGTTTCATGTACTGTACTTGAGCATTTGAAGTATTTTTACTCGGTTTAATTGCATTGGGAGAAGAAATAGTGCCATTTCCCCAAGGGTCGAATTGGTGATTTTTGCAGTTGAATGGGAGAGGGTGAGAACAGTTGTAATAAACCATTAATGGTGCATATGATACCTTAATAACATACTTATCACATTACATACCTCTGTTCATAAATTTGAGTGGGTTTGGAGGCATTTGGGAAGCCATTTTCAGTACTTACCTTAGGGGGATTTGAACCCCAAATTACTAGTAAAATTGCATACTTGGTCCAGAATATTAAGAGAGTTTGTAGAGGTATTTTGGTGGTCATATGTTATCCATGAACATAATATTCAATTCCTAATATCATTCATACACCTTCCTTGAAGATTTGAAGGCATTTGGAGTCAATTTGAGACCTAGAGACCAATACTAGTCAAAGGGAAATCACTAGTAAAGTTACCTACATTGACCAGAATTGAAAGAGTATTTGAAAAAGTGTTTTAAAGGTACAAAGGAATCCCTAAAACACATATTTATGTTCTAATATCATTCATATACCTTTTCAGAAGATTTGGGATCATTTGGGGCAAATTTGGGACCTAGAGATCAAAACTAGTCAAAGGTCGAACTAGGGAAAAAAAGTGGAAAATTGCCATTTTAATAAAATTCCTAACAAGGGACATTACAATGGTATCAGAGCATGGTCCTTGCACCTGTGTATTAGGTACATACATTCAAGAATAATTGGCAGCCATGTCTTACTATTATGATGAATCCTATGAGTACAATTCTTATGATGAATATGCAGATGCTTATGAGCAATATGAAGCAGGATGTGAATGGTATGAGGAAGAGGTGCCATCATGCAACACTTCTTACAATTTCAAGAGAAATGAAGATTATTCTTATGAATTTAAATCTGATGAATATGAATGTGTCACACCAACCAAGGATAATTCTATGAGTGAGTTCCAAAGATGGAGAGCAAAATATAAAACCTTGCCCCAACAATATCAAAAATATCAAGAATATCTTGCTTCGAGCAAAATACACAAAATGCCATGTCTTTTGAGTACTATGCTGAACATGTTTTTGAAAATAGGCCCAAAAATGAAGATGTGGAGTTAGTGAAGAAAGGTTTATGCCCTTCTTGTAAGAACCCTTGGAGCGAGTATCATATATGTGTGCATGAAATGATGTCCTCCTTGAGGAGAGATTTTGAGATTTATTCAAGAAGGGATTCCAAATATACCGATCCTAAGGAAAACAAGGGGCAAAATGAATCAGCTTGCTTGAAGGAGAAAAATGAAGAGACATCACAAGAGCATGAAGAAGATTCTATTGAAAATATGGAAGATCATTTCGAGACACCTTCTAGCTTAGACATGAACCAAAGAGCATCTACTGATGGATGCTTAAACTATGAAGGAGTACCTACTGATGGGTGCTCACACCTCTATGTTGGTGACATAGAGATCACTTTTGAAACTGTTGCTGCAATCCCAAGTTCCATTAAGCATGATAATGAAGACCTTGTAGCAGTTGAAGAAGAACCAAGATCAACTTCCCCATCACCACTTGAGCTTCATGAAGTTGGTCCAAGCAAAAATGAAGAAGATGAGGAGGTTCATTTGCAAGAGCCTCATTTTCTTGAAGGGTCCTTAAAGATGAATGAAAAGAAGATCCAAGAGTCCCTCAGCATTCTCCATGACACTCAAGCATTGGTGTCAAATTCTTGTTGGAGAGCTACTTCATTGGAGGAAACATCCTTCCTTGAAGATATGGAGAAGATTCAAAGAGCAATGTGCCACATCAAAGGTAATTTCATGTCTTTGCTTTTTGATAGAAACCATTTGTTTGAGCTTAATGAATTGTTACATGATGCATACTTGAAGAATAATGAGGATATTCATAAGCTCACAATTCAAAATGAGCAACTTCTTGAAAAGTTGCAAGATACTTGTTTTTCCTCCTATGTTTCAGATTGTCAAATGGTAGATTGTTTGGAGGATTCTCATGACATGGTGGATCATGAGAAATGTGAAAATTTGAATGTTCTTGATGTGTTTGAAGATGAACTTGAAGAGATCCAAACACTTGAGGTGGTGGAAGAGGAATTTGAATTGCCTCTTGATGAAGGTTGTGCAATTTTTAAAGAAGAGCATGATTCCTCTACATTGGAACCAAACTATGACAAAGAGTTCACACTTTTGAAGGAGCTGCATGATACTACCCATATGGATCCTCCCCATGATGAAACTTCTGTACTTTTTGATTATTTGGGTGATTTGGTTCATTCTCCTACATCCTACAATTCCATGTTTTGCAACATTAGTCTCAATGAAGTATGGGTGAAAGGGTTCTTTTTGATGGTGCCACATGAGGAGTATGGAACTCCTAGATTTACTTTTTATGATGATATGGTTGGAGCAAATTCTTATTCACATTTGCAGCAGCATACTTTATTACTTTATGATGATGCACATCTACATGGATGCACCTATGATATGCATTTGAGTCACTTGAAGACTCATGGTTTTTCTTGCTCAACACTTGATTCATTTGATGTTGGAGGAACTTCATCCAGCACTTGGGTGAATAGATTTATGATTGGAGAACATTTTTGTTGGAAGAGACATACTTTGTTATATCTTTATGATGATCACATTCAGGGATGTATGGGTGAGACTTCTTTGAGTCATTTGAAGTCTCCTTGTTTTTTCTGCTCATTATTTGGTTCAAATTTTAGTGGAGATTCTTCATTCACTTCTTGGATGAAAGAATACATGGCTGAATATTTTGATGGATATCACATCCTTTTGGAGCAGCTTTATAGGACATGGGATACTCACCTATGTCATTGGAGCAGATTTGATTTGTCACTTGAAGCTTGTATGCACTTGGAAAACGGTGGTCTACTTGCTTGGAGGTATAAGCACTTTCATGATTCTTTGATGAAGCACCTCCTTGATATTCATTTTCATTATGTATTTATGTACTTTGATGATATATATTTTGTATTCATGATGTTTGGAAGAATGCATACAAGAAAATGGGATCCAGGAATCCTCTTAACTAATGGTGTGGTTTGGAGAGCACTCTTAATTATTGGGGTGCAATACAAGCAATGGGACCCTGGAATAATTTTTAACTCATTGGTTTCAAATTTTTTGGGGAAACAAGCAGTATGGGAGATGGATTTCCCCACTTAATAAAGTTATTTTTATCAGAGTAGTGCAGCAGCAAGCATGTTGGTTCCTCTCTAAAATCTTCATGGAAACTCAAAGACTCAAGGTTGGGCAATTCAATGGCAACTTCAAAGAATTATATAGAAAGCAGGTTCTTCAACACCCATGTTTAAAATTTCTTGAGGACAAGCAATATTGGGAAGGGAGGATTTGTCATGTCCCAAACTTGGTATTGGGTCAAAATGGCCTAAGCACATTGGCCCTATTCATTAGAGTTTGTCAAATTGGTGCTAAAGGTCAAATAATTGCCAAGGAGGAAAATTACTTGTTTCCTAGGTTTGGGGTGGAAGCTTTGGGATTTGGAATAAGGGGGATAATAAATGATGTTTAGACATTATAAGGGTTCAAGTATTTAATAAATAGAGTGAATAAATAAATTCAAGAGAAATCCTAGGTGACAAATGGTTTTGGAGATATATGGAGGATGTGGGACCCACACTAGCTTGATTTTTCAAAATACATGGTATCTCTCTTTTGGCAAATTCGAATTAATGGGAATGTGAACACTCTTGGGTGAGTTGGTAAGTCATAACAAATGTCATTGATCATCTTAGGTTGAATTGGGAAGGATTGGTAACCTCCATGGAAGATAAAGAGTCAAAGTGGAATTTTGTGGACACTTGGGCTAGATTCCCTAGCCCCTATGACACCAATGATGGAGCATCTATGACAACTATGACAAATTGCAGACCTGACCTCTGACATCTGACCAATATGACATGTCAGCCCCAAAAATAGGCTCAAAGAAGGCGAATTTGGGAGTTGGAGAAGCCAAAGAGACTCAAAATCGAATTTGGGAGAAGATGGAAGATTGGAACTAGGAGATAAGTGGCAAGTGTGGAATATTTCCTAAATGGAAATCTATTGAATCTATTGAGAGGATTTCGACCCTTAGAAGGCTAATTTTGGTTTTAAAATGTAGAAATGAAGTATGAGAATAGCTTTTGATCATTTGTAGAATTTGCAATTTCATTTGTGAAGAGGGAGAGCTAGTGGATGACTAGTTTCTTGCCTTAGCCAATTTCGAGGGTGAAAGATTCCCATCCAAGTTGGCAATTGGAAAGGCCATTCAGACCTTTCATTTGGAGCTTCAATGGAGTCTTTATTTTCAGGTGTAAGCTACAGGGAAGCTCATGGTTTCTTCTATTGCAGCTCGCTCCTTCAACCATTTCCAGTTTTGATGGCATATTCTTGATCCTTGAGGGAGGGCGTTTTTGGTGAGATATTGTACTCTTTGGGGGAGCTTCTAATGATCCATTTATTTTGTAATATGAAGTAAATACTCTGTTCTTCATCTCCAAAAATTTTCAGGTCGAAATTCCAAGTAGAAGTGTATAAATCTCATTTTTAATGGAAGAACAATACCATTTCCCCACTACCTTGTTGTGAACCAATGTATTGATGATGATTTCGAATGAATGGATGATTCTATGATGCATTTGTGATTAATGGACTGAAATGGATGTATTTTACAAGTTTCATGTACTGTACTTGAGCATTTGAAGTATTTTTACTCAGTTTAATTGCATTGGGAGAAGAAATAGTGCCATTTCCCCAAGGGTCGAATTGGTGATTTTTGCAGTTGAATGGGAGAGGGTGAGAACAGTTGTAATAAACCATTAATGGTGCATATGATACCTTAATAACATACTTATCACATTACATACCTCTGTTCATAAATTTGAGTGGGTTTGGAGGCATTTGGGAAGCCATTTTCAGTACTTACCTTAGGGGGATTTGAACCCCAAATTACTAGTAAAATTGCATACTTGGTCCAGAATATTAAGAGAGTTTTTAGAGGTATTTTGGTGGTCATATTTTATCCATGAACATCATATTCAATTCCTAATATCATTCATACACCTTCCTTGAAGATTTGAAGGCATTTGGAGTCAATTTGAGACCTAGAGACCAATACTAGTCAAAGGGAAATCACTAGTAAAGTTACCTACATTGACCAGAATTGAAAGAGTATTTGAAAAAGTGTTTTAAAGGTACAAAGGCATCCCTAAAACACATATTTATGTTCTAATATCATTCATATACCTTTTCAGAAGATTTGGGATCATTTGGGGCAAATTTGGGACCTAGAGATCAAAACTAGTCAAAGGTCGAACTAGGAAAAAAAAGTGGAAAATTGCCATTTTAATAAAATTCCTAACAAGGGACATTACAATGGTATCAGAGCATGGTCCTTGCACCTGTGTATTAGGTACATACATTCAAGAATAATTGGCAGCCATGTCTTACTATTATGATGAATCCTATGAGTACAATTCTTATGATGAATATGCAGATGCTTATGAGCAATATGAAGCAGAATGTGAATGGTATGAGGAAGAGGTGCCATCATGCAACACTTCTTACAATTTCAAGAGAAATGAAGATTATTCTTATGAATTTAAATCTGATGAATATGAATGTGTCACACCAACCAAGGATAATTCTATGAGTGAGTTCCAAAGATGGAGAGCAAAATATAAAACCTTGCCCCAACAATATCAAAAATATCAAGAATATCTTGCTTCGAGCAAAAATACACAAAATGCCATGTCTTTTGAATACTATGCTGAACATGTTTTTGAAAATAGGCCCAAAAATGAAGATGTGGAGTTAGTGAAGAAAGGTTTATGCCCTTCTTGTAAGAACCATTGGAGCGAGTATCATATATGTGTGCATGAAATGATGTCCTCCTTGAGGAGAGCTTTTGAGATTTATTCAAGAAGGGATTCCAAATATACCGATCCTAAGGAAAACAAGGGGCAAAATGAATCAGCTTGCTTGAAGGAGAAAAATGAAGAGACATCACAAGAGCATGAAGAAGATTCTATTGAAAATATGGAAGATCATTTCGAGACACCTTCTAGCTTAGACATGAACCAAAGAGCATCTACTGATGGATGCTTAAACTATGAAGGAGTACCTACTGATGGGTGCTCACACCTCTATGTTGGTGACATAGAGATCACTTTTGAAACTGTTGCTGCAATCCCAAGTTCCATTAAGCATGATAATGAAGACCTTGTAGCAGTTGAAGAAGAACCAAGATCAACTTCCCCATCACCACTTGAGCTTCATGAAGTTGGTCCAAGCAAAAATGAAGAAGATGAGGAGGTTCATTTGCAAGAGCCTCATTTTCTTGAAGGGTCCTTAAAGATGAATGAAAAGAAGATCCAAGAGTCCCTCAGCATTCTCCATGACACTCAAGCATTGGTGTCAAATTCTTGTTGGAGAGCTACTTCATTGGAGGAAACATCCTTCCTTGAAGATATGGAGAAGATTCAAAGAGCAATGTGCCACATCAAAGGTAATTTCATGTCTTTGCTTTTTGATAGAAACCATTTGTTTGAGCTTAATGAATTGTTACATGATGCATACTTGAAGAATAATGAGGATATTCATAAGCTCACAATTCAAAATGAGCAACTTCTTGAAAAGTTGCAAGATACTTGTTTTTCCTCCTATGTTTCAGATTGTCAAATGGTAGATTGTTTGGAGGATTCTCATGACATGGTGGATCATGAGAAATGTGAAAATTTGAATGTTCTTGATGTGTTTGAAGATGAACTTGAAGAGATCCAAACACTTGAGGTGGTGGAAGAGGAATTTGAATTGCCTCTTGATGAAGGTTGTGCAATTTTTAAAGAAGAGCATGATTCCTCTACATTGGAACCAAACTATGACAAAGAGTTCACACTTTTGAAGGAGCTGCATGATACTACCCATATGGATCCTCCCCATGATGAAACTTCTGTACTTTTTGATTATTTGGGTGATTTGGTTCATTCTCCTACATCCTACAATTCTATGTTTTGCAACATTAGTCTCAATGAAGTATGGGTGAAAGGGTTCTTTTTGATGGTGCCACATGAGGAGTATGGAACTCCTAGATTTACTTTTTATGATGATATGGTTGGAGCAAATTCTTATTCACATTTGCAGCAGCATACTTTATTACTTTATGATGATGCACATCTACATGGATGCACCTATGATATGCATTTGAGTCACTTGAAGACTCATGGTTTTTCTTGCTCAACACTTGATTCATTTGATGTTGGAGGAACTTCATCCAGCACTTGGGTGAATAGATTTATGATTGGAGAACATTTTTGTTGGAAGAGACATACTTTGTTATATCTTTATGATGATCACATTCAGGGATGTATGGGTGAGACTTCTTTGAGTCATTTGAAGTCTCCTTGTTTTTTCTGCTCATTATTTGGTTCAAATTTTAGTGGAGATTCTTCATTCACTTCTTGGATGAAAGAATACATGGCTGAATATTTTGATGGATATCACATCCTTTTGGAGCAGCTTTATAGGACATGGGATACTCACCTATGTCATTGGAGCAGATTTGATTTGTCACTTGAAGCTTGTATGCACTTGGAAAATGGTGGTCTACTTGCTTGGAGGTATAAGCACTTTCATGATTCTTTGATGAAGCACCTCCTTGATATTCATTTTCATTATGTATTTATGTACTTTGATGATATATATTTTGTACTCATGATGTTTGGAAGAATGCATACAAGAAAATGGGATCCAGGAATCCTCTTAACTAATGGTGTGGTTTGGAGAGCACTCTTAATTATTGGGGTGCAATACAAGCAATGGGACCCTGGAATAATTTTTAACTCATTGGTTTCAAATTTTTTGGGGAAACAAGCAGTATGGGAGATGGATTTCCCCACTTAATAAAGTGATTTTTATCAGAGTAGTGCAGCAGCAAGCATGTTGGTTCCTCTCTAAAATCTTCATGGAAACTCAAAGACTCAAGGTTGGGCAATTCAATGGCAACTTCAAATAATTATACAGAAAGCAGGTTCTTCAACACCCATGTTTAAAATTTCTTGAGGACAAGCAATATTGGGAAGGGAGGATTTGTCATGTCCCAAACTTGATATTGGGTCAAAATGGCCTAATCACATTGGCCCTATTCATTAGAGTTTGTCAAATTGGTGCTAAAGGTCAAATAATTGCCAAGGAGGAAAATTACTAGTTTCCTAGGTTTGGGGTGGAAGCTTTGGGATTTGGAATAAGGGGGATAATAAATGATGTTTAGACATTATAAGGGTTCAAGTATTTAATAAATAGAGTGAATAAATAAATTCAAGAGAAATCCTAGGTGACAAATGGTTTTGGAGATATATGGAGGATGTGGGACCCACACTAGCTTGATTTTTCAAAATACATGGTATCTCTCTTTTGGCAAATTCGAATTAATGGGAATGTGAACACTCTTGGGTGAGTTGGTAAGTCATAAAAAATGTCATTGATCATCTTAGGTCGAATTGGGAAGGATTGATAACCTCCATGGAAGATAAAGAGTCAAAGTGGAAGTTTGTGGACACTTGGGCTAGATTCCCTAGCCCCAATGACACCAATGATGGAGCATCTATGACAACTATGACAAATTGCAGACCTGACCTCTGACATCTGACCACTATGACATGTCATCCCCAAAAATAGGCTCAAAGAAGGCGAATTTGGGAGTTGGAGAAGCCAAAGAGACTCAAAATCGAATTTGGGAGAAGATGGAAGATTGGAACTAGGAGACAAGTGGCAAGTGTGGAATATTTCCTAAATGGAAATCTATTGAATCTATTGAGAGGATTTCGACCCTTAGAAGTCTAATGTTGGTTATAAAATGTAGAAATGAAGTATGAGAATAGATTTTGATCATTTGTAGAATTTGCAATTGCATTTGTGAAGAGGGAGAGCTAGTGGATGACTAGTTTCTTGCCTTAGCCAATTTCGAGGGTGAAAGATTCCCATCCAAGTTGGCAATTGGAAAGGCCATTCAGACCTTTCATTTGGAGCTTCAATGGAGTATTTATTTTCAGGTGTAAGCTACAGGGAATCTCATGGTTTCTTCTATTGCAGCTCGCTCCTTCAACCATTTCCAGTTTTGATGGCATATTCTTGATCCTTGAGGGAGGGCGTTTTTGGTGAGCTATTGTACTCTTTGGGGGAGCTTCTAATGCTCCATTTATTTTGTAATATGAATTAAATACTCTGTTCTTCATCTCCAAAAAATTTCAGGTCGAAATTCCAAGTAGAAGTGTATAAATCTCATTTTTAATGGAAGAACAATGCCATTTCCCCACTACCTTGTTGTGAACCAATGTATTGATGATGATTTCGAATGAATGGATGATTGTATGATGCATTTGTGATTAATAGACTTCCATGGATGTATTTTACAAGTTTCATGTACTGTACTTGAGCATTTGAAGTATTTTTTCTCAGTTTAATTGCATTGGGAGAAGAAATAGTGCCATTTCCCCAAGGGTCGAATTGGTGATTTTTGCAGTTGAATGGGAGAGGGTGAGAACAGTTGTAATAAACCATTAATGGTGCATATGATACCTTAATAACATACTTAACACATTACATACCTCTGTTCATAAATTTGAGTGGGTTTGGAGGCATTTGGGAAGCCACTTTCAGTACTTACCTTAGGGGGATTTGAACCCCAAATTACTAGTAAAATTGAATACTTGGTCCAGAATCTTAAGAGAGTTTGTAGAGGTATTTTGGTGGTCATATGTTATCCCTGAACATCATATTCAATTCCTAATATCATTCATGCACCTTCCTTGAATATTTGAATGGATTTGGAGTCAATTTGAGACCTAGAGACCAATACTAGTCAAAGGGAAATCACTAGTAAAGTTACCTACATTGACAAGAATTGAAAGAGTATTTGCAGAAGTGTTTTAAAGGTACAAAGGCATCCCTAAAACACATATTTATGTTCTAATATCATTCATATACCTTTTCAGAAGATTTGGGATCATTTGGGGCAAATTTGGGACCTAGAGATCAAAACTAGTCAAAGGTCGAACTAGGGAAAAAAAGTGGAAAATTGCCATTTTAATAAAATTCCTAACAAGGGACATTCAGAGAACACATCATATGCAAATACAGGAGTCTTAGTGTTGACATTATCCAGCAAAACAATGGATTCAGAATCGGTATGTATCGCTCGAATCATGGGGAAAGATGACCTATGGTGTTGATCTTCCCAAGGAGGTTCATCCAGACTCATGATATCCATAATAGATTCGTATGTAGGAAAAATATATGTAAGGGAGTCATTATAAGGTAAGGATGAAAGGATTCGAGATGATGAAGCAACCACCTAATGGTGGTCAATTATGTCGATCCAGTTGGGAGCTGATTGAATCACCTGATAGGTTGCTAGATTTTGGTTCAAGGGCATAGCGGTGCCAAGGGTTTGGAACTCAGATGAACTCGGTATCACCCATGAATTGGTAGACTCGTGGGATTGAGAAGTGCTTGTTGAAATCATGTTAATCGAAAATACTGAGGGGTGGAACTTCTGGAAATACCCCTATGATGGAGGAGTCCTTCAAAAGACCAACTCCAATGTCCTCAAAGTGAGGATGGGAATTCACCAGCAATGGGACGTTGTTGGTGGAATTTTGCTGTATTTACGGAGTGAAAAAATCTAATTGGTCTATCGTGACGATCTTCCCTTGATAGGGCAATTACACTAAGTGAAAAACAGAGGATGCTACGACGATCATGGCATAAAACCAATTGCGACCAAGTAAGAGATTGTAATCTAACGGAGCATCGATGATTTCCACGTGGATAGACACAGTCTTTCCCCCTAGTTCTATGGCAAGCCATGGAATGAGTCCGTACGGTTGAAAAACTCGCTCATCAAATGCTTTTAAAGTAGTAGGATATTGGGTCACTTCTGGAGAACCAATGGCTCTCCAACAGGTCAAATACATAATCGAGGTGGAAGCAACTTCGTCCAAAACGGTATGATGGATGTTGTTTCCACAAATCTGAGTATGAATCTGCAAGGCTAACTGGTGGGAAATCCTAGGCTTGAAATATTCCAGGTTAAACAAAATTGTGTTGGAAGAATCCAGATCAACGGATCCCAATGCTGATAACAAAGTTCTATGCTGTACGGGACAGTGTTGGAGAACTTCGAGGGTCGACATAGCATGAGGTGCCTGAGCTAAGTCTTCAATGATGATGTAGTTCTAGGTTGCTCGCGCATTGGGATTGAAAGTCTATCATGTCCCAAATTTGGAATTGGGTCACAATGGCCTAATCACATTATCCATATTCATTAGAGTTTGTAAAATTGATGTTAAGGGTCAAATAATTGCCAAGGAGGAAAATTACTAGTTTCCTAGGTTTGGGGTGGAAGCTTTGGGATTTGGAATAAGGGGGATAATAAATGATGTTTAGACATTAGAAGGGTTCAAGTATTTAATAAATAGAGTGAATAAAGAAATTCAAGAGAAATCCTAGGTGACAAATGGTTTTGGAGACATATGGAGGATGTGGGACCCACACTAGCTTGATTTTTCATAATACATGGTATCTCTCTTTTGCAAATTCGAATTAATGGGAATGTGAACACTCTTGGGTGAGTTGGTAAGTCATAACACATTTCATTGAGAATCTTATGTCGAATTGGGAAGGATTGGTAACCTCCATGGAAGATAAAGAGTCAAAGTGGAAGTTTGTGGACACTTGGGCTAGATTCCCTAGCTCCTATGACACCAATGATGGAGCATCTATGACAACTATGACAAATTGCAGACCTGACCTATGACATCTAACCACTATGACATGTCAGCCCCAAACATAGGCTCAATAAAGGCGAATTTGGGAGTTGCAGAAGCCAAAGAGACTCAAAATTGAATTTGGGAGAAGATGGAAGGTTGGAACTAGGAGAGAAGTGGCAAATGTGGAATATTTCCTAAATGGAAATCTATTGAATCTATTGAGAGGATTTCGACCCTTAGAAGGATAATGTTGGTTATAAAATGTAGAAATGAAGTATGAGAATGGATTTTGATCATTTGTAGAATTTGCAATTGCATTTGTGAAGAGGGAGAGCTAGTGGATGACTAGTTTCTTGCCTTATCCAATTTCGAGGGTGAAAGATTCCCATCCAAGTTGGTAATTGGAAAGGCCATTCAGACCTTTCATTTGGAGCTTTAATGGAGTCTTTATTTGCAGGTGTAACCTACAGGGCAGCTCATGGTTTCTTCTATTGCAACTCACTCCTTCAACCATTTCCAGTTTTGATGGCATATTCTTGATCCTTGAGGGAGGGAATTTTTGGTGAGCTATTGTACTCTTTGGGGAAGATTTTAATGCCCTATTTATTTTGTAATATGAAGTAAATACTCTGTTCTTCATCTCCAAAAAGTTTCAGGTCTAAATTCCAAGTAGAAATGTATAAATCTCATTTTTAATGGAAGAACAATGCCATTTCCCCACTACCTTGTTATGAGCCAATGTATTGATGATGATTTCGAATGAATGGATGATTCTATGATATATTTGTGATAAATATACTGCCATGTATTTCTTATAAAATTTTCATGTACTGTACTTGAGCATTTGAAGCATTTTTACTCAGTTTAGTTGTATTGGGAGGTGAAATAGTGCCATTCCCCCAAGGGTCGAATTGGGGATTTTTGCAGTTGAATGGGAGAGGGTGAGAATAGTTGTAATAATCCATTAATGGTGCATATGAGACTTTAATAAAATACTTAACACATTACATACCTATGTTCATAAATTTGAGTGGGTTTGGAGGCATTTGGGAAGCCATTTTCAGTACTTACCCCAGGGGGATTTGAACTCCAAATTACTAGTAAAATTGCATAATTGGTCCAAAATATTAAGAGAGTTTGTAGAGGTCTTTTGGTGGACATATGTCATCCATAAAAATCATATTAAAGTTATAATATCATTCATACACCTTCCTTGAAGATTTGAAGGCATTTGGAGTCAATTTGAGACCTAGAGACCAATACTAGTCAAAGGAAAATCACTAGTAAAATTACCTACATTGATCAGAATTGAAAGAGGATTTGCAGAAGAATTTTAAAGGTCCAAAGGCATCCTTGGAACACATATTTACGTTCTAATATCATTCATATACCTTCTCAGAATATTTGGGATCATTTGGGGCAAATTTGGGACCTAAAGATCAAAACTAGTCAAAGGTCGAACTAGGGAAAAAAAGTGGAAAATTGCAATTTTAATAAAATTCCTAATAAGGGACATTACAAAGTCTCCTTATGAATGGTGGCCTTGGGTGGGCGCAACATGGTTTCAGTAGTAGGTCTCTCGATGTGGAGGTGGCCATTAAGGGGAGGTGTCGAGGGAGATTATTCTGAGGGAGACTTGCCTTGGGCAGTCACAATTTTGTCCGAACCTGGGGGAGGATCATATGTATTTGTGCATTTGGATATGTGAACTGTCTCATTAGTCATCATGAGGACTTCACGATTCCAGGACTTTTATGCTTGGGAAGAAATGTTTTGGTTTTCCCCTTGCCGGGGTTCTTGCGTGACCATTTGTTGCTGTTGGTGAGGGAAAGGATCTGTTAACATTGCCGGATGGGAGGAACCTTTTTAAATTTTTGACTTCATCCTTGTAAGGACAGTCTTTGGTGTAATGGTCTTCCTGGAATATAAGTCAAGGAAAATTTTCTTCCCTTCTGAATTTGTTGTCGTTGTTGGTCTGTTAAGGTTTTGAGTTTTCCTGCTAAGTAGAAGGTTTCTTAGGTTTTCCTCTGTTGTTCTTCTTTTTCCCTCTGGATTGTTGTGATGAGGATTGAATGAAGTTCACCTCGGATGAATGAGCAGGAGGAGTAGATGTCTTAGGTGTATCCTGAGTTTGAAATGGAGCAACATAATTTTGTTTCCCACTCGATTTGGTTCCAAGCTGAGCCTTCACAGAACCAACTATTCCATCGATAGGAGGTTGAGTAGCGGGCTTTGTTGGATTAGTGGTGGTATGGGAGGCGTGAGGAATGAGCTCATATAATGTTCTGGATTGGGTATAAACCAAATCCTTATACTGTGCATGATAAATGGCTTTTTCCTCCGTAATAGGTCCTCCCATAGCAATATCCCTGGCGATGGGGGGTATAAATGACTTGGTGAACCAATTTGTCAATAATTGGCACGAAATCGATGCTTTGATTAATATTCGGCATCATCGTCACTCATGAATTTGATTGGATATATGTGTGGTAGTGGATAGGCGCAACGAAGTTAACAGGTCTGTTCCAGTCTCGTATCGGATGGGGAGCTGGAATTGTGTCAAGAACTGCATGGCCAGGGTATTGAAATATCTAAAGGAGTGTTGGGGTAGCTCGATATACCATTTTACTGCCGCGCCGATCATTGTGCATTGGAAGAGCTGTAACTGAATGGAATTATCCATCAATGAGTTTGATGAACACCAGAGATGGAAGGTCATAACGTGGTTCTTAGGGTTTTCCCCGGGCTTGGCATCGAACTTTGAGATGTCCAATGGTAGTTTGGCCGGTATGGGTGGTTAGTGTGGTTCATGCCAGATAGGATCGTTGATAAGTCTGGACAAGTCATGCAAATATAGTGTTTCCAAGAACGTAAGTTTCTGATTAGGCTGCGGGAATGAGTAATATTGATGGGGTATGTTGGCTTATCATATGCTGACCCAGAGGTTTTCAGTAAGACCCAGGTTCTTTGTGGTTTCCCCTTTTCCCAACAAAACCCCTTCGCAGCGGCCCTTTCGGCAACAACCTGCAAGAAGGTTGAGGTCTCACCCGAGGTGTATCTATGGGGTACTGCAGAATCAAGTTTCCACAGTATGTGATGAGTTGTTCAGTCGGACGTATTGCGCAACGTGGCAGGGGGAAAGCGCTGCGAGGAAAGACTGCGTGGTGAGGGACAATACCGTGGTCCACGCCTCTAAGTCCTTCTACCGCGGGACTTCTTGTGTGACTGTGATCTATGCAGCTCACACTACAAATTAAAACACTTGATATAACTAAGGTTCTGAAGTTATTATCACTAATCCTTCATTCAGTCATTCATTCATGCATTTAGGGTATCCACCACTCAACATGTGTTGCAGATGCGGATCAACTACCCTAGACCCTTCTTACTTCGTAATATGAAAATACTTAAGCTATATACCAACACTTAGCCGAATAACTGATTCATTACTGCTTCATACATAAAGACTAAACATTCACCATTCAACCATTCATGTAGACTTAACATATTATTTCCATACTCTCCTGATGGCAAATACATACAACAGTCCAACCATAACAGTATGTAAGGGAAAGTTCAGGCATTCATTTACAGAAAACAGATAAATGCACGCTACACAACCACATCACATTACACAGTATTTAACGTGGTTCACTCCCCTGGGTGGGAAGCTACGTCCACAAGAATAGTTGTTATATATATTCTTAATGGGAAGGGGACAACCGCTCTTAGTCTGCGCACTCAGCTGCAGACTCTCTTCTCTCTTGGCTAGGTCTCTGCGCACTCAGCTGTAGAGCTTTTACAATATGTTCGACTCAGAGAGATTTGATAATACAAGCTTGAGATTAATATTCTCTAAGAGTTACCCTCAATATCCCAATAACAAAAGAACGCCTTCCCTATGCAAAAGTGCCTCCTTAAATAGATCATGACCGTAGGTCATGTCTTTACAATGTCGAGGCAGAAACCCTTATGTTTTACAAAACTGGAACGGTTTTTCTAAACCGAACTGTTGACTCTGGTAGCGAGTGCTCCATTGTGGCGGTCCTCCACACCTTCAGCCTATCACTATCGGCCTTTCCGTTGCACACACGCCAATCAGTCACTTTCATCGAGCTGCCCTTCTTCTAACGTCCTCATACAACTGGCTCAGCTCCCATTCGCTTTCACCAAACTGTTCTTCCTCTAACAACCTTTTACACTTGGCCACCGCTCTGCCTTCCTAGAGCATCTTTGCCAAAACTAGAACACCGATGGTCTATCCGATACATGTACCCATCCTTCATCCAACACTCTACTTTACAGGCTCCACGTGGCTTGATCACTTTGCAGCACTGATCTTCGTAGTACCCTTCGAAGTGCTGCCAAAATTTGGTTGTTGCACACAACTTCGCAGCATCCCCCATACTTGTACAAAATTATATCATTTGTTGAGCTGCGCTCAGCTCCGCAGCTCAACCTCCTTGTGTTATCCAAAATTTCCCCAACATGCCCCTAACACTTATGTGTGGCTCATCCCTGAGCCACCTTCTTATTCAGCCTTCTCGATTTGCTCCGCGACCTGTGGAGCTAGCTTGGCTGCGAACTGATTGTAAGTGCTGATCAATTGTTCCACTGCTTCCTTGGTGTCTTGCTCGACTTGCTTTACTGTGTCAAGTAGTGATGGGGTTATCTCTTCTCCAATCTATCCTTGTACCTGCTCCTAGTTGTCACGCAGATCTTTCAGCTTGTCTTCGATCTGCTGCGATATTGCTGTGGCATCCTCCAGGAGTTGCTGCGACTGATTATCCATCTCAGTCTCTTTTTCTCTTAATCCTTGGACCTCTTTTTTCAAACTTGATATCTCCTTATACCTCGGCAGTCTATCCCTGGGTGGTAGGGCCTTGAATTCTAAGTCCAATTTTTCAAGCACGGACTACTTTTCCTTTACTGCGGTCTTTACTTGTAGTAGCGCTAGATCCTCTTCAAGGGCAGTAAATGCCTTTGAAGTCTTTTCCAACAAATCTTGGCACTTAGCCGTTTCAATGGTTATGTTCTGTGCCGCCGCATTAACTACTTGTTCTCTTAACTATTGCTCAGTTAATACAACCTGTGGGTTGAGTTTTTCCTTGAGGAAGGTGATGTCAGCCTCATAGAGGACTTCCTTATCCTGCATTTGTACTTTGAGGGATCGCACCATGTCTCCTATCCTCAGAACGCTATCCACAGGATCATCTTGGACCTGCAACTCTTCAATATCCTCTGCGACAGCAGTAATAGTGACCTCTAATCGCAGCCGTCGGTCTTGTTCATCGTGCAGTTACATCGCGGTGTGTGAGCTCGACTCCTGGAGCTGTCTATTGGCTACTTGTAGTTCAGCTTCTGCCTTCATTGCATCAGTAGTTCTATCACGCATCTCATCTCCAATCTGCAGGTGCAGATAGTGCATACTTGGTAGCGGGATCTTGGCCAAGTCGAGCTCTACGCGCTCGACATTCTTCGCATCCAGAAGCACTTCTTCTGACATCGACAGTGAGATGGTCATTGGGTCTAGATGGATGAATCTTGTCTTCGTTGGCAGCGTGATGGCTAGCTGCGTGGGTTTCTGCTGTGAGGTTCCTCTGGACCTCCCTTCTGACTCTGGGTCGCGTGGCATGAGTAGTCTCTTCCGCACATCCTCCATCTTTTGCATCAGTCCTTGCAATGCGAACCAGTCCTTTTGTAGGTCATCCTGTATGGCCTTGTCCTTTTTCCCTTTGTTTGTCATCAGCTCTTCCATCTGCTCTGAGACATTTTCGGCAATCATGTCAAAGTCTTCTTCATTAAGGACTGTTTCTGACTGAATCTTGGTTGCTTTCATCTTCTTCCGCACTTTCATCTTTAGTGGGATTTCAAGTTCTTTCCTTTTTCCTTTTTCCTTTTCTTCAGTGATTGGGCATGGCTGCGGAATTGGTTCGTCTTCTTCTGAATCGGTCGGAACATCCATTACCTCGACACGGAACTTTGCCAGCCAGTCCCTCATGAGGATCTCAATGTCTTCCTCGTACATATGGTAATTAATTCGATACCATTCCAGATTTTTCGTCTGTGCCTTGGGAGAAATAAAAATACAACGCACGTCTGCATGAAAGTCGACAATGCAAATATATTTTGACGTTACATGCTTCATAATGCGCGAAGTGCGCATGATTGTGTCTCGCAGCTGGGTGTAATACTAATAGAAGACCTCGGCTATTGCATGTTGCTGCTCCGCGTTCAAATTTTCCCAAAGGTTGGCATATCGAACTCCTCTGGGATCATTGGTGTCTGCAATTACACCGACATAGTCCTTGGGCTCCTTCCATCCAACAAAGGTGATTAGGATAATAAACCATGTGAAGTGGAAGTGACCTCCATTCTCTTGGGTGTCATTGAGTTCCTGCAGGAACTCGTTGAGAAGGTACTGACACCAATTGAACTCGGTTCCTTCAGCCGTTGCGACACCGAGTGGTACTGCGCCTGTAGGCACCTCCGAAGGCCTGGTTGTTGTCAGGATTTTTATGGCCAGCAACTGCGTAACAAAATTTGTCATCCTATCTTCGATTTCTTTTGTCGGAAAACCTCTTTTTCCTTTCACCAGTGCATGGCTTTTCTTCACCTTCGTGACAACTTCTTTTTCCTTACTCTTCCCTTGGAAGAACTGGTTGGGTTCCTTGCCGCATTTGCTTAGTCCTGTGATCTGGTGGATTAAGTCTATATTCAGATCAACATTTCTATCTAGCCATAGGTATTCCTGATGGATTCGCGCCATCAAAGTGTGAACCACCACATTAACTTCTAGTGAACGGTCAAAATGGGGTAATCTCAGTAGGTTCAACAATCCTGACTGGACTACCGGCGTCAGCCAGCTCTTGGCAACCAAGTTAAGGTTTCCTTTCACATCTTTCTTCTAGCACACGTACTGGTCTGGCTGGAAGTGTGGGGACTTGGGGATCATGGGGTTCTTCCTTCTGTACTCCGAGGAGGTCATAATATTCCCACTTACATTCTGGAATCTTTCCGAGCAAGTTCTTGGAAACATCAACATGCTTCGAAATGGGTGACAAGGGGATTTCATAATGTGGGTTCTTGACCAGCTTAAACACAGGGGCATCCAACGCCTGAGGTGATATGTACTCTGGTGTAAGCTTTAAAGGTATCTCCTTCTGAAATATCAGTGATTGTGGTACCGTCGAGCTTGGCTTGGGGATCTTTGTTCATGGTCCGACTATATCTTTCCCCTATCTTGCATGACTAGATTATGTCGAGGTGACCTTCGAGATGCCTGACGGGGTTCTAGTACAACCTTCTTGGCAGGTGTTTTCGTTAACTCTGCAATCCCTCCATGCTGAAAGACTCTGACCGTTTCTTTGATTGTAAGCTCTTCTTCTCTATTTGAGGATTCGGACATTCAGTGGCGGGAGTAGGCAAATGTTACAGATAAGTTATTGAGGATTTCTAATATAGGAGTGAGCGCAAGAAAGTTCTAAGTGTTTGGTAACGTCCACGAGTCCTTATGCGGCATTACTTATAGGCATAGGTGAGTCCTCCCGCGCCTACCAACGGTTAGATGAGCATTAAATGTGGTATCCGTTGGCCAAATCGAACAGATCCTTCAGTCCCTTTCTTCGTCAGCGTGTTCAGAATGACTATATTTGCGTTAATTGCTCAAGCGAGTGCTTGAAATGGTCACGTAATGGCTATATTTTTCTCAAAGGCAGTGTAATGACTATTTTTCTGAGTGCTATGCCGAGCTGTGCAGTAGGCCATCTCTGATCCTACAAAGCTACTTCGTGGTGTCGGTGTTTGAATTGCACGGCTCCCTTTTTCTTTCCTTTCTTCTTCTCTTTTTTTTTTTCCCAGCTTTAGCAGTGATGCGCTGTATATACATTATCTCTCTTATAGTACATGTACAAAATCCTTTACATTTCCAGTGTCCCATTTCAATTGCACTTGACACTTAGAAATTTCTCCCTCTGTTTATCATTCAGGATTCTGTGAAGCAGGACTATCATGGTACAGCTTTAGCCTGCTTCCATTTATCAAAATTGGAAAAGTATCGCCAGCTAAGGTGGCTAACTGGACTGCACCAGTGTTAGTAACATGTATCACAGTATATGGACCAAGCCAATGCATATTAAATTTATCAGGAAACTTCATGAATTTTCTATCATACAGGAGGACGAGGTCACCTACCTGAAAGCACTTGTTCTTTATATGGAGATCGTGCCATGATTTCTCGTGGTCTTTCTGGACTTGCTGGTGGAAGCCGGCGATGACGTGATCTTCCTCCAACCCAACTAGGTGTAGCAACCTTTCTTCTAGCGCTGCGGGGTCTGCCATCCCTATGAATGCAGCGATTCTCAATTTGGGCAAAATATACTCCATTGGCATTATAGCTTCCTATCCGTAAGCCAACCGAAAGGGTGTGTGTCCCGTCAATTTATTGCAAGTTGTCCTGTATGCCCATAACACAGATGAGATGCATAGATCCCAATAATCTCTATTCACATTGCAAACTTTAGTCAAGGAATTCTCCAGTATTTTATTGAAAGCCTCAACAGTGCCATTCGCTTGCGGGTGATATGGTGTACTGCGCTGATGATGGATATGGAATTCCTCTGCGAGAGCTTCAATGGTCTTGTTTAAAAAGTGAGTTCCTTGATCACTCATCAAAATCTTTGGGCATCTGAATCTAGACAATACTTCTTCAAAAATGAACTGCGCGGTAGTACCTGCACTGCAGTCCTTCACTGGCTTTGCTTATGCCCATCTGGTAAGGTAGTCAGTAGCAGTAATGATGTAACTCGCACCAGTTCTCTTCCCTGGTGGGTTTATAGGTCCCACAAAATCAATGGCCCATTTTCCAAATGCCTACAAGGTCAACTATGGATTCAATGGCATCTCATCTTTGCGCGAAGGTTTTGCTATTCTATGACAAAAATCGTAGTTCCGGTAGTATTCTTTAGAGTCTTTATGGATCATAGGCCACCATAGCCCTGCGCATAGTACCTTCTGCGCAGTAGCCCTTTTAGCATAGTGACCTCCTGCGATCCCTGAATGCGCATCTACTCAGATGAATTGTTTCTCATGGTCTAGTATGCATCAGCACAACACTTCATCCAGCTTGAGTTTGTATAGCTGACCTGTAATAATAGTGAAGTATGCGGAGCGCACCAGTAGTTGCTTCTTTTGTTGGATGGAAAAGTCCTGAGGTGCTAATCCTGTTGTTAAAAAATCAATAATATCCTGATAATAATCATCCGAAACTTATATAGCAAATAACTGTGCATCAGGAAGACTGTCCTCAATGTTTGTCAGCTCTTTTCCTGACTCAATCCTAGAGAGGTGATTAGGTCCTAAGTTCAGCCTGCTTGGTTTAACAATGATCTCGAAATCATATTCATGGAATAGCAACAACCATTTGCATATGCGCCCCCCTAACAATGGCTTATTGACCAAGTATTTCAAAGCGGAATGGTCAGTAAACATGAGGAAGTGCGCACCAAGCAAGTAGTGTCTAAATTTCTGTAGCACATATACCATCGCAAGACCTTCCCTCTCAGTAGTAGTGTAATTTTTTTCCGCTGTGGAGAGATTTCTGCTTGAAAATGCGATGGGATGGTCAATACCTCCTTCTCCTGGTTGAGCTAATACGACTCCCAGGGAAATGCATGATGCATCAACATGTACATTGAATGGCTTCACCTAGTCTGGGAAGACTAGGATCGGCGCAGTAACCATCTTCTCCTTTAGTGTATCAAAACCCTGCTCGCACTTTGCGTTCCAAATGAACCGTGCATCTTTCTTTAGCAACTTTTCCATTGCTGCGGTTATCTGTGCGTAACCCTTTATGAATTTCCTGTAATATCTGGTATGGCCTAAGGTAGAGCGCAACATCTTGACTGAGTTTGGTGTCAGTAGATTTACAATAATTGAAATCTTCGCAGGATCCACCATCAATCCTTGCTTACAGAAAATGTGAACAAGTAGAATCCCATAAGGAACACTAAAAATACACTTCTTCAGATTTAAGGAAATCTGATGCTGTCTACACTTCTCAAGCATCATTCTGAGATTCGCGCAGTGGTTCTTCAATAGTCCAAACACAGTCCAATCATCAAAATAGGCTTCTAGAAACTTGTGCATAAAATATTTAAAGGCTGTGATGACAACTCTGGAAAAGATGGCAGGTGCGTTCTTTAGACCAAAAGGCATTACTGTGTATTGGAATGACCCCCATTCTATAGCAAAAGTTGTCTTATGCCTATTTGCAGGATCAATCCTAATCTGATGATACTCGGAGAACCCATCAATAAAAGAGTAGGCCTCATTCCCTCCAACATTATCAAGTACTACGTTTGTGAAAGGAGTAGGGAATGGGTCGTGCATAGATGCATCATTCAACTTTCTGAGATCCACACAAATCCTGATCTCACCTTTCATTTTCTTTTCTTGGACAACCATGGGGCTAATCCACTCGGATTCTTCAACAAGTTCAATGATTCCTGCTTCAAGCATCTTGTCTAGCTTTGCATGGACTCTTTCTTTGTACTGCGGGTTTAGTTTGTATGGCCTCTGCTTCACAGGCTTGGTGCCTGGCTTCAAATGTATTTTCATGACCCCTAGGTCTCCTAGGATTCCTTTCATTTTTGTGAATTTCGTCGGGAACAGCTCCTGATACTCATGTAGGATGTCTGCGATCTCTGCAATAGTCTGATCATCCCAATAGTCTCCAATTGATGCGAACTTTGGCTTTTCGCTTGTGCCAATGTTGACCTTCTGTGTCTTTACTGGTCTGCTCATGTCTGGGATTTCTAATGGAGGTCCTTCTACGTCGCGCACACCCTCCGATTTTGGTATGTTTACATTGCGCAAATCATCCTCATTGTCTTCCTGTCTATCATCGAGTACTTCAGCTAGGTTATAATACTCAATGGGATGTTTTTCGTGTTCCTTCCATTCTGACTGTAGGTGTGCAAGAATGCCATCTGTCCTGAAGAATTATTCCAACGTCATATCTTTGTGAGGACAGTCTATTCTGAATATGCGTTCCTTAATTATCTGCAACGTGTCATGGATCAGTGGGTTCTCGTCATCAAAGATGAAGTCCTTATGGAAGTTCGCAGTCAACGTATCCCAATCAGTGGTTTCCCTGTGCAACTCTAGGTCTAGGTACCATTTCTTTGGAATGTCATCGTCCAACATATGTACAAACAAATGTACCCATTCTATATGTGGCCTGTCCACCCATGCTTGTGAACAGACTTCAAGATGCTGGTGAGGGTCTGTCTGTCCATTAAACTTTTCAAAAGGTAAAGTAACCCTTTCATCAAATCGAATCTATATCTTAATCCTACATTGATCCCAAGTAATCAATGTCTGCTTGTGTGCAGCCCACCATATGGCTGGTGTGTCATGCAGTTCCATATCCAATGCGAGTAACCTATGCTCATCTGGAACTGCTGCAGTATATTCTTGGATAAAGGTATAAACATTAGTAGAACCATCATATGTGGGAATAGGACTTACCTCCTTTCCGATCTAGTGCAATGATTTCATAACCTGTGCACACCTTCTCGCTGATACTTCATGCATGCGGCTTTGCCAATTTTTCAGTCCTGTCTCCAAGTCAGAGACACAAGAGCTATCACATCTCCAGCTGAGTGTACCATCTACAGTTGGATTAATGTAATCTTCCTGGTTCGCGGTGATCTGGTATAGTCTGTCCAAGTCTTGAGCCTTGGATTCCTCCTGAATTATGTCCCCATATTTGGGATCCAATGGTGCGATGACCCTAAGATGCTTTCCTTCAAATATTATCTTCTTAGTCTTTAGGTCTATGATAGCGAGGTTATCCATGGCCTAGTCAATTCCTAATAGTGCAGGAAAAGGCTGACTATAGTCCACAATCTCGATAACTTCAAAGTCTACATGACTCTGGACTCCATTGATGTCAACTACCACATCAGCTAACCGGCCAAAAGGTATGACTTTTTCTTGGTTAGCCATTCTCAACTTGACAAGTGACCATAATAGCTTTGGTTAACCCATCTGCTACCTTGTCTACTTAGTCAAGACATTCACTTCAGATCCCAGATCAAGGATGACTTCATCCATTTCAAAATCTCCTATATGAGCGGTAAGATTCATTTCTCGACCTATTCTTTTATGCTTTCGTATGTGATATACAGCGCTATTAGAAGTTTATGTTCCCGTCTGTGGTTCATATTGGTTTATGAACTTCTGTAGCTCTACTATGGCATTTTCACTTTTTAGTAGCTTAATGCAGCTTCGCAGGAACTGCGCAACGGAAGTGATGACATCCATTGCGGTACTTGTTTTGTCATAAGTAGCTGGCATGTCTTTAACATGTGGTATCTCACTGCGCAACGGGATCCTTGTCGACTTAGTTGTTAATTCTATGGAGGTATTTCGCACGTCGATAAATACCTCCTTGTTCTTTCGTAGGTTGAGAGCAGGTATTTTTCCCGGAGCTTTCCTTATCCATACTGTCTCAAGAGGGTTCTGCTTTGCGTGAGCCTCCCCTGATGTGGAAGCTTCTGCTCCCCTATCGTAGCCTATCTCAGAACCACTGTGCATGACCACATTGATGCTCAGGTCCACTGGTGTGTTTTCTACTGCTATCCACTGGATGTTTGGATTTGGTGCTTCCGTCCGTCTTCTTTTCTGCATTTCCACCTCTAGCATTGGGCAATATTCAATAACATACTCGAATGATTTACAATAGTTGCATGTAGTGCATGGGTTAACACAATCTCTAGATACGTGACCTAGCTGGCCACAATTATAACAAATGACCTGACCACGGCCTCTTCCCTGCACCGGGCCAGCATTTCTTCCTTTATTGCGGTATCCACCACCACGGCCTTTGTATCCTCCTTGATCATATTGCGCGTTTTCTTGTTTTGGCTGGTTTTCTTCTTGTATGCGGTACAAGCTAGCACCTCTCATTGCATCCATATCTCATTTTCTTTCATTCATTAGCTCATATGCGCAGAAGTTGGATTCATCATGTCCAACTGATTTACATAAAGTGTAGTATAATTTTTTTGGTGTTTTCACATATTTCTGTATGAGATAGCAGTCTTTAGGTCTGTGTCCTATAGTTCTGCAAATTTCACACCATGGGGCCTGATTCTGATTTATTGGATTGGGCACACCACTGTTAAGATAGTCACGGAATAACGGGCAATGCTCTTGATCATGTCCTTCTCCTTTACAACCTGTACACCATACCTCATTCCTAGGTTCATACCTTTGTTCTTTTCCATTCTTCATGCTTTACAATTCTAGTGTTAGGGTGGTTAGCTAGTTCTGGATTTGAGACATCCCATAACTAGTCTCACCAATCGACGAAGCCTCTATCTTCATCGCGATCTCCAAGGCCTCTGCCTGCAATGCAAGCTTCTGCTGCATCAATGGTAATATAATGTGGGGCAACAGCGCAGCAATAAACCATTCCTTGTTTTGTTCTGGAGCTATAACAAAGCTCACTTGGTCCAATAAGGTCTTGAACTTTTGATCAAACTCCCAAACCATTTCAGTCGGTTTCTGCTTTATTTCTTTCAACTCGGTTATACACTGAGATTCAGATTTGGGTTTCTTAAACTCTGCTACAAGCGCAGCTTTAATTTCTGCGATGGTTCTCGACTGTGTCTGAGAGTACTTCATAAACCAATGTAAATCTCTATCTCTGAGGGTGGTAATGAGCTGTGCTCTCTTCACAGCATCATCGTGGATTTGTCTTACGCTCCATACGGCTTCACAAAGAAACCAATGCTGGTCAGGGTCTTTTAGACCAGTTCCTTTAAATATCGGTAGCTTCATATCAGTGTTTTCCATCATGTTATTAGGTAGTGGAGTACCGTGAGAAGCACCTTAAGTAGTTCCCTGAGTGGTGCTAGGATGGGTAGCACCCGGATTAGTACGTGGCTGTTGTGAGGGGCTCTGCGCAGTGAAAGTAAATGGGAGTATCGGAGTAGATGTACTCGGTTGAGTATCTTGAGGGGTGGGTTGTGTAATGGGTTGGATTTGAGATAAGCGAGGCGCGGTCTCTACAACCGACAGATGTTGAGGGGTGGATGGAGGAACAGATTTGTTGTTAAGGTCACAAGGAATTTCAGTATCTATGTGGGGTCCAGTGCCTCCAAGATTCTTATTAATTTTATATCTCTTCCCACTTCTCAGATTATGAGTGTCTTCATTAGATTCACTATATATACTGTTTACCATGACAGACTTGGAAATATTACTGCATTCTTAAAACACCCTTCTCAGCTAACAACATCTTAATGTATAGACTGAGATTGTTCAGGTACTTACCTTGGAATCCGTCGAAAAAGTGTGCTTCTGCTTGGCTATAGGATTTGAGTGTGTCTAAAGCAAATTTTGTTACGAAGCCTTCTAGCATGTGATCGACCCAGAAGTCAACTGCACGTGTCAATGGACTATCTATTGCTTTGAGCTGCGTTATGAGCTCTGGAGTCCACTCTGTAGGGATTGCTCCATGAAAACAGGTTTTCTTCTCTGCGAGCCGCGAGATCCACTCATGCAACACGTCTGGAAATGATGCCCAGAAAATTTTGTGAATATCTTTCCATAGATATTTATTCAACCACTGTTCGTCAGATAGACGTGGATGTCTATTCTCTTGCCTTGCAAAGTCTCTTACGGTCTTGTCACACCAAGACCGGATCTCTGTCTTTTTGGGAAACCAATTGTCAGAACATTTCGGGAACTCATGTTCTTCGTCACACATCACAACTGCAACTCATCACGGATTCTAGTCCCTACAATGGAACCATTTGTTGGCTTATCATATGCTGACCTAGAGGTTTTAAGTAAGACCCAGGTTCTTCGCGGTTTCCCCTTTTCCCAACAAAACCCCTTCGCATCGGCCCTTTCAGAAACAACGTGCAAGCAGGTTGAGGTCTCACTCGAGGTGTATCTATGGGGTACTGCAGAATCGGGTTTCCACAGTATGTGATGAGTTGTTCAGTCATGTACTGTGCAGCGTGGCAGGGGGCAAGCACTGTGAGGCAAGACTGCGCGGTGAGGGACAACACTGCGGTCCACGCCTCTAAGTCCTTCTACCGTGGGACTTCTTGTGTGACTGCGATCTACGCAGCTCACACTATGACTTAAAACAATTGAGATAAATAAGGTTCTGAAGTTATTATCACTAATCCTTCATTCAGTCATTCATTCATGCATTTAGGGTATCCACCGCTCAACATGTGCTCCAGATGCAGATCAACTACCCTAGACCCTTCTTACTGCGTAATATGAAAATACTTAAGCTATATCCCAACACTTAGCCGAATAACTGATTCGTTACTGCTTCATACATAAAGAATAAACATTCACCATTCAACCATTCATGCAGACTTAACATATTATTTCCATACTCTCCTGATGGCAAATACATACAACAGTCCAACCATAACAGTATGCAAGGGAAAGTTCAGGCATTCATTTACAGAAAACAGATAAATGCACACTACACAACCACATCACATTACACAATATTTAACGTGGTTCACTCCCCCGGGTGGGAATCTACATCCACAAGAATGGTTGTTATATATATTCTTAATGGGAAGGGGACAACTTCTCTTAGTCTGCGCACTCAGCTGTAGACTCTCTTCGCTCTCGGCTAGGTCTCTGTGCACTCAGCTGTAGAGCCTTTACAATATGTTCGACTCAGAGAGATTTGATAATACAAGCTTAAGCTTAATATTCTCTAAGAGTTACCCTCAATATCCCAATAACAAAAGAACCCCTTCCCTATACAAAAGTGCCTCCTTAAATAGATCATGCCTGTAGGTCATGTCTTTACAATGTCGAGGAAGAAACCCTTTGGGTTTACAAAACTGGCATGGTTTCTCTTAACCAAACTGTTGGCTCTGGTAGCGAGTGCTCCATCGTGGCGGTCCTCCACGCCTTCAGCCTATTGCTATCGGCCTTTCTGTTGTGCACATGACAACAGGTCACTTTCGCTGAGCCGCCCTTCTTCTAACGGCCTCGTAAAACTAGCTCAGCTCCCAGTTGCTTTCATCAAACCGTTCTTCCTCTAACGACCGTTTACACCTGGTCGCTGCTCGGCCTTCCTGGAGCATCTTTGCCAAAACTAGACCACTGATGTTCTATCCGATACTTGTGTCCATCCTTCGTCCAACACTCTGCTTTGCTGGCTCCACGTGGCTTGATCACTTTGCAACACTGCTTCCTCGTAGCACTGATCTTTGCAGCACCCTTCGAAGTGCTGCCAAAATTTGGTTGCTGCGCACAACTTCGCAGCATCCCCCATACTTGTACAAAATTATATCATTTGTTGAGTTGTGCTTTGATCCGCAGCTCAACCTCCTTGTGTTATCCAAAATTTCCCCATCTTGGGCCAGGCCCAATAGGGTACAGGGATACCGGTGGGACCCTGCACAACATATTGCTGCATATTGTACCCAAACATGTTAACTGTAGGATATTGTTGAAAGTTTTGTGTGTTGGGAACCATCTGGTTAACCGGTGGTGGTTCGGTGGATTCGGAATCGAATTAGAGACTGGTTGTTGAGTGTATTGTTGGGTGGGAATGAGAGGTGGAGGCCCTTGGGATTGTTGTGTCCAAGGGACATTTCCAAATCCTTGATTGGGTGGATTTCCCATGCCTTAGGGGGGCGCGGTTCCTGGAAAAATGGATCCCATGGGATGTTTGTTCTACCCTGATTAAAAGGCAGAGCTTGAAGTGGTGGGTTCCATGGAGTGTTCGAGGTAGTGGGATAAGGAATTCTGGAATTCAAGTTTGGGGGAGCAAAAGCTTGATGCTGATTAGGTTTCCTGCCATATTGATTTGGGTTTCCGAATAAGGAATACCCCCCAATCGGTGGGATTTGAGATCCCCAAGAAGGAATTGGGCCTCACGAGGGAATTTGGAAGTTAGTTCCGGTTGGAGTACTAACATAAGGTTGTCCACTGCCAGGTTGAGTATATGTTCCCCACGGAGCAAATGATGTTGATGGAGAAGGTTGTTGAATGGTTCCTATTGGGCCACTGACAAGTGGTACTCCTCCAAAAGATGTGGTATGGGGCCCCCACTGAGATGATGAAGTGGATGGAGGTGGGTTTTCAGTAGCCCCACTTGGGGAAGAAAAAATGATTTTTCCTCTAATCGATGGGATTGGTGGTACCCAGTCGATGTAGATGGTCCGACCAGAGGAGGTTGGTTACTAGGACCAATTGTTCCAATGAATGGCTGTCCTCCGGAAATGGTATATATTGTGGCTGAAGAATGACCTCCAGTCACGTTGGGTGTTTGAACAATAGAGGTTTGAATTCTTCCAGTAATGACACTAGAAGGGTGAGGTGGTGCAGATTCGCCAGCTGCACTAAAGGTGCCGACTTGTGAAGAGGATCTTGCGCCTTTTCTGGATAGTGGTAGTGATGGTGAAAAGATTGGGTTGGTCCTCATAGCAGGTATATCCCCTAAAGGTAAGCCAAACATGTTGTGCGGAAATAAGTGTGGGGACAATAGTAGAGGACTTCCAGGTGCCACGTTCATAGGAATGGAAACGGTGCAAAAAGCGTCAAGGACTTGGCCCAGAGTTGTATCCCATAAAGTGGAGGTTGGATAAAAAATGTTAGCTATCCTGTTGGGGTCCGAAAAGAGTTCTGGTATAGTCCAGTCTGAGGGTCCTGACCGACCTACGAATGATTCACGATAAGTTGCATCGCTAGATGGATGTTGGGAAGCTTGAAAATCAGGAAGATCTATGTCTTGGGAAGTGGGTGCAGGGGGATATTGTGAAGCTGATGTCATCATTCTAGTTGTTTCACATCTAAAGCATTCTGATGTTAGGGGTGAGTTGGCTAGACTAAATATATTGGCTTGAATTGATGCCATAATCTCAGGTCCTGAAGGGAGATTGGGGAAGGATAAGCTCAACGGTACATTACTAGAAGAGTCAGTTTCATAACTATAGGTAGTTGGTGAAGTAGTGATGATAGGTGGAGTTCCCAACTGTCCAGTAGGATATACAAAATCAAAAGGTAGGGGAAACTGTCTAGGAGGTGTGCATTCAGGTTCTTGAATGGTTTCAATATACCCTCTAGGGACATCAAAGATTGTTGTCATTTCTGATGTAGTGCTAGTCTCTGGGAGGGTGGTGCCTTCCAGCGTAACATCAGGTGAAGTACTGACCTCAGAAGCTAACATAGTGTCCACTGCGGTGTGAGTTTATGGTACAACAGTGGATGGTGGTACTGCAAGAATCTAAGGTACTGTACTAGTATATGGAATAGTACTAGTCTCCTAGACAATGCTATGGTTCAGGGGTACAGAAGCAACTGAAGGTGTCCTACTAGTAGATGGTGGAACAGTCCCCCGACCAGCTCCTCGACTGGTAGGAGGGGTAGGGATACGTGAAGCAAGCAGTTGGGAAGTCCGAGGTGGTGGTTCGGGACTTCTCCCCTATTGTCTCCGTGATTTCCTTTGATCGGCCATGTGATAGGATTAAAGGTTCTGGGGACAGTCTCGTGAAAAAAGAACTCAAAAACCCTAGAGCAACCGAGTGTACAAAAGGGGAGCTAGGAAAAGGAAAGGCTCGAAGGCCAAAAAAGCAAGCTCAAAAAACTATACTGGGACCAGGTGTCACAGTAAGCGAGCTGAAACAAAAGTGGCCAGAATGCCAACAAGCAGCACTAACAAGAAAATACCCTCTACAAAGATGAAATAACAAGCAAACTTCCTAACTAAGAGCTGGAGACCTCAACAAATTGTATCCTTGGTGAGGTGATGAAATCCAAGTCGAACAATATGAAATAAGAGACCAAAATGGAAGGATATCCCTCTACTGAAAGGCATCCTGGGTAAAAGATCCCTCGAAGAAAAGTCACTAAGCTACCTTGTTCATGACACGTCCGAGAAGGATACTTGAGTTTCTTCCTTTGAGCCCTTGTATGACCTATACGAAAAATACAAGGAAGACAACAGATAGATATCCTTAGGTGCTAAGTGGAGTGCGGCATTCGACAAAGTCCGTCCAAAACCTGTCCTCGCTGCTTGCTCCTGTGAAATAGGAGGCCCTCTCGACAAACTGGTCAATGACCATGTCAACAAATACAAGAGGATTTTGGCACCCTAATTGGAAAACATCTATGTTTCAGATGAACAATGACAAGGGGGAATTATTTGGATTCCTATCCCCGATGTCCTACCTAACTACCAAATTCTTTTTATCCTCAAGCGAGGTTAAGGTGTGTTGAGTTAGGGAGATGAATTTTAATGGTTGTTGTATTACTCAATTGGGTAGCGGAAGTGCAACTTGGTGGTGTGATGACTGACTCAAACCATGCAAATGAGTATGAATCAAACAAGCCTTTCCTTTTGATGATTACTAGATAAGGGAAAGAGAGAGTTCTTCGATCAATGCAAGGACAAACGTTTTCAAAAGAATGAAAAAACCACTCAATTTTTTTTTTGTGAATATGCCAAACTAATGTTACTTCTTTCAAGATGAATATGATCTATCATTGAATCTACTTCTAATGAGTATAACTATGTGACAAATAACAATGAAGAGATGTTTCCCAAATGCAAAATATGACTTTGATCCTTTCAATAAGAAGAGCAAGAATGTCTCAAAAAGGTCTTTCAATACGAAATTTTGTGAAAAAGATAGAAAGATACTATTTCAAAACAAGATATAATATCTCAATGATGCAATCAAGGATTTAGATTCATAAGCATAAAAGGACCTTGAATATGGAGAAATGACTAATCTTTTACAAGCTATGAGAAAGAGGCAAATAATCTAGTTATGATGTCACAAGACTCATAAAATCTGTTAGGAACCCATGTCTTTACTTTGTTAGAATATTGTTGTTGGACGCATATGCTTTGTAAGTCATCCTGTAGTATTTGTTAATCCATAGTTTATATTAGCCCATAGTATTGAACGCATATGCTTTGTAAGTCGTCCCATAGTATTATATGTCCCATGTTTTTGACTCATAGTATTGGCGCCTAGACTTAGCCCATGGTTTGTATTGACACATAGTATTGACCCATGGTATTGGCGCCTATACTTAGTATATAAGTGTGTTTTGAGGCCTATGAAGGCACCGTGAAGTTAATTGTATTGAGATTGCTCAAAGGAGTTTCCCCCCTCGAAGTGGCCCGTGATCAATATAAAAGTGATTATGAGTTCTATTATTTCTGATATCTCATGTATTTGCATTAATTAATTATTGCAAGTTCTTCACATCTGGTATCAGAGCACTTTCTTGGGCTCGTTGGGTGGAATTTCTGCCAATTTTTTTTTCGCATCTATTGCAGCTTCGGATTTGGGAATAATCCCTATCCGCTTAAATGTGGGAAGTACTTTGGCATAAGCCCTAAAACTCATTGTGAGGAGTACCATAGGAACCCCAAAGTAGCTAGCCCATTGAGAGGACCTGCCAGCGAAAAGGGCAACGACCCCTACCTGATTGACTAGTTCCCACCCGTGAGGTAAACTAAGAGCTATTGTTTGTGGAAAAGTAGTTATCAGTTTTACCTGAGCCGTGGAGTGAGGGGTACTGCCCCAGTACGCAAGCTGTCAGACAGCATTGGTGGTTGAGTGAAACACCTGAACTGTTAGGAAGTCGTACATACCTGGGGTCCATATCTATTTTCAATTGAACTGCTGTCGATCACTTCTGCTCCAGATCCAGCCATTTCAGATCTATTCTGAATGTCATTCCATATCCAACCATTTTTTATCCCTTCCACGCCGTTGCAGATCCATCTGTAGCGGATCCCTTCCGCGCCGCTGTTGCCGATCCATTTCTGGAAAAAAAATAAAAAAATAAATACTGGTTATGGTTGTCACTCGCATAGGAGCCAACACCATGGAGGAAGCACTTACAGTGATCCAAACCAAACTCCAAGATCTGGATAAACAATTTCTCAGCCTCCATCTTCAACATTCATCCCTGAACAATAACCGACAGCCAAAATCTTTTGCAGCCACCGGGTTCTCTTCTTCCAACAATTTTCGTGGGTCAAAGCTTGATTTTCCTCGCTTCAATGGTACTAATCCGACTGGATGGATATACCGAGCAGAATAATATTTCAGTATACATAATACTTTTGATGTCCAGAAAGTTCCACTTGCATCCTTTCATTTGGAATAGGAAGCCCTTCAATGGTACTGTTGGTACATCAAAGCTCATCCCGAGCCAAACTGGACAGATTTTTGCCAACTCCTTTTGTCACGATTTGGTCCTAGTGCTTTTGATGACTTCACAGGAGAACTCACTAAACTTCACCAAATGGGTACAGTGAGAGAGTATTAGATAGAATTTGAGAAACTGGCCAATCACACAGAAGGATTGTCTGATGAATTCTACAGGAGTTGTTTTATCAAGGGTCTCAAGGATGAAATCCGCTCAGAGGTCAAAATGTTCTGTCCCAACACAATGATGGAAGTCCTAGGGTTGGCTAAGTTGGCAGAGGACAAGATCGCAGCTCAACAACGCTCCAAACCCACCTTTGTTCCCTTCAGAAATATGGGTTCCCAACAACCTCCCATCATGCTTGCTCCTCAACCAACTCATATCAAGCATTTGTCTGAAACAGATATGCAGGCACGCCGAGAAAAAGGGCTTTGTTATAATTGTGATGAGAAATTCACTTGGGGACATAGATGTGTTCATCAAAAGCTCTATCTCTTGGATGTGGATTCTCCGCCTGCCTCAGGACTTGATGAAGAAGCTCTAGATACAATAGATGATCAGGTCGACATTCAACACCCTCCTGTTGACACCCCATCTCAGGACGACCCACCCGAGATATCTCTCCATGCTGTAACCGGTGTCACCACCCCTCAAACAATGCAAGTCAGGGGATACTTCAAGAATCTCCCTTTTACCATACTCATTGATTCTGGTAGCACTCATAACCTCATTGATCCTCGGATTGCCAAACAGGCTGATTTTTTTGTCCATCCTTGCTCCAACTTTGAAGTCATGGTTGCCAATGGGGGCACCTTACCTTGCAAGGGGAAGTGTCACAATGTGCATATCTCTATGGAAGATTATAACCTGCGCTCTCACATGTTTGCCTTGTCCTTAGGCGGATGTGATGTGGTTTTGGGCGTTCAATGGTTATGCACACTTGGCCCCATCTTATGGGATTTTGTTGAACTTTGGATGCAGTTTTCATTCAATGGGGCACAACACAAATTTATGGGCTTACAACCAGGGTCTCTTTGCATCATTAGTTCACATCGCCTGGAAAAAATACTTATGAATAATTCACATGGTGTCATTTCTCAGCTCCATTCCATTTAGATGCACCCGTCAACAGTCTCCACTACTTCCTTGGATAGATATGTAGGTGTCTTTGCTGAACCAATGAGCTTGTTTACTTTAAGAGACCTTTCCGGTAAGATTTTAGCCGCATCTAACTCTCAGCAGGAAATGATGACTATTTTGCATACAAGACAGAAGTGGCAGCCATCCCTATTAGGGAATTATTTCTGCATCAAGACTGATCTCCAGAGTCTGGAAAATTTCCTGGAACAATGGGTCTCCTCCCCAACACACTTGAAATGGGTTATCCAACTCATGGGTTATGACTATGCAACCACTTACCAGAAGGGTAAGGACAATATGGTGGAAGATGCTCCTCCTCGCACATTTGATGACCCAGTTTCTCTTACAACTATTTCTCTACTTGTTACAAATTGGTTGCAATATGTTCAACGGGGCTATCTCTTCTATGAACTCCATGCTTCTTCATCAGTAGGGCACTCTGGGTTCCTCAAAACGTATGACCAAGAACAATGTAACTTCTTTTGGCAGGGACTCAAAAGGACAATTCAACGGATGGTGGTTGACTATGATACTTTCCAGGTCAACAAGGGTGAAACAACCCTCCTTACTAGACTACTCGAACCCTTGCCCATCCCTCCACAGATTTGGACAACTATTTCTATGGATTTCCTAGAAGCACTCCAGTGGTATAGTACCACATCTCAAAGGACACCATATGAAGCAGTCTCTGGACAGGCACCACCAGTTCTTCTTCCATACACCTTTAGTAGCTCCCCAGTTCAGGCAATTGACTCAATTCTTCGAAACCGTGATCAACTTCTTCTCATTCTGCAGGACAATTTTCACATGGCAAGAATTCGACTGAAACAACAAGCCGATCAGCACCGTTATGAGCCCACTTTTCACATCACTGATATGGTTCTTCTTCATCTACAGCCTTCCATGCAATCCTCCCTGAAACTCCAAAGATGCTAGTGGCTCGGAATGCAACCCGAGAATGGTACAGGGGAGCCACTCCTTCATATTCTATATCAATTTCCATATCTAAAGCTTTGAGGGAAAAGCTTTTTCTAAGGGAGAGGGGATGTTAGGAACCCATGTCTTTACTATGTTCGTATATTTTTGTTGGACGCATATGCTTTGTAAGTCGTCCTATAATATTTGTTGATCCATAGTTTATATTAGCCCATAGTATTGACCCATAGTATTGGACGCATATGCTTTGTAAGTCGTCCCATAGTATTATACGTCCCATGGTTTTGACTCATAGTATTGGCGCCTAGATTTAGCCCATGGTTTGTATTGACACATAGTATTGACCCATGGTATTGGCGCCTAGACTTAGTATATAAGTGTGTGTTGAGGCCTATGAAGGCACCATGAAGTTAATTGTATTGAGCTTTCTCAAAGGAGGTTGCCCCCTCGAAGTGGCCCGTGATCAATATAAAAGTGATTCTGAGTTCTATTATTTCTGATATCTCGTGTATTTGCATTAATTAATTATTGCAGATTCTTCACAAAATCCAATCTCAATGATAGGTGAAACAAACCAAACACACTTGCAACTTTGCTGAGAGATATCAAGATAAATGTGCAGATGAGATACAAAAAATGATGAGTATGTAGGTGCTACTGGAACAGTGACCTAGTTATCAAATTGTTCAAGGTGTCTACCAAAGGGTCTTGAAAATCACGCAAAGAATCAAAGAGATTTCAAAAGAGACTAAAATTAAAGCACTGTACTACAACTACACAGGTCATAGAGGTCTGAAAAATGTTAGCAAAACAATCTGGTTCAAAGAACCAAAAAATGAAATGAAATCAACCAAACAAAAGTAAAAGAATCACTCTCTCAGGGAATTTTTGCGGGTCAGAAGGAAGCCTTAGGCACGCAAATTCAAGGTTTTTGTGTTCTACAGAGTGAATAGGGCACAAAAATATGATAGTTTTCACTCTGGTAAGAGTGTGTAGGGCACGAAAATAAGCAGAGGGAAATTAAGGGTGTATTTTTAAGAAAAAAATTGGATTTTTCTATGGTTTTCCAACCTAGGGGATTAAATGCTTAGGTCAGAATGAATGGCAGAGATCTAATGCAGAGAAAAGGGATGTGAATGAGGGTGAAAAGACCCAATTTCACAATCAAATTGAGTGAAAGTAAAAGCATATTTCACAATTAAAAATGGATTCAAACCAGTGGAGTCGCCAGGTTTTATGGTAGAACTTTCTTCCTATGAGTAAGAAGAGGTTCTCTTAGGTTAGAATAGGATATACTAGTTCCAATCTAAGACAATTAGGTAAAAAATGCAACCTTGAACCCTGAACCAAACCCATACATCAAGATTAAATGTATTTGATAGTGACTGAAGGACTAACTCACCTTCAAATCGGACATTTGTCCCGCTTCTAGCTTTGATCATGAAGCTCCCAAGTTGAACCTGCCAAGATCAAACAAGAAACAAACAGACAATCTTCCAAATACCTTGAAACACAAGTTAGGTTCAAATCTTACTAGATACACTTCATGCCAATGATTCAAGCACAATACACATTAAATGGGAAACAAGACAAGTTATTATTAATGGAAACTTGAAGATTCTTACATAGAGTTTCTTGATGTCCAAGTATCACCTCCAGCTCCAAAGCTTCCTCCCTCTAGCTATCTATGCAAATTCCTTAAGATCATAAGTTGGATGCCCCAAGTAGTCCCCCCTTTGGCCCATGGATGGCCTCTCCTTTATAGCACTTGAGGAGTTAACCATAAGGAGAGCAAGGTGGATCTCATGAGGGTTTAGTGGATCAACCAAGCGAAACAGAGAGAGGAGGTGGAGATTTAATTAGACATGTCAATCCCAAGGAAATCTCTCGGAAGATCTAGATCCAAGCCAAAGGCTATATCAGGATTTCCGCGCCCCAGAGACTGAGCATAGTGCGAAAAAATATTAATATTTTCGTGCCATAGAGGTTATGTAGAGCGCAAAAATGTTGGTTTTTTGCATCTCATGAGATGTATAGGGAACGCAAATCAATGCAAACATAGTCAGCTAGGGTGACACATGGCCTATTAGGTTGTTTCTCGGCAAACAGAAAGTGGATTTGTGTCCTAGGTCTCTAGATGAGACCAAGGAGGGTACTAACAACATTAGGGAGAAATATCACTAGGTCACATGGTACAAAGATGCGACACTAAAGATCGAAGTGTAACTTTGAGGTATAACAATTATTCCAGACCGAATGATCATATGCTAAAGTAGTTCACTTTAGAGGTGATCAATTTCTAAAGGAGACTTAATAGCAACTGGTGATCATGGTTAATAATACATCACACAACATTAAATGCTTTTAACAAGTAAAGCATGACTTTTATACGGAAGGTCCACCTCTATATAGGAGGTCCATCTCATGGATACCTTTAAACAAAAGGTTCACCTAAGAATCATGACTTGACACACAAGTACAAATCCTTGTCCAAAAAGAATTTACAACATCATAACTTTGATCAATTACCTCTATACAAAAGAAATAACCTTTACATGGAAGGAAATCAATCTTCTCACCTCTGTACAAGAGGATCAATCTTGGTTGTACAAGATTGGTTTGGAGAATGTCTACTGGTGCTGTACATTTAACAATGATCACAAAGTTTTCACCCCAAAAAAATTGTTTAAAGCCTCGAATAGAGTTTGGAAGGTTTTGGACCCCAAATAATCAAAGTGGACTAACACATAAAATGGGTCTTGCAAGCCAATACCTCCAATTTTTCCACCTAGAAAGTACCAAAGTAGATGACAAATATAATCATCTATTTTAGATCAAACCTCCTCATTTAGGGAGGCTTTAGGTCCCCAAAATATTTTATTGAATGAGGTGAAGAAATTTCTCCTCTACCTTCTTCTTAGAGTACCATTTGGCCTTGCATGGAAGTTGTCCATTCATCTCAACCTACCAAAGTTCATATTGCTCCCATCTAGTTGTTTTGGACTTCTTTTGCAAAGTTGTATCTATTGCAGACTCTACCTGAGACTTCGGTGCTAAGTCCTCTATGGTTGGTAAGAATTTCTCACCATTTTCTTGGTTCAACATGAAAGGCTCATAGAGTTGTAAATTCTCCACATTCACAATTAAGTAAATGCACATAATGGGAATAGATTGTGTCTGTTGGAATTATTACCCACCTCCAACACTTCAAAAGGACCATCCCATACAGCTTTGATCTTCTTACCTATACCATATAGCATTTCTTTGCTCAATTGAAAACAAACTTTGCCTCCCACCTTTAATGTTTACTCAATTTTATGTTGATCATGCTTGGGCTTGTACTTTTTGTATGACTTTTTTCAATGTCTCTTGTACTTACAAATGGATCTACTTGATCTTATCAATGAAATTTTTAGCTTTCAAAGTTTCTCTTGTAGTGTATTTTCTCACTCCAATATACACCATATAAGATTGAAGGTGACAAATACCCAAAGCATGTTTCAAAAGGTGACTTACTATTAGAAGTGTGGACTACTTTGTTATAAGAGTGTTGAATGTAAATCAAATTTTCGTCCTAGGTCCTTGGATGCTTTTGATTGTAACCCCTAAATTGCTAAATCGATATCTTGTTCACTACTATTTTCCCATCCATGGATGGAAAGTTGTAGAACTCTTTAACTTAGTGTCCATATTCTCCCAAAGTGTATTCCAAAAGGCATTGAAAAAAATGGTTTCTCTATTTTAGATGATGCTCCTAATTGGTATCCCAAAGTTTATCCAACCCTTTTCAAATATTATGTTTGTTTTATCTTATCCCTTGATGGTTTTTTTATAAGGCATGAGAATGCACATTTTGTTGAACCTATCGACTACCACAAACAATTAGTCATGTCCCTTCCTCGTTCTTGGTAAACCACCCATCAAATGCATAAAGATGCTCTCTCATCATCTAGAAGGTACATGTAAGAGATGGTATAGACCGTGATTTCTATTATTGAGCTTGTAGATACAACCAAGTTTGTATTCTCTAATTAAAGTAGCTACATCTTGCATTCCTAGCTAATATACATACCTCTATAAGTTGGCAATTGTCATACCAACCCCAAAAATGCCCTACAACTTTGGAGGTGTGATCCCTTCTTATCAACTACAATCTTTCACCTTTAGGAACATAGAGCTTGTATAGCTTGTAGAGAAACCCATCTCAGAGATGATAGTTAGCTTTATTGTCACATTCTTGTACAAAATTTTGTCCTTGTAGCTATTGAAACACCTCTTTAAAGTCCTCATCTTCTATGTATGCTTCCTTGTATGTATAATGGGTGAAAGAATATATGTGCATAAGAGTTCCCAAAGTTGTAATCTTCAATGTGGGTGGCCTTGAGAGCATATTTTCCAACTTATTAGTGTTTCACTTCTTATACTTGATGATTAGATCAAACTGTTGTAATAAACCCATCCTCTTATAATGTCTAGTTCCTTGAAGTTTACTTTTGGCTTCCAATTACTGCAATGGATAGTGATCAATGTGGATGATGATCTCCTTTCCCATTAGAAAATGCTTCCCCTTAACAACTCGAACCAAATCAAAGAGTTCCTTATCATATGTAGGGTAGCTTAGGACTCTTCCAAGAAACATTTCAGAATGATAGCATACTAGCTTACCTCCTTGTATCAATATTGCTTCCATAACATACCCATTTGCATCCATTTATATTTTGAAAGGATTTTTCAAATTAGGTAATGCAAGAGCTGGTGCTTGAATGATCTTTCATTTAAGCTCATCGAAATCTTTCATTTGATTCTTTACCCATTGAAAAACTCTTGCCTCTAGTTGTTATCGTGTGGAGTGGTCCAATAATAGCTAAAAAATATGATATAAACTTCTCTGGGTTTTGTGTTGCCCAAAAAAAGCACCCAACTTCCGTGACATTAGTAGGAGTTGGCCAGTTGATGGTGGCCTCTATCTCCACAATATCTATCTTGAGTTTCCCTCCACCAATCACATGTACCAAATACACTAATGAATGCTTAGCAAATTCACGTTTCTTGAGGTTTGCTATTAGTTGATACTTTTTCAAGGCCTCTAACACTTACATGAGATGTGAGATATGCTCTTCCCAAGTAGAGCTATAAACTAATATGTTGTCGTACACTATTACAAATGAATCTATAAAGGGGCACGATATATAATTCATCAAATGCATAAATGTTGCTGGTGTATTACATAGACAAAAATGTATTACAAATGATTCATATAGATCTTTCCTTGTTTTGAAGGTGATATTCCATGTTTCTTCTCTTTTTAAGTTGTACCCGGTGGTGTCTTAATTCAAAGTTCTAAAGTTGATACACATTCTCCAAGTCCCATATTTTTTGGGTACTATGATGATAAGTGACCCACAAGATGAGTTTCTTGGTTGAATTAATCCTTGCTCTAGCAACTGTTGTAACCATTTCCTCACTTCATCGTCTTCCAGGATGGACTATTTGTACAACCCTCTTAGGTGGTAACCCTTTAAGCTCCTAGACCATTTCTTTGTATGCTTGCAAAAGCTACTCTAATTGGTGTTTCTACTCTTTTCGCTCCAAGTATACTTTTAATTTTACTAATTCATCTCTTGGTTGATTCTCTCTTGAGAAAAGTAATACAAATTTCATATTGGAACTGATCAATTTCTTGGCTTGCTTAGCACTTACTTTTTTTTTAACAGAAACGAGAAATATATTTATATTAAAAAAATCGGGATTTACAAACACCCCCAGTGCAACAAAACAATGACAACGAGGTTTGTGCAAAAAGGAAACCATACAATCCAAATATACAGCCTTCTCAGATCGATAGACAACATTAAAAAGCTTTCCAAAAGCTATCCTACTTACCCTAACTGTAGAACCCTAAATATATCATTAATAACCCATACTACTAAATCTTAGAAAAACTGAAATGTATGCCACAAGATCTGCTTGAATTAGTTTCATACCTAATAGATGATGAACCTGGTGATTACCTTGAAGGCTCCAATGTGTGCAATTGAAGGTGGGGGGACGAATCTCCACCCAACAAACCCCCAACCAAAAAGGTTGAGGCCCCAGAGCCCCCAACAATTAACCCTATGCCAGAGCTTTCTTTCTTTCCTCTTTCTTGGCTCCTCCAGAGCTCTCCATCCAAAAATGCCAAAAGACCAAAAAAAGATCCTCCTCTCTCTTCTTCTCCTCCTTTTATCTCCCCCTCTTCCCATTTTTCTTAATTTCTTTTAATGCAATTTGTTTTCCCTTATTTTTCTTTAATATCCCCCATTATATTATTTACCCCCTATTATTTATTATTTTATATTTCATTATATATTCCCTTTTTATTATTTTACCCTTTTCATTTCATTATTTTATATGAGGGTTGTTACATACTTCCTCCCTCCAGGAAACTTCATCCTATGATGCACCTGCAACAATTAATTAACAAGAATATGCGAAATAGAAGAAATGACAGAACTCATAATCACTTTTATATTGATCACAGGCCACTTCGAGGGGGAAACCTCCTTTGAGAAAGCTCAATACAATTAACTTCACAGTGCCTTCATAGGTCTCAACACACACTTATATACTAATTCTAAGCGCCAATACTATGGGTCGAAACCATGGGCCATTACAAACTATGGATCAACAATACTACGAGCGACTTACAAAGCATATGCGCCAACAATAATAACATAAACTACTGATCAACAAATACTACGGGATGACTTACAAAGCATATGCGTCCAACAACAACATACTAACAAAGTAAGGACATGGGTTCCTAACATCCCCTCCCCCTTAAAAAAAAGCTTTGTCCTCAAAGCTTTAGATGTGGAAATTGTTGTTGAATCTGAAGGAGTGGTTCCCACGTAGCATCCTCTGGTTGCATGCCGTGCCACTGAATTAAGACCTCTGTGATAGAGTGAGAGAGAAGCTGACGCGTGCATCGATTGAGGATGGCCTCTGGCTCCAAAAGGATGGATCCTTCATTATCTAGTTCGGGTAAAATCGTTTGTCCACTGATGTTGGTGCCAAGAACTTTCTTCAGACAAGAGACATGAAAGACTGGATGAATGTGGGAAGAAGGAGGAAGTTCCAATTTATAAGCAACGGACCCAATCTTCTGAAGAATCCGATATGGCCCATAGAACTTTGGAGTGAGCTTATGACGCCCTTTGAGTTTCAAGGATGATTGTTTGTACGAATGGAGACGAAGAAAAACCATATCGCCGACTTGAAAAGTGCGCTCAGAACGGTGCTGATCAGCTTGTTGCTTCATGCGATTTCTTGCCATGTGAAGATTGTCCCGCAAAATGCGAAGAATCTGATCGTGGTTTCGAAGGACCGTGTCAACTTCCTGAACTGGTGAACTGGTGGGGGTGTATGGAAGAAGAGTTGGAGGTGCCTGACCATAGACTATTTCATATCGGGTCATTTTAGAGGCAGTGTGGTAATAGGTATTGTACCACCATTCAGCGAGAGGGAGCCATTTTGCTCACTGATGTTGTTGTTCTAAGGTGAAGCAATGAAGATAAGTTTCCAAGCATTTATTGACAATTTCAGTCTGACCATCTGTTTGTGGGTGATACCCTGAACTCATCTTCAGTTTGGTGCCAGTGTGGCGAAATAGTTCTGTCCAAAAATGATTGGTGAAAGTCGCATCACGATCCGAGACAATGGAAGAAGGGATGCCATGAAGACGAAAGATCTGGTCTAGAAAAATTTGAGCGACGGAGGAGGCTGTATAGGGGTGGCTGAGAGCACAAAAATGACTATATTTGGAGAGGCGATCAACCACAACGAGAATCACTGTCTTCCCGCCAGATTTAGGGAGCCCTTCAATGAAATCCATAGAAATATCTGTCCAAATCCGTGTAGGTATGGGCAAGGATTCAAGCAATTTTGGAAGGAGTGTTGTTTCACCCTTATTGCGCTGGCAGGTATCACATTCGGCCACCATCTGTTGAATTGTCCTTTTCATGCCCTGCCAAAAGAAGTTACACCGTGCTCGTTCATACGTTTTGAGGAACCCAGAGTGCCCTGCCGATGGAGAAGAATGGAGTTCATAGAAGATAGCCTGTTGAAGATCTGTGCTCTGGGGAAGCACCATACGACCCTTGTATTGTAGAGAAGCACCATCCCAAGAGTAATGTGGTACAACAGAAGGGTTGTTGGTCAAGCGTTGGATAATTTGAGATAAGGAGGAGTCATTGACATAACCCTGTTGAACAGATTGCAACCAATTTGGAACAGGCATAGAAATAGATGAAAGAGAACCTTGGGCCTCAAATGTGCGAGAAAGAGCATCTGCCACAATATTGTCTTTACCCTTCTTGTAAGTGATCTCATAGTCATAACCCATGAGTTTGATAACCCATTTCTGTTGTGCCAGGGAGGAGACACGCTGGTCCAAGAAATATTTCAGACTCTGGTGATCAGTCTTAATGCAGAAATGATTCCCTAATAGGTATGGGCGCCACTTCTGTACTGCATGCAAAATAGCCATCATTTCCTTCTCATAGGTAGAGGCAGCTAGATTCTTACCTGAAAGGGCTTTGCTGGTGAACGCAATGGGGTGTTCATCTTGAAGGAGAACAACACCAAGTCCATTGCTACAAGCATCAGTCTCAGTAGTGAAGGGCTTGGAAAAATCGGGCATAGCTAGCACAGGTGTAGTACACATAGCTTGTTTTAGTTGGTCAAATGCACACTGAGCAGCAGGTGTCCATGTGAAGGCATCCTTTTTCAATAGAGCAGTTAATGGAGCTACAATCTTCCCATAATCCTTGAAAAACTTGCGGTAGTAGCCAGTCAACCCCAAAAAACCACGAAGGCTCTTGTCTGAGGATGCGGCCAATTGTTCATGGCATCGATTTTGGCAGGATCCACGTGAACCCCTTGTGCTGAGATAATGTGCCCGAGATACTCAACTTCCTTCTTTCCAAAAACACATTTAGACTGCTTGGCATGGAGATGATGGTCAGAGAAAAGTTGCATGACAAGATCCAAATGCTGGAGATGTTCATCCCATGTTTTACTGTAGATGAGGATATCATCAAAGAATACCAAAATTAATTTCCACAAGTAGGGTCGAAATATTTTATTCATTAAGGCCTGGAATGTGGAAGGAGCATTAGTGAGGCCAAAGGGCATGACCAAAAACTCATAATGGCCATCATGTGTGCAGAAAGCTGTTTTAGGGATATCATCCTCATGAACCCGAATTTGATGATACCTAGAACGAAGATTCAACTTGGAGAAAAAGTGAGCCCCATGAAGCTCATCAACAACAGGAATTGGAAACTTATCCTTGATGGTGAGGTGATTCAGTGCTCGGAAGTCAATGCATAGGCGCCATGACCCATCTTTTTTGCGGACAAGAATAACTGGAGAAGAAAAGGAACTAGTGCTTGGGCAAATAATACCTTGCTTCAATAAGTCCCGAACGAGCATTTCAATCTCCGTTTTTTGGTGAAATGGGTAGCAATAGGGCCTGATGTTGGGAGGAATGCTTCCAGGAAGGAGCTGAATACGATGGTCTTCTGGCCTTGAAGGTGGCAATCCCACTGGTTCAGCAAAGACACCTGTATATCGATCCAGAATTTGTTGTAGATCCAAAGGAGTAGTGGAGTACGCTGATGGTTGCATCTGGATGGAATGGATCTGAGCGATGACACCATGTGAATTCTTCTTGAGGATTTTTTCCATGCGATGTGAACTGATGATGCTGAGAGAACCTGGTTGTAATCCTGTCAATGTGTGTTTGTGTCCATTGAGGGAAAACTGCATCCAAAGTTCAGCAAAATCCCATAAGATAGGTCCAAGTGTGCGTAGCCATTGAGCGCCCAAAACCACATCACTTCCACCTAAGGGCAAGGAAAACATGTCAGAGCGCAAGTTATAATCTACCATAGAGATATGCACATTTCGACACTTCCCTTTGCAAGGTAAGGTGCCCCCATTGGCAACCATGACTTCAAAGTTGGAGCAAGGATGGATAAAACAATCAGCTTGTTTGGCAATCCGAGGGTCAATGAAATTATGAGTGCTACCAGAATCAATGAGTATTGTAAGAGGAAGCTTCTTGAAGTAACCCCTGACCCGCATTGTTTGGGCGGTGGTGATTCTAGATAAAGCATGGAGAGATATCTCTGGCTGGTCATCCTGAGACGGAGGGTCAATAGGTGGTTCCTAAATGTCGATCGGAGCATCCAGTGTTTCTGGATCTTCGTCACCAATTTCAGAGGTAGGCGGAGACTCCACATCCAAGAGATAGAGCTTTTGCTGAACACATCTATGTCCTCGAGTGAGTTTCTCATCACAATTATAGAAAAGCCCCTTTTCTCTGCATGCTTGCATCTCTGTTTCAGACAAACGCTTGATAGGAGTCGGTCGAGGAGCCTGCGGTATAGGTGGTCACTGAGAACCCATATTTCGGAAGGGAACAAAAGTGGACTTGGAGCGTTGTTGGGCTGCAATCTTGTCTTCTGCCAACTTATCCAACCCTAGTGCTTCCATCATTGTGTTGGGACAGAACATTTTGACCTCAGAGCGGATGGCATCCTTTAGACCACTAATAAAACAACTTCGGTAAAAGTCATCATACAATCCTTCGGCGTGGTTGGCTAGATTCCCAAATTCGGTTTGATACTCTCTCACAGTGCCAGTTTGGCGAAGTTTAGTGAGGGCTCCTGTGAAGTCATCAAAAGCACTAGGACCAAATCGTTGCAAAAGGAGCTGGCAAAAGTCTAGCCATTTGGGCTCTGGATGAGCCTTGATGTACCAACGGTACCATTGAAGAGCTTCCTGTTCCAAATGAAAGGATGCCAACGGAACTTTGTTGAAATCAAAAGCATTATGCAGACTGAAATACTGTTCTGCACAATAGATCCATCCAGTTGGATCGGTACCATTGAAGCGAGGAAAATCAAGCTTCGGACCACAGAAATTGCTAGAAGAAGAGAACCCATTGTCTGTTGAAGACTTGGACTGCCTTTTGTTGTTCATAGCTAAATGTTCAAGATGGAGACCGAGAAATTTTTCATCCAGATCCTGGAGTTTGGATTGGATGGCTGCAAGTGCGTCCTCCATGGTTTTTGCTCCTGCACGGGTGACAACCATAACCAGGATTTTTTTCTTTGTTTGTTTGTTGATTGGGTAGGGAAACAAAAATAGAAACTACTTCAGTAAGGGAAAATCTGGACTTAGGAAAAAATCAGAAGGGTAATTGGGGTTTGACTAGGTTTTGGACACTGTTGGATAGACAGGGAAGCAAAAATGAGGATTTCAAAAGCGGGGTGAAAGAATGGGAAAATTTGGCAGAGGAGAACAAAGAAGCAGAATTCAGAAAGGAACTCTGTGGTAAAATTTGAAGGTGATTGGGTGAAATCTAAGGAAGTTATGACAAACCCTAAAAATAGATAAATGTGTGATTTTGGGCTTTGGGAAGGGAATTGGGGATAGGGTCCTCAAAACTGAAATATGCAGAATGGGATGACAGGGGTTCTTCAAAAATTTCAAGGGAAACAGACTGGAGCGGCTACGGCTCGAAAGGGATCTGGAACAGCGCTGAATGGATTGAAAACGGCTAAATCTGGAATGACTTGCAAAATAGATCTGAAACGGCGCAGCAGTGATCGACAATAGTTCAGCTGAAAGTAGATATGGACCCCAGGTATGTGCGGCTTCCTAACAGTTCAAGGGTTTCACTCGGCCACCAATGCTGTCTGACGGCTTGCGTATTGGGGCAGTACCCCTCACTCCACGGCTCAGGTAAAACCGATAACCGCTTTGCCACAAACGATAGCTCTTGGTTTACCTCACGGGTGGGAACTAGTCAATCAGGTAGGGGTTGTTGCCCTTTTCGCTGGCAGGTCCTCTCAATGGGCCAGCTACTTCGGGGTTCCTGTGGTACTCCTCACAATGAGTTTTAGGGATTTTTCCCAAGTACTTCCCACAGTTAAGCGGATAGGGATTATTCCCAAATCCAAACCTGCAACAGATGCGAAAAAAATTGGCAGAAATTTCACCCATCGATCCCAAGAAAGTGCTCTGATACCAGATGTGATGCACCTGCAACAATTAATTAACACGAATATGCGAAATAGCAGAAATGACAGAACTCAGAATCACTTTTATATTGATCACAGGCCACTTCGAGGGGGCAACCTCCTTTGAGCAAGCTCAATACAATTAACTTCACGGTGCCTTCATAGGTCTCAACACACATTTATATACTAATTCTAGGCGCCAATGCTATGGATCGAAACCATGGGTCGTTACAAACTATGGATCAACAATACTACGGTCGACTTACAAAGCATATGCGCCAACAACAATAACATAAACTATTGATCAACAAATAATACGAGACGACTTACAAAGCATATGCATCCAACAACAACATACTAACAAGTAAAGACATGGGTTCCTAACATGTCCCGAAGTTATAATCTTCAAGCAGTAAATACAATACTTATTCAATCAATCAATCAAGTAAATACTATAGTATAAAGGAAGCTAGTACTATTGTAAAGTTTAGAGATTTATATGTGTGGCCACCACATAGAAGTCTCCAAACCACACTAATACAATCAAATGCCCCAAGTTACAACATGCTCTTAAGTAATTCCCTATGAGTATAGTATGAAACTATAACAACAATTATGCATCATACACACATAACAATTCATTAATAATTTATAACTGTGTATCTATTTACTTCCTCTTTCCTTACTCACCCTCTCCTTGAGAATCATACCATCCACCACCTCCATAAACCTCCCCTTCAACTCCGGATGGTCTTGCTCGCCATGGCACGGGCCCTCTACTGTAACCTGTCCGCGGATCATATAGTAGGCATCAGAAGTTCCCCGGGAAGTTCCCGTGGCATTGCCACCTTCCTAACTTCTAGTAATAATACGGCCTCATCGGATTCTAACCAGAATATGGGCCTCATCGGTACTAACCGACATCTGGTTCCTGGTACCCTGATGCCGATATGAAGATCATTATACCCCAGGAATCTCAGAAGGATAACCTAAACATCCTCCACAACACCCTCAAGGCACTAGCCCCAAGCATCAGAAGTCCTTCTACATAAGCCTCCCTCCCGGTGAGTATGTCTCCAACCGTGGACTCTGGTCACATCAGAAGTTCTCCAGGAATTATCCTTAGCATTGCCACCTTCCCAACTTCTAGTACTAAAGTCAAGAGTTGTTGGTATAGAGCTAGTTGTTGGGATTTTCCCTCAGCCCATAATGAATTTATAGTAGCTATTGTCATTCATGGTTATGGGCTCCCACAAAATCATAGAATGATTAGCCTCACCAGGTTATTTGAGTGGATCACCTGGAACAACTTGTACTTACCATAATGAATAATCATTAGTAATCATTTCTCAATATATATCATGAATCAATAATATATCATGGATCAACCTTGAATTGTGTGCTAACAAGAATGTATATCCACCAATCCATATTGCATTACATCATAAGCCACTGTCATGATAAGTCATGCCAAGTTTAACATCTAATGCATTTAGGTGCTCGGTGCTACCGTTATAACATAACTGGTCATGATACTTTCATAATTTTACTAAGCATCTCATTAATATGTCATGATAAGCTGCCATATTTCAACATTAGTACTATCAACATGGAGTAATGACCCACATAATCCATCATAATCCATCATCATATCAAATATGCATTCTAACATCCCACACAACCCATCATCATATCAAATATGCATTATACGGGGAGCAATAAGGGTTAGCATGAAACAATTACATGTCATACCAAATATATAATATAATCTCTTATTCTTCGCTAACACATAGCTGTAAAATACCAAAATTAACCACAACATGCTTTCATACCATTTATGTGCTAAATGACATTTATCTCTAGATGCAATGATAAGCTATTAAAATGCTAAATTAATACATCACGAAGTAATATCATTTTATGTTCTACACGTCATCTATCTTATATAGCACTATAACGTCATGAAATAACATCAAGAAGTATCACATGCACAACCCATGGCTATAAATTTTATGGCTACAATTAACAATCATCAAATTTCACATGAATAATGCAGGACCATGAAGGCATCATTCCAAGAACAACATGTAAAAACACCATATCATGTACCACATAACTTTCATTTCAAGATGCCAAAAATAAAACTATAAATTACAAATTGAGTATCAACAATCAACGCATCACGTACCTCATGTCCTATACATCTGGAAACCATAATAAACTCAATATCAACATGAAATATGCATCATGGAAATTGAGTAGCAGCATGAAAAACTAGGTATCATCGTGAAATATGCAACATATGTCCTCTAAATTCAGAAACAATAAGACACTATAAAATATTATCATAGTATCAACATGAAATATGTATCATATGTCTTCTAAGTCTAGATCTTGTAAAATACTAACTGGATATCAACATGAATTAATAGAACCAATCCAAGTGTCACAAGCTCAAGTCTACTCAAAAGGGTAATAAAACTTGTGACGCATAGTGTCTCCGTAGATGTCGACTTGTGTTCTATATATGGGAAGTTTGCTCATGAAACTTCCACACCAAGTTGGAACCGAATTTGTGGGTACTTTCTTACCCTAACCCATTATTCACATGGTGTTTGGAGGGCATCAACTTTTTCTCATATCCATATCTTATTCCGAGCAATTCCTCAATTGAGTGTTTTAGCTACATTGTGGATGGTCTTATGTATTTTAGTTAATCTAATCTGTACTCTCCAAGGATCTTAAGCCCAAGAAGCGTCGCACTAACAACCCATGGGGCACAAAACCTTCTAATGGTATTCATATCCAACTTGAATTTGGAAGACCCCATAGAGAAATTCATACAAAGTCATCCATTCTCAGACAATGACATTTCAGTGATTCTAGAATTTGGTCACCAAAAGCATTACACCAAACCTCTACAAATTCTGAGAAACCAACGTACTTGATCGAGTAGATATAACAATCGGTGGGAAAAATTAGCATTGTTGAGTTTGGGATATTCATATTTTAGTATAAATTGATCACACACCCATTTATTAGAGATGGTCAACTTTGATCACTTTTCCATAATTTTGGAGATGGTCACTCTGGTCAACTAAGATTGCTATGGGTGTGTCACTTTCATGCAACATGAAGTAGTTAGATACTCACCACTTGGTTTGCCACTTCCTCTTCTCATGTGAATGCTCCCCCTATTGTTGTCTTAAGGTAGTGAATTTCACAGGTTATTTTATTGTTTTATCACATTTGTCTAATGTGTAATATGCCACCTGCTTTGGACAATATCACCTTAACTTCAAACATTTCAATGTGTTAATGAACATTACCACAAGCTGGTTACAACACGCTAGTTGAAACATTAAGAACATGCTGGTTCATAGTTTTATTTAATTAAATATTATTATGAAATAATAATTAAGACGATTCAACCGATCCATTATTATGAAAATTCAACCTACGTTTTGTAGCTGCCAAGACCAAGGAGATTGGGATGGGGTTAAATCCAGAAGCATTGGCATATCTGTTTCCAATTATTATTATTTTTATGGTGATTTTCATAACGGTGACTGAACTGACAGGATAGAGGAGGGAGTTGGGACACCCAACGTAAATGAATTAGGTACCCATAACTGTGTATTAGTAAAGGAGAAGAACTGTGTTTTTAAGTCGAAGATTTCTGCTTAACAAGAAATACAAATGTCCAAAAGCAAAATTCTTTGGCATGGATAGTCAGGAGAATTATAATCCATGGAACGTTGTTTTGAGTCATTATTTCATTCATATTATTTAATTAACTATCTCAAGGATTTTTGTTTGGAGTATTTTTCTTATATTTAAAATAATTCAGAACCTCTAAAAACTGGATGGATCACTTCTAAACAATAAACAATGATTAGCAATAAAAATAGATGAACTTGCCAAAAAGACAGTTTTTTTTCTTAAATTAATTGACTCCCCAGGTTATCAATATATTAAGTTCTACTTATGTGTTAATATTTCTCAATTACTTGTAGTGAGAGACGTTACACCACCAAGTGAGAGCCAGGCTAGAGGGCGTTACACCATGGTATGAAGTTATATGGCATGAAGTTGCCTGTAAGTCAGTATTGACACAACTTAATGGTCAGAAGGGCTTGATTCCTACACATTTACAACATAATCAACATCATGGATGCCCAGACTTTGTCTTTGAAATTCAAAAGTGTCTTTTCCCAGTGCCTTAGTGAAAATTTCAGTGAGTTGTTCATTTGAATTGCAAAAACAGAGTTTAATTTCTTCATCATTTACCAATTCTCTAATGTAGTGATACCGTGTGTCAATATGCTTGGTTCTCTTGTGGAATACATGGTTCTTTGACAACGTGATAGCAGACTTATTATCACAAAAGATTGTTGTTGGTGCTCCTTGTTCATGCAACAGATCGAACAAAACTCTTCTCATCCAAATGACCTGACATGTTGGTGACGTGGCAATGACATAATATGCTTCTGCTGATGAAATAGTGACTATGGGTTGTTTCTTTGATGCCCATGAGACAACTCCCAAGCCAAAAAAGAATGCATATCCATAAGTACTTTTTCTATCATCAACATTTCCAGCAAAATCACTATCTGTGTACCCTGTCAATTTGAAATCTGAACCTGTTGAATATAAAATTCCATAATTCACTATGCTTGCAACATACCTCAAAATTCTTTTACCTGCAAGCCAATGAGTACTCTACAGAGACTCCATGAATCTTGAGATTAGACTCACAGCATACATGATGTCTGGTCTAGTTGTGGTTAGATACATTAAAGTGCCAACTAGCCTTTTAAATAGCCTAGGGTTTACTTGACCTCCAACATCTTGCTTGCTTAACTTAGTGCCTGTAGTTACCGGTGTTGAAACTGGCTTGCAATTCAACATTCTAAATCTTTTCAATATATCGTTTGCATATTTAGATTGTTAAATAAAGATTCCACTTTTAGATTGCAAGACTTCAATTCCCAGAAAAAAATTCATTAGGCCAAGGTCAGTCATCTCAAACTCACTCCTCATTACTGTTTTGAATTCTTCTAACATCAAATTGCTAGTATAAATGATATCATCAACATAAATGCACACAATGAAGACCTCACCATGCTGATTTTTCTTGGTGTACAGAGTAGGTTCATTGATACTCCTCCAAAAACCATTGCTTATGAGATAGGAATCAATTCTGCTGTACCAAGCTCGAGGAGCTTGCTTCATCCCATACAAATATTTCTTCAATTTATAAACCTTTTCTTCATGTCCACTTATCTCATAACCTGGAGGTTGTTTTACATATACCTCTTCTTTTAAAATTCCATTTAAAAATGCATATTTTACGTCCAACTGGTATACTTTCCAACTATTATGAGTTGCAATAGCTAAAATAGTTCTAATTGTATCTAATTTGGCAATAGGTGAAAAAGTTTCATTATAGTCTATTCTAGGTTGTTGAGCAAAACCTTGAGCAACAAGTCTTGCCTTCTGCTTCTCAACTTCACCATCTGCATTGAACTTTGTTTTATACACCCGTTTCACACCAATGCAATCCTTTCCTTCAGGTAGATTCATTAATTCCCAAGTATCAATCCTTTCTATTGCATCTATCTCATCATTCATAGCATCCACCCAAACTTTATCTTTGATAGCTTCCTCATAACTAACAGGTTGATATGCTAACAATGCAAAATTTGAATTTAAATCTAATTGGTCTTCATGCTGATCATATATCTCCATAAGACTTCTAGTCTTCCTTCCTTTAACTCTAGATCTTAGTGTAGCTAAAGTATGATTAGATTCATCACTTACCTGCGAACTTGGAGTAGGTTGATTTCTTTGCGTTGAGACCTCTCCTTGTGCAATAATTCTTGGTGTTTTGACTGCAGTCAATGCATTTCTTATTGGTGTAGTGGTAACAGGTGCTTGCACTTGTTGTCCTCCTTGAGATTCATGCTCTCCTGCTTCATCATGTTCATGAGATAATACAACTCCTCCTGTAATAGACTCATCTACACTTCCATCCCATGCTTCTTCCTCTTTGAACTCAACATCTCTACTTATAACAAGCTTTTTGGTAATGGGATTGTACAATCTATATGCTTTAGATTGTTCACTATAACCGATGAAGATACATTTCTCACTATGATCATCCAAATTTCTCCTTAATTCAACTAGTACATGTGCATATGCTATGCACCCAAAAACTCGTAAATGTGAAATTGAACATTTTCTACCAATCCATGTCTCTTGAGGTACTTTATTAATCAAGCTACTTGTAGGATTCCTATTAAAAATGTATATTGAACACCAAACATCTTCTACCCAATAGTCATTTGGTAAGTGCTTTGTCTTCAACATGCTTCGAGCCATTATCATTATGGTCCTATTCTTTCTTTTAGCCACACCATTCTATTGTGGTGTATATCTGGCAGTAAATTGTCTCTTAATTCCATGAACCTTGCAGAAATATAAAAATTCATTTGAACTATTCTCACCACCTCTATCAGATCTTAGCACTCTAATGTACTTACCACTTTGCTTCTCAACCAAATCCTTGAAGTTCTTGAAGACTCTGAAAGTTTCAGACTTTTGTTTTAAAAAATATACCCAGGTATTCCTGCTGTAATCATCAATAAATGTCAAGAAATAGTAAGCTCCAACCAATGAAGGGGTTTGCATTGGCCCACATAAATCTATATGTATGATTTCCAGATGTACTTTTTCTCTATAGGAAACACCTACAGGAAAGCTTTCTCTATGTTGTTTTGCCAAGATACATGTCTCACATGAGCTTGTTGGTTGTTCTCTGATTGGCAGCCCTTTCACCATTTCCTTCTTCTGCAATGACCTCAAACCATCAAAATGTAAGTGACCAAACCTCAAGTGCCAAAGCCAAGATTGATCAACACTCTTAAGTTTGTATGCATTAACAGAATTTTGAGTGTCACTCCTCATTGTAAGCGGGAACATCCTATTCTTGGTCATCTCAACCCTTGCAATCAATCTATTACAATGAGCTCTATCTCAAATTGTGCAAGCTTTGTCATAAAAATTTATCTCATACCCATTCTCCATTAGTTGTCCAATACTCATCAAATTACATTTCATTCCAGGAAAAAGATAGACATCTTTCACATTCATCTTCTCACCATTCTTTGTCAAAACATCTATTATTCCTTTTCCTTTGACATAAACTCTACCATATGTTCCAAGCTTTACTTCTGATTGAACAGAACTATCCAAACAGCTAAACAACTCTTGATCTCCAGTCATGTGGTTGCTACAACCACTGTCCAAAAACCATACATCTTTTGGACTCTCCTGAGCAATATTACAAGTGATAAACATAGACTCTCTTTTAGTCTCAGATACCTCAGATAAATTAGCTGATTGCTTGCTTTCATTTGCTTGTCTTTTTCTGCAGTCCTGAATTACATGCCCAAATTTCTTATAGTGAAAGCACTGAACCTTCGATTCATCAAACCTTCTAGACTGTTGCTGATTAAGATTACTCCTTGAACCTTTGAAATTTCTTGAATTGGGGCTCTGGACTGACTTACTGGTTTCATCTGAAATTGGTCTTTCATCACTTTGATTTTGGAATCTTCCTCTACCTCTATGACTAAATCTGCCTTTGCTTCTACTAACTGAAACCTGAGCCTTGAATGCAGATTCTAATGAGGGATTTGAGTTCCTACTCAGTCTAAATTCATGAGACAATAGAGATCCCATCAATTCAACAATAGACAATTGTGATAGATCCTTTGATTCCTCATTTTCCACTACAATTGCATCATATTTGTTGGGTAGGCTACGCAGAATTTTCTCCACAGTTTTCTGGTCATTTAAATCCTCCCCATGTGTTTTTATCTGGTTCACCACATTCATGGTTCTATTGAAAAACTGGTCAATAGATTTTGAATCCTTCATCTGAAGGGTTTCAAATTCTCTCCTAAGGTTTTGCAGCCTAATTGTCTTAACCTTAGAAGAGCCCTTATAGGCCGTCTCTAAAATGTCCCATGCTCTTTTTGAGTTATCTTCGGAAGCAATCTTTGGAAAGATTGATTCATCCAGACTATGTTGGATGAAGAGTAGGGATTTAGCATTCTTCTTTCTATTATTATTGATAATAACTCTATCTTCCTGAGACAAAGCCAAAAAGGATGCCTCATCTTGAGGTTCAGGATACCCATTCTCAACTAAATCGCAAATATCCTAAAAACGAAAAAGAGTTTTCATTTTTGTTGCCCAAAAATCATAATTTTTACCCGAGAACAAGGGAACCTGTGGCTGCACAGAACTGCTGGTGGTGGCCATGGTTAAAATTTGACTGTCTATGAATCCTATGTCTGCTTGTTCACAAACCTAGCCCCCCCTTTCTCTTTGAATGGAACGGTCCTGGCTTTCTGGTGCTTGCAAATTTTTATTATAAACTAGCTAACACAAATCTCTTCTGCTGCAGATCTCTTTAAGGAAGAGCTTCACAAGTTCTATCTTCTGCCTCGGGAATAAACCGTGGAGAAAACCTCAACACCTTCACACAATAGACCTCACACAACTGTTGGCTCCTTTGTTTAGGCTGGTGGCTTCAGAAATGGTAGAGAATAAGCTCTACACATTGGTATTGGCTCTAATACCACAATGACAGGAAGTAGGGGAAGCTTCACAAGACAAAAATAAACAAGATGCAGGGGAAGCATTCACATAAAGACAACATCTGAAATTCACGACATTCACAATAGAGATTAGCAGCATAATTCAATATAATACAACAGCATACTCATAACTCTATTTTTATATATATATCGCCTTCATTAGAAAATGGCTATATGCCCCAACAGACAGTTTCCAGAAAAAACTACTTAAACACAGCTACAGAATTCGAATAAGTCTCGAAAGTTCTACCCTTTTCAAAAATAGTAAAACCATTATCTACTGCATTAAACTCATGTATCGAAGTGGAGTCGGAAACGTCAGTCACATTTAATGTGGTGATTGGATTTACATGACGTGTTTCAATAACCATAACTAGCTAGGGTAGACACCCATTTAGCATTTTGCTAACACCTAATTCATAGTTGGTAGATCGGTATATTACATTTCATAATCATTAAGCTTACATCCATAAATTTCATCATGTGTGTTTATTGAAAATATTACAAGGTATTTTAAGAAATTAGTAGAAGGGAAAATAAAGTACATCTAACTTTCAAATGCTTATGTATCTACAATTAGAAGAGCTCATGTGGTTCATCCTTTAACATCAGTTCAGATAGAGTGGTCTTTGTGGACTAGGGACGCAGAAGAGGAAATTATTCCCACTTGCAGGTATGATTAGATGTTGGAGTTGGGATTTTCCATTATGCAATTCGCTTTGTTGGAGTTGAGATTTTCCATATTGTTACTTCTTTTGCATTATAAATGGCTAACTAACATATTAAAATTCTAACCGCAGAGAACTTGGAATTGGAATTGTGCCATACAGCCCTCTGGGCTGGGGTTTCTTTACTTCTGAAGCAAAGTCTCTTGAAAATTTAACAGGTAATGATTTTAGAAAGGTATTTTGAATCCATCGCATTCTATTTGTACATTTTAAGTTCAGTATTAGTTTATGTTGCCATTTCTTTTTATTTGGAGGATAGGCGAGGATATGAGTGAGGCATCATACACATACATAGTTTTATAAGCTATTGTTCTTTTTTACAGGTATTACCAAGAGTTACAACAGAGAATCTTGAAAGAAACCACATGACATTTGAGAAAATATGTGAAATAGCTTCTAGAAAAGGATGCTCCTGATGACAACTTTCACTTGCATGGGTTCATCATCACGAAATTGATGTTTCACCAATTCCTAGAACCACTAAAGTGAAGAACTTAAAGAAAATATTGGCGTTGTTTCTGTAGAGATCACAACTGAGGAGATAAGAAAATATAAAATATATTATCCACTTGTGGCTTCTCTGGTGATCGATATGATAAAGCCTTCAAGGAACTAACATGGTTGCATTCGGAGACCCCTCCTCTCTCTCCATGGAAGAATGACATATGATGATTTTTAACATCAATCTTTGCTAGCAAAGCAAAATCATCCATATTAGCATTTTATGAAGTTAATGTTACTGTAGGTGTTCTACAATATTATCTAAAGGGCATTTTTTTTTTGGTTGGAATCTAAGCTGCAACCACTCACAGAAATACAAGTACTTCAATATTAGAGAAGATAAAGTGTAAATGAAAAGTTAAACTAGTGACCCGGTGCTTCTTAACAGTTCTCTTTGTAAGCAACCATCATATTTATGGAGTTCCAGGTCTGAAAGTAACATATATCATACCTTAGTTTGTTAAGTATCATTGTTGTGATTGTGCTAGAAATCTATAGCACTTTAATTATGTTATGAACCCATGTCTTTACTTTGTTAGTATATTGTTGTTGGACGCATATGCTTTGTAAGTCGTCCCATAGTATTTGTTGATCCATAGTTTGTGTTATTGTTGTTAGGGCATATGCTTTGTAAGTCGCCCATAGTTTTGTTGATCCATAGTTTGTACTAGCCCATGGTTTTGACTCATAGTATTGGCGTCTAGACTTAGCCCATGGTTTGTATTGACACATAGTATTGACCCATGGTATTGGCGCCTAGACTTAGTATATAAGTGTGTGTTGAGGCCTATGAAGGTACCGTGAAGTTAATTGTATTGAGCTTTCTCAAAGGAGGTTTCCCCCTCGAAGTGGCCTGTGATCAATATAAAAGTGATTATGAGTTCTGTTATTTCTGATATCTCGTGTATTTGCATTAATTAATTATTGCAGGCTCATCACATCTGGTGTCAGAGCACTTTCTGGGGCTCGTTGGGTGGAATTTCTGCCAAATTTTTTTTCGCGCTGTTACAAGTTCGGATCTGGGGATAACCCATATTCGCTTAACTATGGGAAGTACTTGGGCATAATCCCTAAAATTCATTGTGAGGAGTACCACAGAAACCCCAAAGCAGCTGGCCCACTAAGAGGACCTGCCAGTGAAAAGGGCAACGACCCCTACCTAATTGACTAGTTCCCACCTGTGAGGTAAACCAAGAGCTGTCGTTTGTGGCAAAGCGGTTATTAGTTTTACCTGAGCCGTGGAGTGAGGGGTACTGCCCCAATACTCAAGCCGTCAGACAACATTGGTGGCCGAGTGAATCCCCTGAACAGATAGGAAGTCGCACATACCTGGGGTCCATATCTAGTTTTAGCTGAACTGTTGCCAATCACTTCTGCTCCAGATCCAACCATTTCAGATCTATTCTGAAAGTCGTTCCAGATCCATTCGTCGTTCCAGATCCATCCATTTTCGATCTCTTCCGCGCTGTTGCAGATCCATTTGTTGGGGATCCATTCCACGCTGCTGTTGTCGATTCATTTCTGAGAAAAAAAAATAATAATAAAAATAAAAAATTCTATTTTTCGGCTATGTCTCCCTTGTTTCAACTCTATTTTCCCTGAAACTTCACTAACATCCCTGCAATCCCATTTTTCATATTTCAAATTCCACTTCCCAAGACCATAAATCCCACATTTGTCTATTTTCAGGGTTTGCCATAACTCCTTCAATTTTCACCCAAACGCCTTCAACTTTTGCCATAGTGTTCCTTTCCTAATTCTGCTTCTTTGTCCCTCTCGACCAAATTTTCTCATTTTTTCACCCCGCTTCTGAAATCCCCATTTTTAGCTTCCCTGTCCATCAGAAAGTGTCCAAAACCTAGTCAAACCCCAATTACCCATCCGAGTTTTTTCCAAATCCAAATCTTCCTTTACTAAATAAGCTTTTGTTTGTGTTTTTCTATCAATTTCCAAAAAAAAAAAAACTCTTGGTTGTGGTTGTCACCCGTGCAAGAGAAAAAACCATGGAGGAAGCACTTGCAGCCATCCAAACCAAGCTCTAAGATATGGATGAAAAATTTCTCAGCCTCCATCTTCAGCATTCAGCCATGAACAATACCATACAGCCAGAATATTTTGCAGCCACCGGGTTCTCTTCTTCCAGTAATTTTCATGCCCCGAAGCTTGATTTTCCTTGCTTCAATGGTACTGATCCGACTGGATGGATATATTGAGCAGAAGAATATTTCAGTTTGCATAATACTTTTGATGCCTAGAAAGTTCCACTTGCATCCTTTCATTTGGAACAGGAAGCCCTTCAATGGTACTTTTGGTACATCGAAGCTCATCTCGACCCAAACTGGATAGATTTTTGCAAACTCATTTTGCCACGATTTGGTCCTAGTGATTTTGATGATTTCAAAGGAGCACTCACTAAACTTCACCAAATTGGCACAGTGAGAGAGTATCAGACAAAATTTGAGAAATTGGCCAATCACATAGAAGGATTGTCTGATGAATTCTACAGGAGTTGTTTTATCAGTGGTCTCAAGGATGAAATCCGCTTAGAGGTCAAAATGTTCTGTCCCAACACAATGATGGAAGTCCTAGGGTTGGCTAAGCTGGTAGAGGACAAGATCGCAGCTCAACAACGCTCCAAACCCACCTTTGTTCCCTTCAGAAATATGGGTTCCCAATGAACTCCTATCACGCTTGCTCCTCAACCAACTCCTATCAAGCATTTGTCTGAAACAGAGATGCAGGCACGCCGAGAAAAAGGGATTTGCTATAGTTGTGATGAGAAATTCACTCGAGGACATAGATGTGTTCAACAAAATCTCTATCTCTTGGATGTGGATTCTCCGCCTGCCTCAGAACTTGGTGAAGAAGCTACAGATACAGTAGATGATCAGGTCGACATTCAACACCCTCCTGCTGACACCCCATCTCAGGACGACCCACTAGAGATATCTCTCCATGCTGTAACCAGCGTCACCACACCACAAACAATACGGGTCAGGGGATACTTCAAGAAGCTCCCTCTTACCATACTCATTGATTCTGGTAGCACTCATAACTTCATTGACCCTTAGATTGCCAAACTGACTGATTGGTTTGTCCATCCTTACTCCAACTTTGAAGTCATGGTTGCCAATGGGGGCACCTTACCTTGCAAGGGGAAGTGTCACAATGTGTGTATCTCTATGGAAGATTATAACCTACGCTCTGACATGTTTGCCTTGTCCTTAGGCGGATGTGATGTGGTTTTGGGTGTTCAATGGTTACGCACACTTGGCCCCATCTTATGGGATTTTGCTGACCTTTGGATGCAGTTTTCAGCCAATGGGACACAACACAAAATTATGGGCTTACAACCAGGGTCTCTCCGCATTATCAGTTCACATCGCCCGGAAAAGATCCTTAAGAAGAATTCATATGGTGTCATTGCTCATCTCCATTCCCTTCAGATGCACCCACCAATGGTCTCCACTACTTCCTTGGATAGATATGCAGGTGTCATTGTTGCACCCGTGGGCTTGCCGCCTTCACGATACCTTTCTGGTAAGCATTTAGCCGCATCTACATCTCAACAGGACATGATGGCTATTTTGCATACAATACAAAAGTGGCAGCCATCCCTATTGGGGAATTATTTCTGCATCAAGACCGATCTCCAGAGTCTGGACACTTTCCTGGAACAACGGGTCTCCTCCCCAGCACACTTGAAATGGGTTATCCAACTCATGGGTTATGACTATGTGACCACTTACCAGAAGGGTAAGGACAATATGGTGGAAGATGCTCCTCCTCGCACATTTGATGACCCAGTTTCTCTTACAGCTATTTCTTTGCTTGTTCCAAATTGGTTGCAATCTGTTCAACGGGGCTATCTCTTCTATGAACTCCATGCTTCTTCATCAATAGGGCACTCTAGGTTCCTCAAAACGTATGACCAAGAACAATGTAAATTCTTTTGGAAGGGACTCAAAAGGACAATTCAACGGATGGTGGTTGACTGTGATACTTTCCAGGTCAACAAGGGTGAAACTACCCTCCTTTCGGGATTCTCAAAGCCTTGCCCATCCCTCCACAGATTTGGACAACTATTTCTATGGATTTCCTAGAAGCGCTCCAGTGGTATAGTACCACATCTCAAAGGACACCACATGAAGCAGTCTCTGGCCAGGCCCCACCAGTTCTTCTTCCATACACCTTCAGTAGCTCCCCAGTTCAGGCAATTGACTCAATTCTTCGAAACTGTGATCAGTTTCTTCTCATTCTGCAGGACAATTTTCACATGGCAAGAATTTGACTGAAACAACAAGCCAATCAACACTGTTCTGAGCGCACTTTTCACATCGCTAATATGGTTCTTCTTCGTCTACAGCCTTCCACGCAATCCTCCCTGAAATTTCAAAGGTGTCAGTGGCTCGAAATGCAACTCAATGATGCTACAGGGGACCCACTCCTTCAGATTCTGCATCAATTTCCACATCTAAAGCTTTGAGGACAAAGCTTTTTCTAAGGGAGAGGGGATGTTAGGAACCCATGTCTTTACTTTCTTAGTATATTGTTGTTGGACGCATATGCTTTGTAAGTCGTCCCATAGTATTTGTTGATCCATAGTTTGTGTTATTGTTGTTGGTGCATATGCTTTGTAAGTCGCCCATAGTTTTTTTGATCCATAGTTTGTACTGGTCCATGGTTTTGACTCATAGTATTGGCGCCTAGACTTAGCCCATGGTTTGTATTGACACATAGTATTGACCCATGGTATTGGCGCCTAGACTTAGTATATAAGTGTGTGTTGAGGCCTATGAAGGCACTGTGAAGTTAATTGTATTGAGCTTGCTCAAAGGAGGTTGCCCCCTCAAAGTGGCTTGTGATCAATATAAAAGTGATTATGAGTTCTGTTATTTCTGATATCTCGTGTATTTGCATTAATTAATTATTGCAGGTTCATCAGAAATTATTATGTATGTTGAATCTCTTGTCTTGAGACATGTGAATGTGATTGTTGAAATACCATATGTAGACAAGAAGTCTGAAGCATTTACACAATTTAACAATGCAAGAAACTCCTATTAACATTAAAGTGTAACCAACATGAACCACAATATAATTGTTTAACAATATCAGTAAGCCTAAAAGTCACTTTCCCTACAACAACAAATTTGGGTCCAAACCCCCACTACCATAAGATTGTTTAACAGGCCAAATATTTTTAGGTGGCTATGGCCCTTAAGGAGCTAAGTATATGAAACAAGACTCTGATACTTGTTGGCAACCCAACAACTCCCCCTTCATTTTGTAAATAAAGGGGCCCCCATTATTATTTTGTAAGTACTTAGTTTGGTTTTCTTTTCTTTTATCTTCTTTTTAATTGTTTGACGATCTCCTTGTGGATTCTTTACTCTTTGTGTGGCTTGTTTATTGGCTTGGTTTTGCATGGTGGTATGGTTTGGGTGATCTTTGTCATTTCAATATTTTTTGGATACTAAAAAATGCTTGCACCTTTATGTTCATCTTTGATCTTAGCTAAATTGACTTTTGTCGACACCCAAAAAGTGCTCACTACCTGATCTCCCTCATTACATGACTCATTTGTCCATATTGCCTACCATATTTGCCTCCAAAACCTTAAAACCCCATTAAAAAGTCTCCAAAAGGCCAAAAAAACCCATTAAAAAGCCTTCAAAAGGCCAAAAAAAACCATCAAAAAGCCTCCAAAAAGCCAAACCCCCCCTTTTTCCCCCCAAAATAATGTAAATTCCTCCAAAAATAGCAAAGACCCTCTAAAAAGGGGATAACAAATACAAAAAAGAGGAAAAAGAGGGAAAAAAGGAAGCAAAAAACCTATACAACTGACCTAAACCATATGGTGCCCAAAAACATGGGTCAGCACTCCACCACTAAAAACCTATAAATAGGTGATGGAGGCTCCCCATTTTTCATTCACAATCATTCCTATCCTCACTCTGCCAAAAATTCTCATGAAACCCTAGCTTTCCCTTTGGAGATATTTTCCACTTGAGAACCCCATTTAGCCCCATTTCCAAAACATCTTTAGAAGAAGGAAAATGAACAACACTGGAGCTTGGAAGCAACCCTCTTGGACTGCTGCAAGGGCTCCACCAACCTCTACATCTGAGGTATAATCAATACAAAAACATTTTATTATCTTGCCTTTTCTGTTTATGCACATGCTAGTTTAAAGTTACTGTTTTCATTTACTGTATTGCTTTTATTTTTTACTGAACTGCTACTAAGGAGTCCCTTCTCCTTAGTAGGTGCTCATTTGCACAAGCTAGGGTGAAAACCCTAGCTACAACTTTATGTCTCAATTGGATGAATGTGGTTTTTTCGACATTTCCGCCAAAACTCCATTTTTGCTAAATTCCTTAATTTTAAGTATTTTGGTGGATTGAAATATATTGGTTAGACTCATTATTTTCATGACTTCAATCTGTGCCTTACAAGATTATGTAAAAATGAACTAAAGCAAAGTGGCATTACTAATTTTGAGTCAAGTATCAATTTCTTACGAACATAAATTTTCATTAAAAATTATATTATGTTGGTAATATTTAGAAGACTAAACATGCACGTTTGGTTTTGATGTGAGCTAAAAACATTAATTTTTATAGGCTCCATTTTTTATTCTTAACATTTGATCTTCACATAGACATTTTCCACTGAAGTTACTTGCAATAAAACATGAGAATTGTAAATAATGTTAATATTATAAATGTGAATTATCCTGTATTTATTAACCTCTTTCAAACAAACAAAATGATTTTATTTACTTTGTAAATAACTTTTTTGGTTTGAAATTTTAAATTCTAATGTTTATTATATAATTTATATAACATAATATATGACAAAATGATTTTATTTACTTTGTAAATAACTTTTTTGGTTTGAAATTTTAAATTCTAATGTTTATTATATAATTTATATAACATAATATATGATGTATATTAGATAAGTTAAAAAATATATATATATTAAATAAAAGCGTGAATTTTACCAAACTACTTCTTGAATAGGATTACAGTGATTATGTATTACTTTTTGTTCTTTTAAAACTTAAGAAGATAAAGTCACTTTTGTATTTTATAATCATATGTGAATATTAAAATTTCATTTCTCATATTTGTTATCTTGTCTTTTCTTGCTGTTATCAAAACATATGACATGTCTTTTAAATTAATAAGTCCGTGTTTTTTTCTTTTTACATGTCAATTGGAGAAGGGAAAACGTATCAGATGCCGAGAGTATTATATCATGTTGTGCAAGTTTTAAAGGAGATATGGAATAAATATTTTTTCAATATATGTTATCAAGATAGATCGAGAAAGATCAGAACTCAAAACGAGAGTTACGAGGTGGTAATGTCCCCGACATTGCACTTTGCATATGCATTAGATTTTTTGTTTGTCAACAATGTTACAGTTGTGTAAGTATATAGAGGATAAAAAAATAATTAAAATTGTATAAGTTGATATAAAAAATCTTGTCTTTAAATAACAAGGGAAGGAACATAGCTTATAACTCTTGTAGAACTCACTTAGCTATAACTACATGCTTTGAACCAACCTATTACTATAGAGTAATAGATACTATAAATTTTACTAACTTACCTCTCAACTAAAATCCAACTAAGTTTTACAACACTTTACCTTTAACTAGCAAGAGATAAGGGCCCCTAACGAAAGAAATAGATTTTTACCAATCCTTACTTTGCTCGCTCAATACAACTATATGCTTTACGTACAAGAACAACTATAAGAAAACTAGATAGAGGAAGAAAAAATATATGATATATTTAGATTCACCATGAGTTATTGGTATTAGCATCGTATAAGAAGGATCATAACGCATTTGTATTTCTTTACTTATTGGGTGGGGGGATGATCAAATTGGGTTTGCCAATACAACCCCACCAATAACAATACCAATAACAATAGATAAATAATATAACCTCATCATAATGAAGCTCTAAACTATTTTAACTAAATAGATAATGAGTGACCCTTAATGTTTTAGGCACTTGAAATGGAGGTAGAATGTAGACCTCCCCTTCATATGCAACACCATTCTATTTAATGCCTTATGATGTAAAATTGTTAGTGACTTTTATCTTTTAAGTATCAAATTTTGAGTAGTCGAACAAATCTTTATGACAATTGGAAATCTATGTATATATAGAATAACAATTATGTTGTTATGAAATGCCATTTTTCAGAGATCCCTTTGGAAAGTACATTACTTGTCAACTGTATTGATTTGATGGTGTCTCTCTGTAATTTTTTATTAAAAAAAATGAAATAAAAGTGAGATCTAGCATAATTATTAAGTAAGGATTTAAAGTAATGTTTAGGATTTCAATAAGGTAAACAAGAAGAGTAATGTTTATATTTTTTTTTTATAAATAAACACTATATATTACTGCTGAAAAAAGTATATAGCTTGTCTCACAGGGTCTTTATAATCCCATACATTCCTGGCCAAAAACAGCCAAACATGAGTCTAGACACAGATCTCATAGTAATGCTTATACTTTCAATAAGGTAAACGAGAAGAGTTGCATATCAGCAAGTCCCTACCTTGCCTTTAGTTTATGTTTCCTATTGATTAAAGAAACAAGTGTTTAAAATGCTAATTGAGAGAAGTACAATAATAACCAAATGCTTCCCAAGTGTTGTTAAACTAACCATAATATTTTTAACTATGTTATATTGAAACTGACCCAAATGTCTATTTGTTTAAGCTTCAATATCCACAAGCGAAAGCAATCTTTAAACCAAGTTCGATTGAAATTGCTATTGAATTGGGTAAAAACATCCTTAAATCTTATAACAGAACCATAATGTTGCTTAAACTCATTTTCCATATTTACATATAGACTCAAACATGCATAGTGCTTAATATTTAAGCAATGATGAATCCAAAGTTTAATAGTTATTTGGTTTTTATTCATCAAATTTTAATAAAACACTAATATTAATAAAATAGAAAGACAAATTAAAATAATTAAAATGACAAACTAAAATGTAAAAAAATTAATGACAAACTAATTCTATAATTGCACCAATATAAAATTAATATTAATAAAATCAAAAATCAAAACAAACTAATTAAAATGACAAATTAATTATTTATTTGCACCATTATAAAACTGACACTAATAAAATGAAAAAACAAAACAAAATAATTAAAATAAAAAACTAAAATATAACAAAATAATTAAAATGACAAACTAAAATAACTTCGAAAAAAAAGAGCTTAATGACAAACTAATTCAATAATTGCACCAAACCAAAGAGAGGTTTTAAATTAAAAAAGAAAAGGAACACTTACTTAAGTAATAACAACACTAAGAGAATTCGACCTTTTAAGCGAAAAGCTCATTAAATTGTGGCAAACTAAAATATAGAACTAATGTTGAATGTTAAAAAAAGTCAATGACAAAATGATTGGACTTAGTCGAGTGCGGTTCCAGTGCAAGACCCCTGTAAATCATAGTCGGAAATCACAACTTCGTCATTATACTTCTTCAAAAAACAATTAGGAGATTCCACCATTTTGAATTGACTCTTCCATTGGTCTCAACTCTAGCTACTTGAATGTTTCAGTCCCCAATAGATGCTTGCAGATGCGTGTTCCTCGTCGGCAAATGGATGAATATAAAGAAAGAGTGGCAGGTACAACTTTTCATGAAGTTGCTCAGAAGCTAATGCTTTTGAAAATAAGGAAAAGCTGGACTTTTACTGCAACAATAATAGAGGAAAAGGTCTCTCGCTTTAGCAGTATGATATAGGACGCAATATGATTGAACATATTGGTTTGGGACTCCGAGATAGAGTATTTCACGTCCGTAACGCCTAGAGGAAAACCAGACTCTCAAGAACCCTTCACTGGTGTGCCTTTTGAACTGCACTGACGCCTAGAGAGATACCTATCATCAGAGGATTTAAGTCAAATAATATCCAAAAAGTATTGGAGCCAGGGAACAATGTAATGTAGTCGGGATTTATGGCCAATGCATTCTAGAAACACTTAAAATATATGTTATTATCTTATTCATACATTCATGTCAATCAAAATACGCATACCATCCCAATTTCAAAGAAACCTCACGTTGCCACGTTGTTATAATTCTTTAGCATAGCTGACAGAATAGGTGTAATTGTCATAGCAGCTGACAGAATATATCTAAAAACTAAACAATTGTAATCCTCTCGTCCTTGCACAGGACACACATCCATAAACGAAGGAGCACTATATGCTCTTCAATTCTCCTTGACCTGCTCAATTACAATTTCCAGAATTTCTGCAATAAAATACGACACAGCTCCAGCTCCCCCAGAGTCCGCAATGTCCATTTGCAACAAAAGCTACATAGTGATATTTAATAAAATATTAACACCAAAAGCCCCTTGTACATTTGACTTGAATTCTTGCTATGTATCGGTTTCACTAATGGAAATGGAAAAAACAAAAAAAGCATGGAAATGGATGGTGTTGCCAAATATTGCATACCCCCAAAAGGCAACCTGTTTTCACTATACGGTCTATACACATAGCTCCTTAGCAAGATGTTAAAGACAAGCACTGATGACATAAATAAAGGCTGTGCCACAGTAGCGAGCACTCACAGGTTACCTTAAGGCAGGCCGTGAATAGTAAGTTGTTTATTTTGGGGTCAACGAGAAATTCTTCTTCTAACATTTTGTGTGATGATTCTATGCGTGATGTAAAGGAGCTTAGAGAAACGATGAAAACGCTAGTGGGAGGGTCAAAGGCAGCACGAGTTAAATTTAATTAAACAAGAAGCTTATGGGGAATGTTAGAAATCAAAGACTGTATGATTGAATTTGAAGTTCCTCTTAGATAATTTATTTTGCTCAGTTAAGAGAGATTTAGAGACAGTTTCCGAAGATTGTCTCTAGCTTTATGGTATCGATCCTTACCAACCATCTATAGTTCTCTTTTAGCCATTAATTCCCAGACAATGCCCAAGCCGTCATTCCCTTTAGCTTATGCTATCTCTGCTTCTCGGCTTTCCAATTTCATCCATGCCCTCTTTGCATCCCCGATTTCATCGGACATGCAGAGGTTAATAATTTTTCAATGTCAGCAAAGAATTAATCGGAACAGGAAACCACGAAATGGCCTGGGTATGATGAAGGCCATGAAAGAAAGGGTCCCCCTGTTAGAAGCTCAGTGATCCAGACTGAGTCCCTGCTAAGCACGGTGGAAGCCCTAGACATCCAAGAGCCAACTGAGCCAAAGATCCCCGAGGCATCGAAGTCCGAGAGGAATCTGGTGGACATATGGAGGGAAATCCAGGGTGCCAACAACTTGGAAGGGTTGCTTGATCCCATGGACGACATATTGCGAAAAGAGATTATCAGGTATGGAGAGTTCGCCCAAGCCAAGAAAAAATCTGTGAATGAAGTCCATGGATAAGAAACGAGCAAAAGCCATAGATTAGAAATCCACCGGCACATTCATGAATGAAATATGTTTCTTCAATTAGAAATCCACCCGCACATTCATGGATGAAATATGTTTCTTCAAGCGCGGACATGGGATATTATATGCAGCGTGCATACACTGCAAATGTATAATATGACCACCAAAAAGATTAAACTGGGCAAACCAAACAAGACTAATACATGCAGCTTGCCACACTCGTGCATCGATTGCAGTACAAACGGTCTACCCGATGCATCGACTGTAAAAATTTTAGCTCTCTGTTGATGCCATTAAACCCTTGATTGTCTTTATAGCGATTAAAGAAAGTGGTCTTGCCTCATTTTTCCATGACCTGATCTGACTTGACCTACTCATTTGTACAACATTAATAATAGAGCATTAATAATAGATGACGCACGTTCCGCCGCCGAACTAGGAAGGGATTTTCGAAGAAGACGTCATCAACTCATATCCAATCAAAAATTAACAAATTTGTATTATTTAAAAAGTTAATATAAATAATTTTTTTTAACTATACATGGACCACCTAAAACTATAGACTGCTGGAAAAATTCATAGACCCTATGAACAAATTAATAAGGGATGTCCGATATATACATGTTCACCTTCAGGGACATAATAAAGACCCAGAACGTTGGCATAGATGGAAACATAATAAAGACCCAGAACGTTGGCATAGATGGAAATGACGGAGGTAAGTTTTCTTTGGTTTATTATTTTGTTTTCTCATTACTGTTCTATTTATGTGCAGGTTCCACATTATCCCGCCAGCATTAAAGAAGGGTTGTAGTTACACGATGGAGGAAGATGCCATATCATTGGGTATTTTTATTACGATTGACTGCCACATTATTACGTATCATCACGCTCCTAAAGATTCATGAAAACCATCAAATCGCTATCGCCCAGTTATTAAAAAATAGAAAGGAGGATAAATATACAAATGCCAGGATTATAGCATGTAGATCCGAAGTGAAGACGCCGAGCCAGAAAAGGAAACAGCAAGAAGCACATTGTTTTGCTCTATCTGTCACGAGATCATCGTTTCAGTTCGCAGAGATTCTCGGTGGCGATATTATTTGCGGACTACCTGTTGGGGTGATTCTTGAAGAATAGAAAGGCTGCCAAGTTTGCATGTATTTCCAAATCGCAGAAATAAAGGAGGTTCTACCTGTTTATTAGTTGAGGTGATTTGAGGGCAATATTGTGATATGGTGTAGCAAAAGGAATTCGAGATTTGCCACTTCTGAGATATTCATTGCCATAACATTAAAAGAAGTGGATCGCGTTGAGAAAAGTTCGCATCAAATCTTTAAAGCTGTTGCTACGATTCAAATGGAAGAGGTTACACCGGAGGTCTTTTGTTATTATGCCATTTGTTGTCAATATGTACCAGGAGGAGATTACATGCTATCGGTAATCGATTGACCATGTCCATATTCCATTCCCGGAGAGAGAGTTACACTACCAAACCTAGAGAAGATGATCAGAATACCTAGAGGAGACTATCGTTGCGACCTGATGGAGAAGAAAATGGGATGCCACGAGCGAAAAGGGATTTTCATTGTTGAATTTTGGTTTGAATTTTGTTTTGATTTTGATTTTGTTTTGATTTTGATTTTGTTTTAATTCCTCTTATTTATTTTTTTATTTTATTCTGTGAATTGCAGAGAATTTCGAGCAGAAAATCAAGAAGAGCATGGTCATGCTTATCAAAAAAGATCAGCAACTTTTCCAAAATCAACAGTGGATGAAGATTGTGAATCCGATCTCATGCTGATTGGCTGCCAGTTGGAGGATTAAGATCAGATCGAGGGAGATTACGTGTGCTTATCTCCATATGTCGAGGAAGGCTATCCGATCATTCTAGTTGAGGCGACCACTATCAATTACATGGAAAACTGAGAGTCTAAAAGCAGGCAGAAGTCGACAGCGGCAGAGGGGGGGCGCTCGACAGAGCTGAGAAAGGTTTCTCTTTCAAAGTTCTGTAATTTTCTTGCTTTCAATCATTTGTTTTTTTGGAAAATAGAGAATAGGAGACGCTGCTGCCAAGGGGATCATTTTGGGATAGAAATCGACAGAAAAAGGCTGGAAACACTCTGTTTATGCCAAAGCTTGTAATTTCTTGCAGGCTTTTGATTAATACAGTAAAGTTGTTTTCCTATATCATCTTTTGTTTACTAATAAGGTTTATCTGATAGATTTCGATTTCTATCTCAGATTGTTATCTATATTGTTGGATCTTTATTTTGCAATTGTTATTAAACACACAGATCTTTGATCTGGATTTCTCCTTACATTAGATCTATGTCTGCATAAATGTTTCAATTGAATTTCTTTAAATGAAATGTTTATTTATTTCTGCAAATGATTCACAGTGTATTATAATTTATGTTAATTTTTCAATTAACATTGTATTACAGGTTAATCTTTAGTGAGTTGTAATACTTAATATTACATTCATTTAATTTTCATTGAGTGATTGTGTTTTTTAAGTTGATAAGAAACTAAATCCATCGAGCATTTCTGTAAGATTGATGAACACACTTATCTATCTTCCACATCAACTTAATCTGTCATCACAAACAAAACACTTCTTAGAATAGGTAGATAACTTAGTTTAGATTCCTTTTCAGATAGGTTTGTTTTAGGATTAAACAGACTCTGTTTTCCTTCATTGGAAGATTGATATTTTAGATAAAATCCACCAACTCTTAGAGTGCCAACGGAGGTCGAATATCCGTGGGTGTTAACCACACCAAACAACTCGAGAATAGGTTAATACTTGCGTAGGATTACCTGAAGCCATTGGTTGGGTTTTCACTCCTTGTTGTTTGCTTTGAACACCATTTCAGCACCTGCACAACCGAGGCATCAACAATACCAAATGTACAACCCTAAAAATATCATTAATAACCCATAATACTAAATCTTAAAAAAAAATGAAATGCATGCCACAAGATATGCCTGAATTAGTTTCAAACCTGAATCCTGATAGATGATGAACCTGGTGATTACCTTGAAGGCTCCAATGTGTGCAATTGAAGGTGGGGGGACGACTCTCCACCCAACCAAACCCCAACCAAAAAGGCTGAGGCCCTTGAGCCCCCAACAATTAACCCTATTCCAGAGATTTCTTGCTTTCCTCTTTCTTGGCTCCTCTAGAGCTCTCCATCCAAAAATGCCAAAAGACCAAAAAAAGATCCCCCTCTCTTCTTCTTCTCCTCCTTTTATCTCCCCCTCTTCCCATTTTTCTTAATTTCTTTTAATGCAATTTGTTTTCCCTTATTTTTCTTTCATATTCCCCATTATATTATTTACCCCGTTTTATTTATTATTTTATATTTCATTATATATTCCCTTTTTATTATTTTACCCCTTTCATTTCATTATTTTATATGAGGGTTGTTACACTAACATAGTATACTCCGATGAACTGACCACATAAATATCAACAAGAATATATATATATATATATATAACCGAGAACAAATACATAGGACATCATTCCTGCATCCGATTTTTATCCTTGGTCGACTGGATAGTAGAAACTTCATCCATTGGGGATGCATCAACGTACTCAGGAGAAGGACTACTAATTCCTCTGTTTAGCCCGTTGATTTATGCCTGCAAATATTCCAAAATTTCCTTCAATTGGACGAAGCGAGCTTCATTTCTGTCATTTGCGTTCATTCTCTGCTCCTGATGGGAGTGCTTCAACTCAACCACTGCTCGTCACATTTCCTCGTTCCTGAGGCTCATCGTCCTCTCCATTTCTTGCAAACCATGCCGAATATCCTCAACTTCACCTACTTGCACCTGGTACCCACTTTCCATATTGTCAATGCGGGAGTCAAGACAAGAAATGTCCAGTGCAATCCTCCTATCCTCTTCCAAAACCGCCTTTGAGACCTCAAACATGCACTGTAACATCTTCCTGAAGTTTACCATGTCTTTTTCTAGGTCCTGAATTTCATCCAGAATACCCTTCATGCCTTTCTCCTCTATAGGAGGAGACTCAACAGACAATTTTTCCATGGCTATGATACTTCCTGCAAGTGGACTAGGCCTCTCCAGGATAACAGACCCAACTCTAGTCCTTTCTCTACTAGACACATTCATGTGGCAAAAAAGGGAATGAACGTTGCATATATGAGAGAGGTCTGACACATACGAAGAATCCTCCATAATTGAACACTGAGATGTCTCAAGATAGTTCTTACCTTGAAAGCATGCAAAGAGGAAAATGATAATGAAGACCAGGTTAGAGCATGCAATGCGTACACCCTTCCACCACCTTCGTGATCCACCTGTCTTGCCCTTCATTAATACATCACCAAATACATCGGCTCTGTTTCATCTCCCCTTACCACAAAGAGCGAGCCTATTTAATGACCATAGTGGGTTGATTTGGACCATTGGAACTAAACCTGGAAGCAACTCGTCCATTTAACAATGGGCCTTGTGGAGTTATTTATAAATAAGTATCCTTGCTTAAGCTTGGTTCCAATGTTGGCTTTCTTATCGACGAGGATGTTATTATGGCGCCTTATATGAAAGAACTAAATTTTTGAGATGTACAGGATAAAGGACAAGATTATGGCGCCTTATATGAAAGAATTGATTTTTTTGTGCATTGATGATGGACTTCCCATCTTTGATCAAGTGGTACTACTTAACTCTCCTAATGAAGATTACATCCCTTAGGTACATGTAGGATATTCCAAACAATGCACCACACATATCAAGGGGTACTGCATTTACCTCCACTTCATCAATATAGTCTACATTGATAGTAAATTCGATCTTACATTGCTTAATGACCCTAAGCTTTGCATCCTTGTTTACCCATCCCAATGGATATGGGGTGAGGATGGTTATGAACTTCCAACCCAATATTTTGGACTAGACCTTATGCTATGAGGTTGGCTTGTGAACTAGAATCAAATAGGGCATCCACTGTTATCTTCTTAACATGGATCTTGATATGGAAGAGTTTAGTCATCTCCTTCTCATCCTTAGGATGGAGGATACTGAGTGTTAGAATAACAGGATCGTAGAGAAATAACAATAAACAAGATGCAAATATAAATCACATAAACACAATACAAGAGAGACACCCATATACATGGTTCACCCAATCTGGGATACATCCATAGAGAAATTGCCAGTCCTTTTATTATACCATCCAACAAAATGAAGGGATACAACTCGCAGCACATCCGCTGCAATTTCCTCTTCACTCTCTGAAAGTCTTTCTCACACAATCTTAGAGTTATTTTCAATACTACAATACAAAACTGTATTAAAATTCCTTCATTTTAAAGAGGGATCACCATGGGAAAATACCACGAGATACCCAATACCATGGGCCTGTAAATCACCCATTATTGACCAAGTCACAACTATGAAATTACAACATTTTACAAGGCATTTTTTTCCTAATTTTTCACTATGGGGGCACTGCCCCTGAACCCTCTTCAGGGGGGGATCTTAAAATGTAGTCGCTACCCCCCTTGGAACCCCCATGGAGACTATATTAAGGGGGGAAAGTGCCACCAGACGCCCCTGTCATGGGATGGGATCCAGACACGGCTAAAACACAACCTCAGAATAAGGAAGATCAAGTTCTGCAACCAACACTCAGATTCACCTTCGCTTGCACTATACTTCAGACAATATTTTCATCTACATTTAAGTTTCTTTCTACACGATTGCTTGAATCTATGTCTAGCATGTTCTTGTTCTTGGCATCCTTCTTATGGTTCCTTAGATTCAACTCAGAATATAGCTTCCAAGCCCTTATCTTTCGTGTGACCATTGATATTAGCATGGTTGCAATAGTTGTTTGGATTCTTGCATTGATGTGCAATGGCTATTGTCTTCCTGTCATTTCCTTTCCACTTCTTTCCTTGGAAGCATCTTGACGGTCTTTATGCTTGGAAACGCTTGGTTGTCCTTTAGTCTTAACCATATTCTCCAAACATTGTGCTTGCACACAATCCTTGTCAATTGTATTAGGTTTGAGGAGCATTACTTGCCTCCATAAATAACTATGTAGGCCACCTAGATACTTGAGGACTCATACATCCAAGTTTTTGGGAGATATTCCCAACATAATAACCATTTTTATGAACTCAATGGTATATTCTTGGACATTCTACCCTTTCTTCTATTGGAATTAATACCAATGGATTCACTGGTCCTGTTTGTACCCAATAGTGTAGAATTGAGACTTGACGAGGGTTTTAAATCCTCCCACTTAGTTACAACAAGATCACCTTCCATCCTAAGTGTATTTGCCTAAATTTTCCACAAAATTAGGGCATGGCCCTCTAACTTCAGTTAGACAAATGAAATTGTATGCTCTTGTCCTATGTTACAAACACTAAAATAAACTTCTAATTATTGCAACCAATGACTCAATTTAATTACATCAATCTCACCTTGGTAGGGTTTGATGTTCACCTTTGCTTCCATTTTGAATAGAGATTGTGAAAAAGTGATGGTATGAGAACTTGGTTTCTCTTTCTCTAGCTCTTTTTTGACTCTTCATTATCTCCAACTTTCTTGTTTGATCCAACCTCTGAGTTAGAGATACCAAACTTGCTGAATGGTCCAAACTTGTTCTCTAGCGTTTCCATGAGAATGGTCATGTTGCGAGAGATTTTAGCAACTTGTGCTTCTAGCTTTGAAAATCTCTCCTTTGACTCATCCCATGGAATGCTATTACTGTACTCATATACCATGGCTAGGTTTTGAGGCTCTTCCTTATGCCACTTCTTGGATCCTATAACATTTTACAAAAACATAAGGAAAATTACTTTGATACCAATATGATTTGTAAGATGTCATGGATATTCGACTAGAACACTTCGTCACAATAGATCTTTTAATATTCGACAATATCTTATGATAGAGTGTTTTACTTTAGATCATAGATTTAATGTCACTCACTTAATGCTAAAATAAGCCAAAATGAACTAAAGCTGAAATGAAAGAAGCAAGCAAATAATAGACCATCCACACAATAAACATAAGATATACCATGGGAAAACCCAATATAGAAGAAACCTAGCTTGAAAGTGAGGCCTATGCTCATCTTTTCTCCTCAACTATAAATTGTAAATACAAAGGAAGGACACTCTCTTCGGAGTTTCCATGGACACTATGGTCAACATGGTTTCTATAAGTTCTCTTAGTAATCCATTTGTTATGCCTCAATATCCCACTCTTAGATGCTTTTCTAAACTATGGAAGAATATAAAATATCGTAAGAATGGAACCCTTTGTTTTCCTAGCGTCCTTGTGTTTAACATAACTTGATATTTGTATAGGGTTAGGGTGAGGGTTTTTGCATGCTTCAACCCTTAATTATTGTGAGCGTTTTGGACCCTTATTTCACATGTGACTAGCTCCATAGGTGTGAATAATGGGAGTCGACATGGCATCCACTTGATAACATGGTGTTCAACATGATAAGTCAACTTGCAAGAGGCTCAACTTTCACATACGAACTCTAGTTGAGGGTATTTTTGCAGTGTTATAAATGTCTCAATGTATAGAACAATGTCAAGAGGTTGGGAGTAGTGCTAGTAGAGTTTTGACCCACAAAAATGATCGTTTAAGACCTCAAGCGAACTTCAAAAGGTTCTACACCCCAAAGAGTCAAAGTGGGACTTACCTATAAAATGGGTCATGCAATCCAATACCTCTAAAGTTTCCACTCAAAAAGTATCAAAGTAGATGATATATAATATAATGATCCATTTTGGATCAACCACTAATGAATTTGTTCTCACCGGAAGAAGCTCCAAGGTGGGACATATAATCAATCTCTATCAAAATCTTATATTAGTGAGTTATATGCCTTTGAGGAATCATTAACTAGCCAACAATATTTTCCCAACAAGCATAGGAGAGAGATGCATATCAAAGTTACATGGAGAATTCCAAAAGGCCAAGCCACCTACCTTTGATGACGAGGTTAAATTTGGACAAGAAGTTGAGGTTTGGCTTCTTGAGATAAAAATATATTTGCAAGTCCATGACTATTTTGGAAATAAGTAGCCCAAAATATCATTCCAATAACCATAGGAGAAAGATGCATCTTAGAGATAAATTTCATTGAGAATTTCTAAAGGAAAAGTCATCTACTTTTGATGTTGAGCTTAAATTTGGACAAGAAGTTGAGGCTTGAATTATTGGATAAAAAAGATTTCCAACTCCATGACTCTTTTGGAAATATGAAGGTGAGCATTGTCGTATTCAATTTAAATAACTGAGCTTCTATTTGGCATCATCACCTATAACAAGTCAAGAAGCTCAATTAGAGAAAGATTGTGTGGAAAAAATTTAAGAAATACTTTCCATAGGAATACCTCTTTGATTGCTACTTTGAAGGTAAAGTGAGAGAAGTCTATGAGTTGAAATTGGGCAAATCACCATGGATTAATACATAAATAATTTCTTGCAATTGATGAGGAATGTTAAATATATTTGAGATGGGAAGGTAAAAAATCAATGTTTGTTAAGTGGATTCCCTCAATCCTACATGCATAAAATTGACTTTACAAGCCTGGAATACTTGAAGAGGAAATTACAAAGAAAAAGTAGTGTTATGAACATCACACAAGAAATCCATATTTCCAAAATATGTGAAGGATAAGAAAATAGATAAACTTGACCAAAGGAAGAAAGTATACAAGACTCCTCCCTTTAAAAATAAGCTAAAGGCCTTTTAGCAAAATCAATGTCTCAAAGTGGGAACAAACCAATATAGTTGTTTGGAGACTGGCCATTGCATCCTATTTAATGTCGAGGATGTGGAAAAGAACACACGTACATGAAATGTCCTCATCAAAAGGAGAATACTAGGTATGTTCACAACATTTAAGTGGCCACTACTATGAATGATGTGGCATGGACTATTCCTCAAAGTTGTGTTGCATTAGATGATCGACAAGAATATCACCAATCAACAATGGTTGAAGTTAAAGTTAAGATTGCTAAGCAATACACCTCCATTTTAGTTCATCTAGGATTTGGTCATTATTATGTTACTCTCATATTATGTATTGACTATACACAACCAAATGGAGTCACAATGAAGAACATACATTCATTGCCTTGGATTGATGACTTGTTTGAGTAAGTGAGAGGAGTAAAAGTTTAAAAAAAATGACTTGATATCTAGATATAATCATGTTAAAATTAAAGAATATGACATACATAAAACCACATTTAGGACAAGATATGGCCCTTATGAATTTGCGGCGGTGCGATTTGGTCTCACAAATTCACCAATGACATTCACAACTCATGAGAGATGTCTTGTTTGACCACATGTGAAGAGAAAGAGTCTTCTAAAAGATTGATTTGAGATATGAATATCATCATGTCAAAATTAAAGAAGACGACATCCATAAAACCACCTTCAGGATAAGGTATGGCCCTTATGAATTTGTGTTGGCACCATTTTGTTTCACAAATGCACGAGTAACATTCATGTGTCTCATGAATAATCTTTCCAACAAGTGCTTGGATAAGTTTGTGGTTGTATTTTGAGATGATATATGAATTTATTTTAAGAATGAAGGAGAGTATGAGAACCACTTGAGGATAGTTTTGCAAGTGCTAAGAGAAAATAAGTTGTGTGCAAAACTAAGAAAATACGATTTTATTTGAATTAAATTAATTATTTGGGTCACATTATTTTAGAAGAAATATCTAGGGATCTATACAAGATTGAGGCCATGATGAATTAGCCAACTCCAAGGAATATAGTTGATGTAAGATCCTTTATGGTTTTGTTGGCTATTATTGGAGGATCATTGAAAGTTTTTAAAAATTGTATATACCAAATTACTTCTTTACAAAATAATGGAATCTTTAACCATTCAAAAAGATTCACACAAGTGCCCTAATTACGAAAATTTCATATCTAGAGAGATTTTGTTGTGTAGTAATGCATGTATTGAAGGACTTGGTGGAGTTCTTGTGAAAGATAATTATGTAATAGGTTGAGTCACAAAAAATGAAAGAACACAACAAAACCAATGTTATTCATGACTTGGAACTTACTAGATTATTACATGCTTTGAAAATGCAGAGGCACTACTTGATAAACAAGAAATTTGAACTTAGAACTGATCATAACGACTTGAGGTATTTATTTGACTAGCCAAACTTAAATGTCAGGAAAACTATATGGATGGAAATTCTTTGAGTTAGATTTTGAGATCAAATGCATCAAAAGAAAATAAAACAAGTTGATGGTGCACTTAGCAGAAATGCCATGTAGTAGCTATCAACATTCACAAATTATGTTTTAAAAAGAGAGTTATTGATTTCCTTATTGAATATGAACACTATATCCAAGTCAAAGATGGATTACAATAAGATAAATTAGGAAAAATATATGTAGGTTATCAAATAAATGATGATGACCTTATTTATAAAAATAGAACTTATATTCCCCACTCTTCATAGGAGAGGAATAATCATGGATCAAATACATAATATGCCATATTTTGGAAAAATGATTGCTACAACAAAAAATCAATAGGTAGGTTTGGCACGGGATGAAGAAATATGTTTTCCAGTACACTTCCAAATGTATCGAATACCAATGGATTAATGTTTAGCATCAACACCCAACATGTTTCTTGGATTAACCTTTGTCACTTATAGAATGGAAATGATAAGTAATAACCATGGACTAGATTGCGAGATTACTAAGAATATTAAGAAACGTGATTCTATCATAGTTTTGGTGGATAAGTTAACCAAGTCAACACAAACACACATACACATATTTGTTGGAAATCTTATTAATACTGAGAGGGGGGGTGAATTAGTATTATGCATAGTTATGAACAATTTTCACTTTTATCAAATTCAAGCTATAGTTCCACCATAAACAATATCATTCATCAACACATGCATAAACATAAAACACAAAGATTTAACTTGGAAATCCAATTGGAAGAAAACAACATAATGTTTTCTTATATAATAAAGATTACATTCGTGGGAAGCACCAATTTCCAAGATTCTCTAGCACCGACTAAAAGGAGGCTCCAACCCCCTCATTTACAGGATACAACCTGAAGGAAGTGCCAACTCCCTGATTTACCATCACCTATTGGAAGGAGGCACCAAACCCCTAGATTTACAAGCTTCAACTTGAATGAAGCACCGACTCCCTGTTCCTTTCCCTGTCCTGTCACTCTGATATGACTGTAAAAGATTATTCTTTGATTTCCACTGATATGCACACTCTTCATATTTACTGCAATACATTCCTTCGTGTGCACCTGCTATATACACTTTTATTTGTAGCTTCTGTGTTGTATGATCAGTTCATTACACACTTCACTTCACTGCTTCAGTATCACACACTGGTTCTCATAACCTTCTGCAATCTCTTCAGTATCGCACACTATTTCTTGTATTTCATAACCTTTTGTAATCTACGCGATGTTTCAACATACCATTATGTTTCTGCGCATCTGCAAACTCAACTGATACTGCACATCATCTGCTATGTTGATGTTCTATACTTGCACAAATGTATTAGATAAACTAAATCATCCTGCGCATAATCTGCTGTGCTGCTGTTCTATCCTTGTGCATTCGTGTTATATAAATTATAACCTCCTGTGCACCATCTACGACACTAACTTTCTATTCTTGCACACTTGTCTCAGATAAACGGACTACGGGCCCATGGTCCTGTGCAATAGCAATCTAAGAAATGCGATAAACGGGCCCATGGTCCGTAATGCGATAAACGGATTACGGGCCCATTATAGATTCAAAAACACAATTTAAACACATACAAATTCGGATTTTACCAAAAAAAATTATGAATTCGGACCAAAACCCAGTAAAATAGAAAACATAGAATAAATAAACTACTCCAATTTATAATAAGTTTAAAAAATAAATTACATGTAAGGTTTTTTTAGCGCATTTCCTATTCATTGTACATTCACAAAGAGCTTATTGCACACATACAAGATAGCTTTCTATCGAAAGAAATGAAACAATTATTTGCAGAATATAAAGCATTTTGAACTGAATAGTTGTCCCGAAAGATACATATAGATATAGAGAGAGTGAAAATAAGTCTCTCTAAAAATAAACAAAACTCAGTGACAACCGGGTTCGGTCTATGATTAAAAAGCAAAGTGAGCATACAACTTAATGAGATTCTGGTAGGATACAAATGGACTCTACAAACTAGACCTGAATGTTTGCGCCACCCTCATGTTTATACTCTCTTTCTCTTCATAAGTATTTTGAGTACGTCGACCTATTTTGAATTTTTTTATTCCATACAATGCCATTGCTTCCTTTCCTCTCACTGTAGTAGTTGGATGAAATTTTCATTACACTTCTCCCATTATTCTCCCAATCATGAAAGCTCGGAGCCTCCCAAGTATTAGCTAAAGGATGTCAAAGTATTCAAAACTATTCCATTCACATGCATGCATAATCATCTTGCTCTCATCATCTAGCTACGCCTTGTGGAAGCTCACTTGAGAACGAGTATAACTCTCTCTAACTTTCGTATGATAAATATTAAAATCTATCATGGGATGTTCAGAAAGTCTCTCATCATTCTTAAACATGAATATATATTCAGGAATTCTATCCCTTGAGAATCTTCCCTCTGGGGCATATTTCCACTGCTCACATCTCTGATAAAGATATTTCACGGACTTAGTCCGCCCTCTTAGGGGTATATAGACTGTAATCTCCACATAAAATGCATTCTTCTTCATTGTAGCATTGAAGCTCTCGATCAGAGGCCTAATAATAGGTCGACGTTTCCATTGATGCCATTCAGATTTTCTCCTTCCATCCAATGTCCACACAGAAAACGAGTGTGGATCTATGCAATGGCCCCAGCTTATGAATATCAATTTAATACAAGTACCATTCTCAAAACAAGAGCAACTATATGGGTACTTTTTAGATTTTATTGGGTATTTTACTTTTTAGATAAATTTTGTCTAAACGAAATTATAAAAACACATTTTCATCATCATTATATCAATTATATGGTTAACATGTTATATAGTGGTTATATTTCAAAGTTAACAAAGCTACATAAATCCATTTAGGCCCCCAAAAACACATAGAAATTTAATGTCCTAAAATCTGACAAAAATCAAGACAAAAATAAATCCAATTGAGATGTCCTAGATCCTAATCTCCCCAACACACAGCATCAATAATTTCATACGATACGTATGTAGACCCATTTTGGATAAAGGAGGAAGGAATCCAACATCAATGAGTCTATAAGGTCAAATTATGATGAAATAAAATCCTTCACACCATAAACAAGATGTAAAAAAAAATATGAGAGAGAATCCTATGTTTCGAGGCTTAGAATGTCCATAAAGCTCCAAGTCCCTTCCTTTACATTTTATTGATGAAAGCCTCTTAAGAGGCACGCTTTTTCAAACCATTACCATATTACTTCTTTGTAAGTGTTAAGATTAATCAAAGAAAATAAGGTAAAAAATAAACTTTAAACTAGTAAATAAACATTATCAATTCCCTAAGCCTTATTGAATTATTTGGGCAGTAATATAAAAAAAGATGGACAAGAGATACTTGGATAAGGACAAGGGAACATGACTAATTACCATGGTGCAACACTAACTAACAAACAAATATTATCAATTTCTTAAGCCCTTATTGAATTATTGGTGCGGTAACGAAAAAGGGTGGATAAGTGCTACTTGGACAAGGATAAGGGAACATCACTAATTACTATGGTGCAACACTATGGGATGAATTGGAAGTCTCTCCTTTAATGAAACTACTTATAACCTCAAACTCCATGATTGACATTACATTGGGCTTCTTGAATACTTTTGAAGCATAATGAGTGAGATATTTCCAATAAAAAAGAAAGAAACCTTGCAAATGCATTATGTAAACAAGGAACATGATTTCCAATAAAAAAAAGAAAGAAACCTTACAAATGAAATGTGAACATAAAATATGATTTCCAATAAAAAAGAAAGAAACCTTATAAATAAAATATGTGAACATGGAACATGAAACCAATGCCTCTATGTGTTTATCTTCCCTTTATATAGAATGTGTGCATTATGGGTAAATCATGTTGACTTTTAACAACTTAGTTTATTTATTATGTTATAAATATATTTTGTATTAATTATGTTGATTGCATAGATATAGAGATTGGATTAGGCGGATTAATAACTTTAATGATTAACATGAAGTATAGAGAGAATAGTCAAGGTTATGTGAGGCTTTAAAACCTAAAACCTAAAACATATTTAGGAGTATACCTAATGATATCCACACAACTACACCAATAAAGTTTAAGATATTGAAATATAATTTCAAATTATGCAAACCATTCATCCAAACCATGCCCCCAAGATAAGGTTTTATCTAAATATACATAAAGGCACTCATGAAGAAGGAACTAATAAACTATTGATGAATTTAACATTAAATAATTTCAATTAACATACAAAATAATATAAGTATAATATTAATATTAATTCAAGCAAAATCAAATTTAAAATTAAAACAAATTTGTTATGAAGGATTTCTATCTTGTAATTCTATAGTATTCTTTCATATATTCAAGACAAAAAACCTTTATTTTATATAATTTAATATATTAAAATATTGTTAAGTTATTTCATTTTGAGATGGGAAATAAAAGTGATTCTATTTTTTTATGAATTAATTGGGATTATTTCAATGACATGACTTGTTTTATTTGAAGAAGTCTAAAAATTGGACATTTTGTTTAGTAAGTTTGAGTGGAATTTGGGATTAAATTTTTCATAAATCTTGGTACTCAAATGACACTTTGCATTTTATTTTAGAGATAATAGCAAGTGTTGATTATCTTAATTCAAAAACTTAATTGAAAAGCTAAATCATAATGGTGTGGTCTAAATATTATAAGTTTTCAATTTTTTCTGAGCATATATTATGTCTCATTTTGTTGGTATTCCTAGTGAAAATATTTAAAAAATCTTTGAATCACAAATTTTAGCTATCAAAATTGCATAATTTATAGGGTGCTAACTCAATTTATAGATTCAAAAATACAATTTAAACACATAAAAATTTAGACTATTGATTGTACATTCACAAAAAGCTTATTCCACATATACAAGATAAATTTCTATCGAAAGAAGATGAAACATTTATTTGCAGAATATAAAGCATCTTGAACCGATTGATAAGGTAGCTTCAGGCTTGTCCACAAAGCTATATATAGAGAGTGAAAATAAGTCTCTCTAAAAAAACAATTCAGTACAACTAGGTTCGGTCTATGATTAAAAAGCAAAGTGAGCATAAAACTTAATGAGATTCCGGTAAGATAAGGATGGGCTTTAAAAACCAGACCTGAATGTCAAAATTAACTACATATTTCACTGATCATGCAATCTCAGACTTAACTACAAAACTCTAGATATAGGAGTGTCAAAATTAACTACATATTTCACTGATCATGCAATCTCAGACTTAACTACAAAACTGTAGATATAGGAGTGACCCTTTTCGCCACTCTCATATTTATGCTCTCTTTCTCTTCATAAGTCTTTTGACCACCTCGACCTATTTTGAATTTATTTTTATTCCATTTTATTCCATACAATGCCATTGCTTCCTTTCCTCCCATTGATGAAATTTTCATTACACTTTTCCCATTAGTCTCCCAATCACGAAAGCTCGGAGCCTCCCAATTATGAGCAAGGGAAGATAAAGGGCGCCAGAATCAAAACTATTCCATTCAGATGCATGCAGAATCATCTTTCTCTCATCGTCTAGCTTCGCCTTGTGGAAGCTCACTTGAGAACGAGTATAACTCTCTCTAACTTTAATATGATAAATATTAAAATCCTCATATTAAAATCCATCATGGAATGTTCATAAAGTCTCTCATCATTCTTAAAGATGAATATATATTCAAGAGTTCTATCCCTTGAGAATCTACCCTCTGGGGCATATTTCCACTGCTCACATCTCTGATAAAGATATTTGACTGACTTAGTCCGTCCTCTTAGGGGTATATTGACTGTAATCTGTAGATAAAATGGAGTATTCTTCACTGCACCATTGAAGCTCTCGATTAGAGGCCTGGTAATAGGTTGACGTTGCCATTGATGCCGTTCAGAATTTTTCCTTCCATCCAATATCCACACATCCAATATCCACACAGAAAACAAGTGTGGATCTATGCAATGGCCGATGCTTCTGAATATCATTTTAATACTTGTACCATTCTCTGTTTTATAAGAAGAGCAGCTATATGGGTACTTTTTAGATTCTATTGGGTTTTTGGAATATCTGACTCTCAAAGATGGGAGACTCTTCGAACTACACATGGTTCCATGACTGAGATCAAGCATGCTCACCTTGTATCTCAAGATGCCATCTTCTTTTCTAACTCCGGTGAAGACAAATATACAATCATAATTATCATCCAACACAAACTCTATGGATCTGTGCAAGTTTTCAAGTATTGGAGGTATTGGAAGCCTCCAAAAAGCACGGCCATAATTGTAAACCCACATACCAAGGTAACTATTTGGGTATCTCCAGCTTGGAATACGGTATATAACAAGGGAGTTGGAGAGAATAAGTTGACACCGACCAGCATAAAGTGGAAAGTGATCTGTAAGGGCATAAGCCCAACATCGATTCAACGTCTTTAAAATTGGCAAATCATACCAAGGCACTCGTGTCGGGAATTCACCAAGAACAACATCTTCGAAAAGTCCGTTGATTAAAGGATCTGGAAAAAGATAAACGCATTGCAACACGGATTAAAAAACAATTGCCAGCCATTTAGCAAAGAAAATAAATCACTATTTACATCGAAGTACCTATAATGACGTGAGTGGGAGTGAGAAGTGTTGGAATTTGGTTTTCATTCCACGCGCCAAATTTTTTTGTTTGACATCTTGGGTTTTTATATTTCTCATCATGAAACGTTTTATTTAAAATTTTACCCTTCAACAATGATATATCTAACGTTTTATTTAAAATTTTACCCTTCAACAATGATATATCTTGAAAAATATTATCCTTCGAAAAATGCAAGACTCTACAAATTATAGCTCTGTATGCTCTTATTTTTCTGTATATTATGTTTGAGTATTGTTTATTCTACAAATTGTATAGACTATTTTTATTCCAAATGTTGCACACAGATTTCATGTCTCTCAACCCCTTATTTAGTACTTGCCTTCATTTAAATTCTACATCTCTCGCTCAAATTGAACCATGAGAGAAATATAAGAGATGTTCATTTCAATTTCAATGGGAGATAGATAATTAACCAATACTCTTTGAGTCTGAATTTATATAGATTACTGAAATTATGGGATAAATCACTGCATACACTGAAGTTATTTAAAATTATTAAAAAACACACAGACATACTCAAAAAAATAGTGCAAGCATTACCTCTCATAATGCAAATAAGTGTCCGTCTCCAAGACACCCTGCAACTCCCAACTTCCAACTCCCAAAGTTGTTGTAGCATGGTAATACAATCAATGAGCATTGAGCACTGAAATTTGTAGATTCTAGATGGTCATTGCACTAGTAAAAAAATAAAAAAGTCTTGGAGAAATCATTGGGTTAAATGAGTTTTTTTGTTTTTAGGAAAAATCAATGCAACTTGCAAATGGAAATGCATGGAAACAATTTTAATTTAATATATGTTTCTATTTATTTAGTGAATGTATGCTTTGTAAGTTCGAATTTAGAAAGTATAGTTTAACAAATCAATGCAATTTGCAAATGGAAAGACATGGAAATAATTTTAATTAATAGATGTTTCTATTTATTTAGTGATTATATGCTTTGGAAGTTGGAATTTAGAAAGTATAGTTTAACAAATCAATGCAATTTGCAAATGGAAAGGCATGGAAATAATTTTAATTTAATAAATATTTCTATTTATTTAGTGATTATATGCTTTGGAAGTTGGAATTTAGAAAGTATAGTTTTATATAACATAAATATATTAATAAATTAGTAATATAATGACATTTTAGGAATTTTGTCGTCCTTCAAAAATAGTTTCTATTTATTTAGCGACTATATGCTTTGGAAGTTGGAATTTTGTTGTCCTTAAAAAATAGTAGTATAATATAATGACCGTTTAGAAATTTTATTGCCCTTCAAAAATAAGTTTTAGAAATTTTATTACTCTTCACAAAAGACGGTTAACCAAAATTTCAAACTGTAATTGACCGGGCATTTTGCCCGTCAAATTCCATCACTAGGAGTGAGAGGTGATTGAGTTCCGGTTCTTTCCTTGACGTTTTTATCCTCCTGTTGCTATTCTAGCATATTGTTCTCCGAAAAACAAAAACAAAAACAAAAACAAAAGCAAATTATCCTCCTGTTATTGTTCTTCAAAAAAACAAGCCATTTTATTCTTGTAACCACTTAAACCTTCCAAAGTATTCATACCATGTTCAGGCCAAAGTATGCATACCCTATTTTTGATTCATAGTTAGAGTAAAAACTCACCTGGATAAGTAGAACCACAACTCTTGATCAGGTTGTGTTTTCAAGACTCAGATTAGAAAAGCACGAGCTGGAGCTGGTTCGAGAGCAGTTGAGAACCGCTGAACAACAGTACCTTTCGAGTGTTCATACCTATCTGTTTCATAGTGGCTTTGAAAATTCAATATCTTTACATCAATTTATAAAACAATAGAACCCTACGCTAGCGATTTTGAAAAGCATGCACAAAAACAAAAACATGAACACCCACAAAAGCGCGCGAACAAGTTTGAAAAGCCTGCACAAAAAACACGAGAAGTTTTAATTAATAAGTCCCTGTGATAGTTATTACAAACGTAATAATACTCTCGGTCTTCTTTTAGTGTCTTGTTTTTAAGACTAAAATTAGAATAGCTGACAACAACGCCTTCAAATCGAGTTTAGAAAAGCATGCACACAAAACAAAAGGGAAGTCGGCTCCACTATGCATACTCTTGGCCATATATATATATATTTCAATAAATTGAATTTTGGTGACTTTTCCAACTTTCACACCTCTAATTTTCTCTGCCATGCATAATATTGAAAGCACAACCATAAGATCAGAACTTATAGATCAGAACTTATGGCCTCCTCAACAAAGATATCTCAGATTTGATTTATATATAATATTTTTATTTATTTAAATATTTATCTTTATAAGTGGATTTTTAATTTGCCTCATGCAAGGGGCTCTTTGTTCTTTTAGATTTATTAAATACTTTAAAAAGTGGATTCTTAATGGATATATATGAAATAAGCATACATGAGAAGCAAGGAGAGCAATAAACATTATATATAAATATTTCAAAGCTTTCTCTTATAACCATAAATTATCTTATTTGGTACATGTTAAATAAGCACAAATCTTATTTGGTATATGTTAAATGATACTTAATTAGAAGAAACCAAAGTGGTCCTATGGTTAGGAACATGTGTTTCCTATCATATAAATCGTGCCCTATAGCTTAAATAAGAATCCATGAGAAGAAGCCATAAAACAAGGATACCATTAAACATTATATATAAGTTTAAATTATTTTTCATGATTTTAAGGCTTTCTCCTATAAGCATAAATCTTATTTGGTATATCTTAAATGTGAGTCAATTAGAAGAAGTCAATGTGGACCTATGGTTAGGAACATGTGTTTCCTCTTACAAATCACTCCCGACAACTTTAAAATCATATTATTATTATTGTTGTTGTTATTTATAAATTGGTCTAGAGCACACACCTATAAGAAAAAAATTTAACAAATGCATGTGGATTCACAACATTTGCAAAATGACTTGATTGCACTAGTTTGCTTCTACTGCCTAGGCATGTTTAACATACTCTAAGGAATGGGGGGATGTGGCCACGAGAATGACCAGGCCAAAAATGATGCCAGCATTGCCATGTTCATGACATTTGCAATGGTTGGCATATTGGTTGGTGACCTTTAAAATCTCCTTGGACCTCATGTAACCCTCTTTGCAAGGTACTACACTTATATCCTATATGCTAGTTCATTTCGCTACTACAACCATCATCACAACAAGATGGTTGTTAGTTTTGTAAGAGGGATTTTGAGAATTTGATTTGGAGTGCTTTTGGATGGATAGGGATTGATTGTGACCACATATTTGACCAAGTACAATAACGGGTAGGTACATTTCTCTTGTTTGGAGTGTATTTAATCTAGAAGTCCAGTCATAGAAAACTCCATGCTCTTTTATCGAATTGTTATAGGATGATTGGGTCTGTGAAGAACAAGATGTGTAAGCCTTCATGGCCTTTGGCTATTTTTTACTTTGGTCCTTATTCTACACAACAAAGTGGTCAGGAGAGATGACAACACTACTCTGAATAATTAATCAATGTGAGAATCGAGGCCATAAATATTCTCAAGCTATCCTCCAACTAGAATGTAGAATGCAATCATTGCAAGAAGAATGGTCATAGTAAGGAACATTGATGGGCATTACATCCCAACCTAATTTGAAAGAAAAACAATGGTTTGAATTTCTTGAAAGTGGGACAAACTAAGTTCAAAGGACATTTTATTGAGAGAGCATCAAACATTGATGAAAAATGAATTTGTTGGTTTCTATAAAAAACATGTTGACAAAGGTATATGTTTGTGCCTTATCCTTCCAATATCAAGAAGGACTGTATATTTGTTGTGGAGAATAAGTTTTTTGTTGCAATGAGAAAGAATCACTCATTGCAACCAAATAACAGCACATCCAAATGCATATCCATTTGGATGGATGCAAAGTTACAAGTAACCCTCTAGTGTAAGTCTAAGGTCTATATTTCTATTCAGTGAATTAACGAGTTGGAGTGTGATGCTGCACCTTTGGGTGTTTGTGAGGTTGTCTTTTGTAAGCTATATTTATGGGACCAATATGTAATTTTGTTAAGAAGATATATTGAATTGAGATTGGATAAGTAAAGGAAACCTTATCTCATTGACCTCCTACAAGGTTCAGATGGCCATATCTTTAATTTATGCTAGTCAACCCAAGAGGTTGATTAATTGTAGCAAGAAGTTTATGAGCTAATTTTGAAATCTAGAGAAATCCAAAATGGATCTATATTTTGGATTCCATTTCACTCCAAATATTGGGTTTAGTTAAATACACACAGACCTTTATTTTATAGGTTTAATGGCCTTAAATATTTCGTCAAGACATTGACAAAAGTCCTTTTCCATGCCTTGGAAAAAATTCTTAGTGTTAGCCTTTGGAAGGCACAACAATGAGTAAGGTGTTGGACATGTGTTATAGTTTTTGTAGGTTCCTAGAGCAAGGGGGGTCCGAGAGAATTTTTTTTGGTTTTCTTTTGGTATGTTTTAAGTTTTTTTTTCCCATGGTTGTGTGGCATATTATAGACTAATTTCGAACAAAAAATTTGGGTTGTAATTTAATATGATTAATGGATCAAGGTTTTGGATGCTAGAATATTTTATTTTAAACATAAAAGATAATACAATGATATAGAGAGTGGAGAAACTCTTAGGAATTTTAGTTTTCCTGGTTTTGCGTTTCCAGGGTAAATATCGGTGCAATGTGTGTGTAAGCCATTGTTAATTGTTGTGTTTTAGATTCTGTTTGGTATTGTTTTTCTTTACACAAGCTTATCAAATTTCTTCATCTGGTATCATAGAGAGGTTATTAGCTTTAGGGGGGTGCCTTTGTTGCTGGGATTTAGCTAATCTTGTGAAGAGCAAGGGTATGTTGGGTCTAGAATAAAATTTTGTTGGAGTGGGAACTTTGCATGATGAATCTAGTGCAAAGATATGACAAGCAATTCAAGAATAGAAATTGAGAATTTAAACAACCAAATATTCAAGTTATGGAAGTTGAAGATGGAAGGTATTCTTGTAGACAAATATTAGTGGATTGCTGTGGATCCACATACAAATCTCATTAGTATGTCAAAAGAATATTGGGAAAAGATGGAGAGAAAAGCGAGAAAAAGGATGGAGAGAAAAGCGAGAAACACGATTCAACTTTGCCTCTCAGATTCAGTGCTCTTGAATTTTTTTTGAAAATACAATGCAAAGAAGTGTGGGATATGGTGGGAAGGTATGCAAAATACCTCTTTGATTGCTACTTTGAAGGTAAAGTGAACTCGAAGTCTATGAGTTGAAATTGGGCAAATGACCATGGATTAATACATAAATAATTTCCTGGAATTGATGAGGGATGTTAAATATATTTGAAATGGGAAGGTAAAAAATCAATGTTTGTTAAGTGGATTCCCTCAATCCTACATGCATAAAATTGAGTTTATAAGCCTGGAATACTTGAAGAGGAAATTACAAAGAAAAAGTAGTGTTATGACAATAACACAAGAAAGCCATATTTCCAAAAGATGTGAAGGATAAGAAAAGAGAGAAAATTGACCAAAGGAAGAAAGTATACAAGACTCCTCCCTTTAAAAATAAGCTAAAGGCCATTTAGCAAAATCAATGTCTCAAAGTGGGAACAAAGCAATATAGTTGTTTGGAGACTGGCCATTGCATCCTATTTAATGTCAAGGATGTGGAAAAGAACACACGTACATGAAATGTCCTCATGAAAAGGAGAATGCTAGGTATGTTCACAACACTCAAGTTGCCACTACTATGAATGATGTGCCATGGACTATTCCTCAAAGTTATGTTGCATTAGATGATCGACAAGAAGATCACCAATCAACAATGGTTGAAGTTAAAGTTAAGATTGCTAAGAAATACACCTCCATTTTAGTTGATCTAGTATTTGGTCATTATTATGTTACTCTCATATTATGTATTGACTATACACAACCAAATGGAGTCACAATGAAGAACATACATTCATTGCCTTGGATTAATGACTTGTTTGAGCAAGTGAGAGGAGCAAACGTTTAAAAACATGACTTGAGATATAGATATAATCATGTTAAAATTAAAGAACATGAAATATATAAAACCACATTTAGGACAAGATATGGCCCTTATGAATTTTCGGCGGTGCCGTTTGGTCTCACAAATGCACCAATGACATTCACATCTCATGAGAGATGTCTTGTTTGACCACATGTGAAGAGAAAGAGTCTTCTAAAAGATTGATTTGAGATATGAATATCATCATGTCAAAATTAGAGAAGACGACATCCATAAAACCACCTTCAGGATAAGCTATGGCCCTTATGAATTTGTGTTGGCACCATTTTGTTTCACAAATGCACGAGTAACATTCGTGTGTCTCATGAATAATGTTTCCAACAAGTGCTTTGATAAGTTTGTGGTTGTATTTTGAGATGATATATGAATTTATTTTAAGAATGAAGGAGAGTATGATAACCACTTGAGGATGGTTTTGCAAGTACTAAGAGAAAATAAGTTGTGTGCAAAACTAAGAAAATACGATTTTATTTGAATTAAATTAATTATTTGGGTCACATTATTTTAGAAGAAATATCTAGGGATCTAGATAGGATTGGGGCCATGATGAATTAGCCAACTCCAAGGAATGTAGCTGATGTAAGATCCTTTATGGTTTTGTTGGCTATTATTGGAGGATCATTGAAAGTTTTTAAAAATTGTGTATACCAAATTACTTCTTTACAAAATAATGCAATCTTTAACGATTCAAAAAGATTCACACAAGTTCCCTAATTACGAAAATTTCATAGCTAGAGAGATTTTGTTGTGTAGTAATGCATGTATTGAAGGACCTGGTGGAGTTCTTGTGAAAGATAATTATTTAATATGTTGAGTCACGAAAAATGAAAGAACACAACAAAACCAATATTATTCATGACTTGGAACTTACTAGATTATTACATGCTTTGAAAATGCAGAGGCACTACTTGATAAACAAGAAATTTGAACTTAGAATGGATGATAACATCTTGAGGTATTTATTTGACCAACCAAACTTAAATGTCGGGAAAACTAGATGGATGGAAATTCTTTGTGTTGTATTTTGAGATCAAATGCATCAAAGGAAAATAAAACAAGTTGATGGTGCACTTAGCAGAAAAGCCATGTAGTAGCTATCAACATAATTTCACAAATTATGTTTTAAAAAGAGAGTTATTGATTTCCTTTCTGAATATGAACACTATATCCAAGTCAAAGATGGATTACAATAAGATAAATTAGAAAAAAGAAATGCAGGTTATCAACTAAATGATAATGACCTTATCTATAAAAATAGAACTTATATTCCCCACTCTTCATAGGAGAGGAATGATCATGGATGAAATACATAATATGCCATATTTTGGAAAAATAATTTTTACAAAAAAATTTCAATATGTAGGTTTGGCATGGGATGAAGAAATATGTTTTCCAATACATTTCCAAATGTATCGAATACCAATAGATTAATGTTTAGCATCAACACCTAACACGTTTGTTGGAATCTTTGTCACTTACAGAATGGAAATGAGAGGTAATAACCATGGACTTGATTACGAGATGACTAAGAATATTAAGGAATGTGATTCTAACATAGTTGTGGTGGATAAGTTAACCAAGTCAACACAAACACACACACACACACACACATATTTGTTGGAAATCTTATTAATACTGAGAGGGGGTGTGAATCAGTATTATGCATAGTTATGAACAATTTTCACTTTTATCAAATTCAAGTTGTAGTTCCACCATAAACAATATCATTCATTAACACATGCATAAACACAAATATTTAACTTGGAAATCCAATTGGAAGAAAACAACATAATGTTTTCTTATATAATAAAGATTACATTCATGGGAAGCACCAATTTCCAAGATTCTCCAGCATTGACTGGAAGGAGGCTCCAACCCCCTCATTTACAGGATACAACCTGAAGGAAGCCCCAACTCCCTGATTTACCATCACCTCTTGAAAGGAGGCATCGAACCCCTAGATTTACAAGCTTCAACCTGAATGAACCACCGAATCCCTGTTCTTTGCCCTGTCCTGTCACTCTGATATGACTGTAGAAGATTATTATTTGATTTCCACTGATATGAACACTCTTCATATTTACTGCAATATATTCCTTCGTGTGCACCTGCTATGTACACTTTTCTTCGTAGCTTCTGTGTTGTATCATTAGTTCATTACACACTTCACTTCACTGCTTCAGTATCACACACTGGTTCTCATAACCTTCTGCAATCTCTTCATTATCGCACACTGTTTCTTGTATTTCATAACCTTTTGTAATCTACGCATTGTTTCAACATACAATTATGTTTCTTCACATTTGCAAACTCAATTGATACCGCACATCATCTGTTATGCTGATGTTCTATACTTGCACATATGTATCAGAGAAACTACATCATCCTGTGCATAATCTTCTATGTTGTTGTTCTGTCTTTCTGCATTTGTGTTATATAAATTATAACCTCCTGTTCACCATCTGCGACACTAACTTTCTATTCTTGTGCACTTGTCTCAGATAAACGGATTACGGGCCCATGGTCTTGTGCAATAGCAATCTAAGAAATGCGATAAACGGGCCCATGGTCCGTAATGCGAAAAATGGATTACGGGCCCATTATAGATTCAAAAACACAATTTAAACAAATAAAAATTTGGATTTTACCAAAACAAATTATGAATTCCGACCAAAACCCAGTAAAATAGAAAAAATAGAATAAATAAACTACTCCAATTTATAATAAGTTTAAAAAATAAATTACATGTAAGGTTTTTTTAGCGCATTTCCTATTCATTGTATGTTCACAAAGAGCTTATTCCTCACATACAAGATAGCTTTCTATCGAAATAAATGAAACAATTATTTGTAGAATATAAAGCCTTTTGAACTGAATAGTTGTCCACAAAGCAATATATAGATATAGAGAGAGTGAAAATAAGTCTCTAAAAATAAACAAAACTCAATGACAACCGGGTTCGGTCTATGATTAAAAATCATTATGAGCATACAGCTTAATGAGATTCTGGTAGGATAAGGATGGACTCTAAAAACTAGACCTGAATGTTTGTGCCACCATCATGTTTATAATCTCTTTCTCTTCATAAGTCTTTTGAGCACCTCAACCTATTTTGAATTTCTTTTTATTCCATACAATGCCATTGCTTCCTTTCCTCTCACTATAGCCATTGGATGAAATTTTCATTACACTTCTCCCATTATTCTCCCAATCATGAAAGCTCGGAGCCTCCCAATTATGAGCTAAAGGATGCCAAAGTATTCAAAACTCTTCCATTCAGATGCATTCATAATCATCTTGCTCTCATCATCTAGCTATGCCTTGTGGAAGCTCACTTGGGAATGAGTATAACTCTCTCTAACTTTAATATGATAAATATTAAAATCTATCACGGGATGTTCAGAGCATCTCTCATCATTCTTAAACATTAATATATATTCAGGAGTTCTATCCATTGAGAATATTCCCTCTGGGCATATATCCACTGCTCACATCTCTGATAAAGATATTTCACAGACTTAGTCCACCCTCTTAGGGGTATATAGACTATAATCTCCACATAAAATGGATTCTTCTTCACTGGAACATTGAAGCTCTCGATCATAGGCCTAGTAATAGGTCGACGTTTCCATTGATTCCATTCATATTTTCTCCTTCCATCCAATGTCCACATAGAAAATGAGTGTGGATCTATGCAATGGCCCCAGCTTATGAATATCAATTTAATACAAGTACCATTCTCAAAACAAGAGCAACTATATGGGTACTTTTTAGATTCTATTGGGTATTTTAATTTTTAGATAAATTTTGTCTAAAGGACATTATTAAAACACATTGTCATAATCATTATATCAATTATATGGTTAAATTGTTATATAGTGGTTATATTTCAAATTTAACAAAGCTACATAAATCCATTTAGGGCCCCAAAAACACAGAAATTTAATGTCCCAAAATCTAACAAAAATAAGTCCATTTGACATGTCCTAGATCCTAATCTCCCCAACATAAAGCATCAATAATTTCATACGATACGTATGTAGACCCATTTTGGATAAAGGAGGAAGGAATCAAACATCAATGAGTCTATAAGGTCAAATTACGATGAAATAAAATCCTTCACACAAAAAACAAGATGTAAAAAAAAATATGAGAGACAATTCTGTGTTTCTAGGCTTCGAATGTCCACAATGCTCCAAGTCCCTTCCTTTACATCTTATTACCTAAAATCTCTTTAAGTTTTCCCATTTAAAGAGGCTATTCTATCTAAAACTATTAATGTATGGAAATTCTTGATAAGACCCAACTATCTATACGAAAAACTCCTATTGAAAGATAGGATAAATGAAAAAGAGAAAAATGAATCTATGGCAAAATATTTTACTATGGATAACATCATCAAAGACTAAAAGGATTTCATTGTGGAGGGTGAAATAAAAATTATATAAAAAATGGATGCAAGAATCCTACATTGTGATTAGAAGTGTATCCATGATAAAGAAAGGTTTTATTTGATGAAAGCCTCTTAAGAGGCATGCTTTTTAAAACCATTACCATATTACTTCTTTGTAAGTGTTAAGATTAATCAAAGAAAATAAGGTAAAAAATAAACTTTAAACTAGTAACTAAACATTATCAATTCCCTAAGCCTTATTGAATTATTTGGGTGGTAATATAAAAAAAGATGGACAAGAGATACTTGGATAAGGACAAGGGAACATGACTAATTACCATGGTGCAACACTAACTAACAAACAAATATTATCAATTTCTTAAGCCCTTATTGAATTATTGGTGCGGTAACGAAAAAGGGTGGACAAGTGATACTTGGACAAGGATAAGGGAACAACACTAATTACTATGGTGCAACACTATGGGATGAATTGGAAGTGTCTCGTTTAATGAAACTACTTATAACCTCAAACTCCATGATTGGCATTACATTGGGATTTTTGAATACTTTTGAAGCATAATGAGTGAGATATTTCCAATAAAAAAGAAAGAAACCTTGCAAATGAAATATGTAATTAAGGAACATGATTTCCAATAAAAAAAGAAAGAAACCTTACAAATGAAATGTGAACATAAAATATGATTTCCAATACTAAAAGAAAGAAACCTTATAAATAAAATATGTGAACATGGAACATGAAACCAATGTCTCTATGTGATTATCTTCCCTTTATATAGAATGTGTGCATTGTGGGTAAAGCATGTTGACTTTTAACAACTTAGTTTATTTATTATATTATAAATATATTTTGTAGTAATTATGTTTATTGCATAGATATAGAGATTGGATTAGGCAGATTAATAACTTTAATGATTAACATGAAGTATAGAGAGAATAGTCAAGGTTATGTGAGGCTTTAAAACCTAAAACCTAAAACATATTTAGGAGTATGCCTAATGATATCCACATAACTACACCAATAAAGTTTAAGTTATTAAATTATAATTTCAAATTATGCAAACCATACATCCAAACCATGCATCCAAGATAAGGTTTTATCTAAATATAGATAAAGGCACTCATGAAAAAGGAACTAATAAACTATTGATGAATTTAACATTAAATAATTTCAATTAACATACAAAATAATATAAGTATAATATTAATATTAATTCAAGCAAAATTAAATTTAAAATTAAAACAGATTTGTTCTAAAGGATTTCTATCTTGCAATTCTATAGTATTCTTTCATATATATTCAAGACAAAAAACCTTTATTTTATATAGTTTATTATATTAAAATATTGTTCAGTTATTTAATTTTGAGATGGGAAATAAAAATAATTCTATTTTTTTATGAATTAATTGGGATTATTTCAATGACATGATTTGTTTTATTTGAAGAAGTTTAAAAGTTGGACATTTTGTCTATCTAGTAAGTTTGACTGGAATTTGGGATGAAATTTTTTATAAATCTTGGTACTCAAATGACACTTTGCATTTTATTTTAGAGATAATAGCAAGTGTTGATTGTCTTAATTCAAAAACTTAATTGAAAAGCTTTAAATCATAATGGTGTGGTCTAAATATTCTAAGTTTTCAAATTTTTTTGAGCATATTTTCTGTCTCATTTTGTTGGTATTCCTAGTGGAAATCTTTAAAAAATCTTTGAATCACAAATTTTAGCTATAGAAATTGCATAATTTAGAGGGTGGTGACTCAATTTATAGATTCAAAAACACAATTTAAACACATAAAAATTTGGACTATTGATTGTACATTCATAAAGAGCTTATTCCACACATACAAGATAGATTTCTATCCAAAGAAGATGAAACATTTATTTGCAGAATATAAAGCATTTTGAAGTGATTAGCCTTTTGATCAGGTAGCTTCAGACTTGTCCACAAAGCTATACATAGATATAGAGAGAGTGAAAATAAGTCTCTCTAAAAATAAACAATTAAGTGACAACCAGGTTCGGTCTATGATTAAAAACCAGAGTGAGCATACAACTTAATGAGATTCTGGTAGGATAAGGATGGGCTCTAAAAACCAGACCTGAATGTCAAAACTAACTACATATTTCACTGATCATGCAAACTCAGACTTAACTACAAAACTGTAGATATAGAAGGAGTGACCCTTTTGCGCCACCCTCATGTTTATGCTCTCTTTCTCTTCATAAGTCTTTTGAGCACCTCAACCTATTTTGAATTTCTTTTTATTCCAACCATTGCTTCCTTTCCTCCCACTGTAGACGTTGGATGAAATTTTAATTACACTTTTCCCATTATTCTCCCAATGTGATGAACCTGCAATAATTAATTAATGCAAATACACGAGATATCAGAAATAATAGAACTCAGAATCACTTTTATATTGATAACGGGCCACTTCGAGGGGGCAACCTCCTTTGAGCAAGCTCAATACAATTAACTTCAGGGTGCCTTCATAGGCCTCAACACACACTTATATACTAAGTCTAGGCGCCAATACCATGGGTCAATACCATGTGTCAATACAAACCATGGGCCAATATAAAATATGTTGATGTATATGTAACTTCAGAATGTATTTCATCTATGTATTTCATATATATTTATTGTACCCTTATAAGAGATGTGTTATTCCTCTATAAGGAAGTGTCGTCATGTGGATTGACAAGTGTCGCAAGTGTGTGTACTTGTCGATGGGTTATTAGACCACCATGTGTGGGGTCGGCCATGAAATATATATTATATTGTGGATGTATCTGGATAGACAAGTTAGCCCCATAATGTAACTGGGCAAACAGGCTAGTATAAATAGAGATTGGGAGATCTCTATTTTGATCATTCGAAAATTCACACTTCTCTCACTCAGAAAGTGGCGCACTAGTAAGGAGGAGTATCATCTGCTACTAAGAGACTATATCAAGTGAATTTTGGTTGTACTTTGGTTGAGCCATTACTCTCTCTATCTCTGAGGAAGTTGTAGGGTTTTTCACCTTAGGGTTTTCCCCACGGAAACTCCGTGTCTCTTGTCTCTCATGCTTTTGATTCTTGTGATGATTGACATGATTGTTATGATTGATATGCATTGATATACTGTACATGTTATTCTTTCAGTGAAGATCCTAGAGTATTGTGAATTAATGCTCAAAATGTAAACATGGTATCAAAGCTAACCTGAGAAGAAGACATTTTGCAGTGACAGAAACTTGAGTTTATTGTTTATTGGTTTTCTCTCCACTTGTTTGGAAAAGCAGTATAGTAGATTGACTCTACTCATCAAGGAGAATCTATCTGTCCAATCAGAATTCAATTCTGAGCATTTTCAGATTTGGACCTAAAAATTAGGGTTTCCATAAAAATAGGAATTTCTAAAATCTGAAGACATAGCTGGAAGCGCCTTGCAAAAATAGAAGTTTAGAGCTTTGGATCGAGATTTTTGGCTGGGTAGATCTCCAGGAAACTCAAACCCTAATTCAGGGCTCTCCCTAGTGAACCCAGGAGGACAACAAGGCAAATCTGAAGGGTAAAGCTTTGCTGATCTCAAATTCTGAATACACCAGGTTGATCAGCTCATCAAGGTGCATCTTTCTATCCTTTCAGAAAGTTGAAATTCACATTTTGAATTTTTAGGGTTTCTCCGACAAACCCTAATCCGAGACCAGATCCAGTTTTCAGCATTTCAAGTGGTAAGACCTAAATCTTTTCTATTTCCATTTGAAGTACTCTTTAAGATGTCTCACCACACCAAGCTTGAGGATAAGCTTGAAGGAGTTGATAACTTCCGAGCTTGGAAGTATAGGATTGGGTTAATCCTGGAAGAGAATGAGTTGGACTCATATATAAAAGAAGACATCCCTATCCCAAATGATAAAGAGGCTAAAGTATTGCATAAGAAGAACTTGGTCAAGGCAAAGAGAATCATTGCTGATTCTATCAAAGACCATCTCATACCCCATGTGTCTTCTCTAAAGACACCCAAAGAGATGTTTGACTCTTTGACCGAGCTATTTGAAGGGAAGAACATAAATCGAAAGATGACCCCGCGGAACCAATTGAAAGGAGTAAAGTTTCAGAATGGAGAAACCATTCAATCTTATTTTTCAAGGGTCTCCCAGATCAAGGAACAACTAGAATCAGTTTATGAAATGGTGGAGAATGGTGAAGTTGTCATGACCACTCTGAATGGCTTACCTAGGTCATGGGACTCCTTCATTCAAGGAATCTGTGCAAGAAAGAAGTTGATTTCCTTCATTAGACTACGGGAAGAATGCTCATAAGAAGAAGCAAGGCTTGTGGCACGAGAAGAAAAGATGGGGAATGAAGATCAAGCTCTCACAGCTCACACGAAGAAAGGGAAGTCCAAGAGAGAGCCATCTCACTCCAAGAAATCTTCACATCACTTCAAAGAAAGAAGAATATGCTTCACCTGTAATGAGAAAGGACATATTGCCATAAATTGTCCCAAGAACAAGAAGGACAACAACAACTTCAACAAGAAGAAGAAGGGGAGAAAAAAAAGGTTTCATGCTCATGCTGCCGAGGATGATGAACCACCCAAGAAGAAGGCTAGGGAAGAAAGTGATGATAGTAATGATGACTCATCAAGTGAAGAAGAGTATGTTCTGATATCTGCTCTCATAGGTACCATCTCCCATGGTTGTAATGATTGGTTAATTGACAGTGGGGCTTCCAAACACATGACTGGGTTTAAGGAATCTTTTGTGAACCTATCTGAACATGAATCACCCCATTAGGTGAAACTTGGGGATGATTATCAATACCCAATCAAAGGAAGTGGTGAAGCCTCCTACAACGTAGATTCTGGAAAATCTTTGAATATGAAAGAAGTCCTTTATGTACCTGGGCTCAATAAGATCTTACTCTCCATCTCTGCATTGGATGAAAAAGGTATGAGGGTTGCATTTGTGGATGGCCAAGTCCTAATGTGGCCAAAAGGAAAGACCATAGATGATGCAGTAGTGATTGGAGAGCAAGAGGGAGGTTTGTATAAATTTAAGGGACAACCTGAACATGCCATGGTGCATGAATCCATGGAGCCAAGTGAACTTTGGCATAGAAGACTTGCTCATATGCACTATAGGGCATTTCCAATTGCAAGCAAGGTTGTAGAGGGTCTTCCTGAAATCAAGACCAAACATGAAGGTGTTTGCAAAGTGTCATGTCCCAAATTTTGAATTGGGTCACAATGGCCTAATCACATTAGCCATATTCATTAGAGTTTGTAAAATTGATGTTAAGGGTCAAATAATTGCCAAGGAGGAAAATTACTAGTTTCCTAGGTTTGGGGTGGAAGCTTTGGGATTTGGAATAAGGGGGATAATAAATGATGTTTAGACATTAGAAGGGTTCAAGTATTTAATAAATAGAGTGAATAAAGAAATTCAAGAGAAATCCTAGGTGACAAATGGTTTTGGAGACATATGGAGGATGTGGGACCCACACTAGCTTGATTTTTCATAATACATGGTATCTCTCTTTTGCAAATTTGAATTAATGGGAATGTGAACAATATTGGGTGAGTTGGTAAGTCATAAAACATGTCATTGAGCATCTTAGGTCGAATTGGGAACGATTGGTAACCTCCATGGAAGATAAAGAGTCAAAGTGGAAGTTTGTGGACACTTGGGCTAGATTCCCTAGCCCCTATGACACCAATGATGGAGCATCTATGACAACTATGAAAAATTGCAGACCTGACCTCTGAAATCTGACCACTATGACATGTCAGCCCCAAAAATAGGCTCAAAGAAGGCGAATTTGGGAGTTGGAGAATCCAAAGAGACTCAAAATCGAATTTGGGAGAAGATGGAAGGTTGGAACTAGGAGACAAGTGGCAAATGTGGAATATTTCCTAAATGGAAATCTATTGAATCTATTGAGAGGATTTCGACCCTTAGAAGGCTAATGTTGGTTATAAAATGTAGAAATGAAGTATGAGAATGGCTTTTGATCATTTTTAGAATTTGCAATTGAATTCGTGAAGAGGGAGAGCTAGTGGATGACTAGTTTCTCGCCTTCGCCAATTTCGAGGGTGAAAGATTCCCATCCAAGTTGGTAATTGGAAAGGCCATTTAGGCCTTTCATTTGGAGATTTAATGGAGTATTTATTTGCAGGTGTAAGCTACAGGGAAGCTCATGGTTTCTTCTATTGCAGCTCACTCCTTCAACCATTTCCAGTTTTGATGACATATTCTTGATCCTTGAGGGAGGGCGTTTTTGGTGAGCTATTGTACTCTTTGGGGAAGATTTTAATGCCCCATTTATTTTGTAATATGAATTAAATACTCTTTTCTTCATCTCTAGAAAGTTTCAGGTCGAAATTCCAAGTAGAAATGTATAAATCTCAATTTTAATGAAAGAACAGTGTCATTTCCCCACTACCTTGTTGTGAATCAATGTAATGCTGATGATTTCGAATGAATGGATGATTATCTGATATATTTGTGATAAATATATTTCCATGGATGTATTCTACAATTTTCATGTACTGTACTTGAGAATTTGAAGCATTTTTACTCAGTTTAGTTGTATTGGGAGGTGAAATAGTGCCATTTCCCCAAGGGTCGAATTGGGGATTTTTGTAGTTGAATTGGAGAGGGTGAGAAAAGTTGTAATAATCCATTAATGGTGCATATGAGACTTTAATAACATACTTAACACCTTACATACCTATGTTCATAAATTTGAGTGGGTTTGGAGGCATTTGGGAAGCCATTTTCAATACTTACCCCATGGGGATTTGAACCCCAAATTACTAGTAAAATTGCATAGTTGGTCCAGAATCTTAAGAGAGTTTTCAGAGGTATTTTGGTGGCCATATGTCATCCATAAAAATCATATTCAAGTTATAATATCATTCATACACCTTCCTTCAATATTTGAAGGCATTTGGAGTCAATTTGAGACTTAAAGACCAATACTAGTCAAAGGGAAATCACTAGTAAAGTTACCTACATTGATCAGAATTGAAAGAGGATTTGCAGAAGTATTTTAAAGGTCCAAAGGCATCCCTGAAACACATATTTATGTTCTAATATCCTTCATATACCTTCTCAGAATATTTGGGACCTAGAGATCAAAACTAGTCAAAGGTCAAACTAGGGAAAAAAGTGAAAAATTGCCATTTTAATAAAATTCCTAACAAGGGACATTACAGTGGTATCAGAGCATGGTCCTTGCACCTGTGTATTAGGTACATACATTCAATAATAATTGGAATCCATGTTTTACTATTATGATGAATCCTATGAGTACAATTCTTATGAGGAATATGTAGATGCTTATGAGCAATATGAAGCAGAATGTGAATGGTACGAGGAAGAGGTGCCATCATGCAACACTTCTTACAATTTCAAGAGAAATGAAGATTATTCTTATGACTTTAAATCTGATGAATATGAGTGTGTCACACCAACCAAGGATAATTCTATGAGTGAGTTCCAAAGATGGAGAGCAAAATATAAAACCTTGCCCCAACAATATCAAAAATATCAAGAATATCTTGCTTTTAGCAAAAATACACAAAATGCCATGTCTTTTGAGTACTTTGCTGAACATGTTTTTGAAAATAGGCCAAAAAATGAAGATGTGGAGTTAGTAAAGAAAGGTTTATGCCCTTCTTATAAAGAACCTTGGAGTGAGTATCATACATGTGTGCATGAAATTATGTCCCACTTGAGGAGAGCTTTTGGGAATTCTTCAAAAAGAGATTCTAAAGATATTGATCATAAGGAAAACAAGGGGCAAAATGCATCATCTTACTTGAAGGATAAAAATGAAGAGACATCACAAGAGCATGCAGAAGATTATATTGAAAATATGGAAGATCATTTCGAGACACCTTCTAGCTTAGACATGAACCAAAGAGCATCTACTGATGGATGCTTAAACTATGAAGGAGTACCTACTGATGGGTGCTCACACCTCTAGGTTGGTGACATAGAGATCACTTTTGAAAGTGTTGATGCAAGCCCAAGTTCCATTAAGCATGATAATGAAAACCTTGTAGCAGTTGAAGAAGAACCAAGATCAACTTCCTCATCACCACTTGAGCTTCATGAAGTTGGTCCAAGCAAAAATGAAGAAGATGAGGAGGTTCATTTGTAAGAGCCTCATTTTCTTGAAGGGTACTTAAAGATGAATGAAAAAAAGATCCAAGATTCCCTCAACATTCTCCATGACACTCAAGCATTGGTGTCAAATTCTTGTTGGAGAGCTACTTCATTGGAGGAAACATCCTTCATGGAAGACATGGAGAAGATTCAAAGAGCAATGTGCCACATCAAAGGTAATTTCATGTCTTTGATTTTTGATAGAAACCATTTGTTTGAGCTTAATGAATTGTTACATGATGCATACTTGAAGAATAATTAGGATATTCATAAGCTCACAATTCAAAATGAGCAACTTCTTGAAAAGTTGCAAGATACTTGTTTTTCCTCCTATGTTTCAGATTATCAAATGGTAGATTGTTTGGAGGATTCTCATGACATGGTGGATCATGAGAAATGTGGAAATTTGAATGTGCTTAATGTGTTTGAAGATGAACATGAAGATATCTAAACACTTGATGTGGTGGAAGAGGAACTTGAATTGTCTCTTGATGAAGGTTATGCAATTTTTAAAGAAGAGCATGATTCCTCTACATTGAAACCAATCTATGACAAAGGTTTCACACTTTTGAAGGAGATGCATGATACTACCCATATGGATCCTTCCCATGATGAAAATTTTGCACTTTTTTATCATTTGGGTAAGTTAGTTCATTATCCTACATCCTACAATTCCATGTTTTGCAGCGTTAGTCTCAATGAAGTATGGGTGAAAGGGTTCTTTTTGAAGGTGCCACATGAGGAGTATGGAACTCCTAGATTTAACTTTTATGATGACATGGTTGGAGCACATTTTTATTCACATTTGCAGCAGCATAATTTGTCACTTTATGATGATTCACATCTACATGGATGCACCTATGATATGGATTTGAGTCACTTGAAGACTCATGGTTTTTCTTGCTCAACACTGGGTTCATTTGATGTTAGAGGAACTTCATCCAACACTTGGGTGAATATATTTATGATGAGAGAACATTTTTGTTGGCATCCACATACTTTGTTACATATTTATGATTCTCACATTCATGGATGTATGGGTGAGACTTCTTTGAGTCATTTGAAGTCTCCTTGTTTTTTCTGCTCATTATTTGGTTCAGATTTTAGTGGAGATTCTTCATTCACTTCTTGGATGAAAGAATACATGGTTGAACATTTTGATGCATATCACATCCTTTTGGAGCAGCATTATAGGACATGGGATCCTCACCTATGTCATTGGAGCAGATTTGATTGGTCACTTGAAGCTTGTATGCACTTGGAAAATCGTGGTCTACTTGCTTGGAGGTACAAGCACTTTCATGATTCTTTGATGAAGCACCTCCTTGATGTACATTTTCATTATGTAGTTATGTACTTTGATGACATATATTTTGTACTCATGATATTTGGAAGAATGCATACAAGAAAATGGGATCCAAGAATAATCTTATCTGATGGTATGGGTTAGAGAGCACTCTTCATTGTTGGGGTGCAATACAAGCAATGGGACCCTGGAATAATTTTTATCTCATTGGTTTCAATTTTTGGGGGGAAACAAGAAGTATGGGAGATGGATTTCCCACTTAATAAAGTGATTTTTATTAGAGTAGTGCAGCAAAAAGCATGGTGGTTCCTCTCTAAAATCTTCATGGAAACTCAAAGATTGAAGGTTTGGCAATTCAATGGCAACTTCAAAGAATTATACAGAAAGCAGGTTCTTCAATACCCATGTTTGAAATTGCTTGAAGAAAATCAATATTGGGAAGGGAGGATTTGTCATGTCCCAAATTTGGAATTGGGTCACAATGGCCTAATCAAATTAGCCATATTCATTAGAGTTTGTAAAATTGATGTTAAGGGTCAAATAATTGCCAAGGAGGAAAATTACTAGTTTCCTAGGTTTGGGGTGGAAGCTTTGGGATTTGGAATAAGGGGGATAATAAATGATGTTTAGATATTAGAAGAGTTCAAGTATTTAATAAATAGAGTGAATAAATAAATTCAAGAGAAATCCTAGGTGACAAATGGTTTTGGAGACATATGGAGGATGTGGGACCCACACTAGCTTGATTTTTCATAATACATGGTATCTCTCTTCTGCAAATTCGAATTAATGGGAATGTGAACAATCTTGGGTGAATTGGTAAGTCATAACACATGTCATTGAGCATCTTAGGTCGAATTGGGAAGGATTGGTAACCTCCATGGAAGATAAAGAGTCAAAGTGGAAGTTTGTGGACACTTGGGCTAGATTCCCTAGCCCCTATGACACCAATGATGGAGCATCTATGACAACTATGAAAAATTGCAGACCTGACCTCTGATATCTGACCACTATTACATGTTATCCCCAAAACTAGGCTCAAAGAAGGTGAATTTGGGAGTTGGAGAAGCCAAAGAGACTTAAAATCGAATTTGGGAGAAGATAGAAGGTTGGAACTAGGAGACAAGTGGCAAATGTGAAATATTTCCTAAATAGAAATCTATTGAATCTATTGAGAGGATTTCGACCCTTAGAAGGCTGATGTTGGTTATAAAATGTAGAAATGAAGTATGAGAATGGATTTTGATCATTTGTAGAATTTGCAATTGCATTTGTGAAGAGGGAGAGCTAGTGGATGACTAGTTTCTCGCCTTAGCCAATTTCGAGAGTGAAAGATTCCCATCCAAGTTGGTAATTGGAAAGGCCATTTAGACCTTTAATTTGGAGCTTTAATGGAGTCTTTATTTGCAGGTATAAGCTATAGGGCAGCTCATGGTTTCTTCTATTGCAGCTCACTCCTTCAACCATTTCCAGTTTTGATGGCATATTCTTGATCCTTGAGGGAGGGCATTTTTGGTGAGCTATTGTACTCTTTGGGGAATATTTTAATGCCCCATTTATTTTGCAATATGAAGTAAATACTCTGTTCTTCATCTCCAGAAAATTTCAGGTTGAAATTCCAAGTAGAAATGTATAAATCTCAATTTTAATGAAAGAACAATGTCATTTCCCCATTACCTTGTTGTGAATCAATGTAATGCTGATGATTTCGAATGAATGGATGATTCTCTGATATATTTGTGATAAATATATTTCCATGGATGTCTTCTATGAGTTTCATGTACTGTACTTGATCATTTGAAGCATTTTTACTCAGTTTAGTTGTATTGGGAGGTGAAATAGTGCCATTTTCCCAAGGGTCGAATTGGGGATTTTTGCAGTTGAATTGGAGAGGGTGAGAACAGTTGTAATAATCCATTAATGGTGCATATGAGACTTTAATAACATACTTAACAACTTACATACCTCTTTTCATAAATTTGAGTGGGTTTGGAGGCATTTGGGAAGCCATTTTCAGTACTTACCCCATGGGGATTTGAACCCCAAATTACCAGTAAAATTGCATAATTGGTCCAGAATCTTAAGAGAGTTTGCAGAGGTATTTTGGTGGCCATATGTCATCCATAAACATCATATTCAAGTTATAATATCATCCATACACCTTTCTTGAAGATTTGAAGGCATTTGGAGTCAATTTGAGACCTAGAGACCAATACTAGTCAAAGGGAAATCACTAGTAAATTTACCTACATTGATCAGAATTGAAAGAGGATTTGAAGAAGTATTTTAAAGGTCCAAAGGCATCCCTGAAACACATATTTATGTTCCAATATCATTCATATACCTTCTCAGAATATTTGGGATCATTTGGGGTAAATTTGGGACCTAGAGATCAAAACTAGTCAAAGGTCAAATTAGGGAAAAAAGTGAAAAATTGCCATTTTAATAAAATTCCTAACAAGGGACATTACACAAAGGATGTGAAAAAGGTAAAAACATTAAGAATGCTTTCCCAAGAAGTGAAAGCAAGGCAAAGGATATCCTAGAAATCATCCACTCAGATGTATGTGGTCCTATGTCATCCAGTTCTCTAAGTGGGTATGTTTACTATGTCTCATTTATTGATGACTTCTCCAGGAAGAGTTGGGTATACTTCTTGAAGAAAAAAGATGAGGTGTTTGATAAGTTCAAGGAATTCAAACCTTGATGGAGAATCAAACTGACAAGAAGATCAAAACATTCAGATCCGACAATGGTGGAGAATTCACCTCAAGTGACTTCAAGAAGCTTTGCAGTGATTTAGGGATTAAGAGGGAGTTGACTGCTCCTTACAATCCACAACAGAATGGAGTTGCAGAAAGAAAAAATAGAACAATCATGGAAGCAGCAAGAGAAATGCTACATGACCAGGATCTACCTATTCATCTATGGGCAAAAGCAGCTAGAACAACTGTATATGTGTAGAACAGAACACCCCACAAGATATTGGACAACAAGACACCAGAAGAGGTCTTTTCTGGTAAGAAACCTAAAGTCAGCCATCTCAGAATATTTGGTTGTCCAGTATACACTCATGTCCCAAAGGAAAAGAGGACCAAACTAGATCCTTCAGGAAAGAAGGGTATCTTTGTGGGTTACAGTGAAAGCTCAAAGGCTTACAGAATATACTTTCCAGGGTTCAAAAAGATCGATGTCAGCAGGGATGTAACATTTGATAAAAACTCAGCATTCATCAAATCAAGGAAGGCACCTATCGAAGTTTATGAAGAACCTAAGGAAACTAGATTTCAAGACACTACCATGACTAAAGCAGTTCCAGAAGTTGTTCGTGAGTTTGAAGATCCGCAAGAGCCTGTAGATCCACCCTATGAGGATAACTCTCACAAGAGAAAACCTGCATGGGCTAGAGAGATCATTCAAGATGCAGAAAGATTTGGGAAGAACACAGAGAAAAGAAGAGAACCAGATCACATATCAGCTATGTTGCTTTACTCTGTGACATTATGAACAAAGAGCCTCCCAGTTATGAAGAAGCAGCGGAAAAGAAAGAATGGAAGGATGCCATGGTTGAGGAATACCAATCAATAATGAAGAATGATGTTTAGGATGTTGTCCCAAGACCTAAAGAGAAGTCTGTTGTGACTTCCAAATGGATTGACAAAATCAAGCACGTTGCAGATGGCAGTGTAGATAAATACAAAGCAATATTTGTAGCTCGTGGCTTCTCTCAGAAAGAGGGAGTAGATTATGAAGAAACTTTTGCATTTGTAGTCAGGTATACTTCCATCAGAACAGTACTTGCCTTGGCTACAACAATGAAATGGAAAATACACCAGATGGATGTCAAGACTGCTTTCTTGAATGGTATAGTTGAAGAGGAAGTATATGTGGAGCAGCCACTCGGTTTTGAAATACATGACAGGGAGTCATATGTGTGTAGATTGAAGAAAGCCTTGTATGGCTTGAAGCAAGCTCCCAGAACCTGGTATGGTAGGATGGACAGTTTCCTATCTAGTTTGGGATTTACCAAGAGTAAAGCGGATTCCAACCTCTACTACAAGGTTGAGGAAGGGAATCCTATGATTCTACTCCTGTATGTGGATGACTTATTTGTAACAGGAGATGACAGACTGATTGCAGATACTAAGAGGAAGCTTGCTGCTGAGTTCGATATGAAAGATTTTGGAATGATGCATTATTCCCTAGGTATGGAGGTGTGGCAGAGTGCAAGTGGGATCTTCCTTGGTTAAGGAAAGTACACAGTAGATATCCTGAAGAGATTCAGGATGATTGATTGCAAGGCCATGGCCACACTTATGGCATCAAATTTGAAGCTACTATGTGATGCTTCATCTGAGCTGGTTGATGTCTCTATGTATCGTTAGATGATTGGGTTCTTGATGTACCTGACGAACATGAGACCAGATATTTGCTTTGCTGTGAACACATTGAGTCAGTTCCTGACGGATCCGAGGAATGTTCACCTGGTTGCTGTAAAGCATGTTCTAAGGTACCTGAAGGGTACATTGGATTATGGGATCAAGTATGAAGTGAATCAAAAGTTTAACCTGCAGGGTTATCTTGATTCATATTGGGCTGGTAGTGCTGCAGATAGGAAGAGCACATCTGGGTGCTGCTTCAGTATGGGATCAAGTGTGATCTCTTGGTTTAGCAGGAAGCAGTCCTGTGTAGCACTGAGTACAGCTGAGACAGAGTATGTTGCAGCATGTTCAGCTAGTTGTGAGGTAGTATGGCTACGGAAGCTACTATCTGAGTTATTTGATCTCCCGTTGGATGCTACTGGTATCTTTTGTGATAACCAGAGTTGTGTGAAGCTGTCCGAGAACCCAGTGTTTCATGACAGGTCGAAACACATAGAGATCAAATATCACTATATCAGGGATATGGTGCAGAGAGGAGCTGTGAAGCTCCTGTATGTTGCGACGGACGATCAGATTGCAGCTATGCTGACGAAGCCACTAGCCAGGGTGAAGTTTGAGTACTTCAAGGAGAGGCTTGTTGTTATTTAGATCGAGGACACTTCGAGGAAGAAGTGATGGGCACATTTGCTGAAGCCATTCCAAGCATGTTGGAAGGAGGATCCTTCACATGGCTGTGGATGTAAGCGCTGGATGATGAGCATCAGGATGATGTTCTGGTTTCTGCTTTGTATGATCAGTTGGATCATTTATATATGTATGTACCCATCATGTTGGATGCTGGATATGTATCAGGAGGATACATTGTATGATCAGGTAGATCATGTATGTTGATATGTATCATGTATGATTAGGTAGATCATGTATTTGTATTTGTATTAGGTGGATACATTGTATGATCAGGTGGATCATGTATGATGATATGTATCAGGTAGATACTTGGTATGCATTAGGTAGATGCATGATATGATTAGGATGATCGTGGATGACGAGCTTCAGGATGTTGCTCCAGATGACTTGCAACAGGATGTTGCAGTGATGATGATCAGGATGATGTATGGTGAGTATCAGGTTGATACTCTATGGCCGTGGATCAGGTTGTGCAGATGAGCATATAATTTGGCCCTGGTAGATTTGCATATAGTCTTTCGAGGTTTTGCCTATGGCATATAATTTGGCCCTGGGATATCTGAAAAATTCTCTTTTGAGGTTTTGCTCTGGGAGGACAAATAATTTGGCCCTGGGAGATCTGCAGATAGTCTTTCGAGGTTTTGCCTATGGCATATAATCTGGCCCTGGGATATCTGGCAGATGCTCTTTCGAGGTTTTGTCCTATGGCATATAATATGTCCCTAGGAGATCCGATAGGTTGGGCTGTGTGCCCGTAATAAGTCCTGGGATGCTCTTGCGAGGTTTTGCCATGACCACATATAATCTGTCCCTGGGAGATCCTATAGGTAGAGTTGTGTGCTCGTAACATCCTGGGATGCTCTTGCGAGGTTTTGTGGTGACCACATATAATCTGTCACTGGGAGATCCTATAGGTAGAGCTGTGTGCTCATAATAGCCTGGGATGCTCTTGCGAGGTTTTGTGGTGAGGTCAAATATAATATGGCCCTGGGAGATCCTATAGGTAGAGCCGTGTGCTTGTAACAGCCTGGGATGCTCTTTCGAGGTTTTGTGATGCGCGTAATAAGTCCTAAGGATTCCATAGTATGGCCAGTGATGATGAAGACCTGCAGGTGGTGGGCCTACATCTAGTATGAAAAAGGATTGGCTCTGTAGAACTTCCTATGATGAGTAGAGTCAGAGATTGGTTGAGATAGCAGTAGCAGTGACAATGATGATGACGATGATCCCGAGAAGAAGACTTGTCTAGTAGAACTGTGTCGTGAAATACCTTCCTAGTTAAGAGGGAGTGTTGATGTATATGTAACTTCGGAATGTATTTCATCTATGTATTTCATATATATTTATTGTACCCTTATAAGAGATGTGTTATTCCTCTATAAGGAACTGTCGTCATGTGGATTGACAAGTGTCACAAGTGTCTGTACTTGCCGATGGGTTATTAGACCACCATGTGTGGGGTCGGCCCTGAAATATATATTATATTGTGGATGTATCTAGATAGACAAGTTGGCCCCATAGTGTAACTGGGCAAATAGGGTAGTATAAATAGAGATCGGGAGATCTCTATTTTGATCATTCGGAAAGTCACACTTCTCTCACTCAGAAAGTGGCGCACTAGTGAGGAGGAGGATCATCTACTACTAGGAGACTATCTCAAGTGTATTTTGGTTGTACTTTGGTTGAGCCATTGCTCTCTCTATCTCTGAGGAAGTTGTGGGGTTTTTCACCTTAGGGTTTTCCCCACGGAAACTCCGTGTCTCTTGTCTCTCATGCTTTTGATTCTTGTGATGATTGAGATGATTGTTATGATTGATATGCATTGATATACTGTACATGTTATTCTCTCAATGAAGATCCTAGAGTATTGTGAATTAATGCTCGAAATTTAAACAAAATATGGATCAACAATTACTATGGGTCAAAACCATGGGCCAATACAAACTATGGATCAACAAAACTATGGGCGATTTACAAAGCATATGCGCCAATAACAATAACACAAACTATGGATCAACAAATACTACGGGACGACTTACAAAGAATATGCGTCCAACAACAATATACTAACAAAGTAAAGACATGGGTTTCTAACATCCCTCTCCCTTAGAAAAAGATTTGTCCTCAAAGCTTTAGACGTGGAAATTGATGCAGAGTATGAAGGAGTGGGTCCCCTGTAGCATCCTCGGGATGCATTCCGGGCCACTGGTTCCTTTTGAGTTTCAGGGAGGATTGCGTGGAAGGCTGTAGACGAAGAAGAACCATATCAACGATGTGAAAAGTGCGCACAGAATGGTGCTGATCGGCTTATTGTTTCAGTCGAATTATTGCCATGTGAAGATTGTCCTGCAGAATGAGAAGAAGCTGATTGCAATTACAAAGAATTGAGTCAATTGCCTGAACTGGGGAGCTGCTGAAGGTGTATGGAAGAAGAACTAGTGGTGCCTATCCAGAGACTGCTTCATATGGTGTCCTTTTAGGTGTGGTACTATACCACTGGAGCGCTTACAGGAAATCTATAGAAATAGTTGTCCAAATCTATGTAGGGATGGGCAAGGGTTCGAGCAGTCCCGAAAGGAGGGTCGTTTCACACTTGTTGACCTAGAAAGTATCACAGTCAACCACCATCCTTTGAATTGTCATTTTCAATCCCTGCCAAAAGAAGTTACATTGTTGCTGATCATACGTTTTGAGGAACCCAGAGTGCCCTGTTGATGAAGAAGCATGGAGTTCATAGAAGAGATAACCTCGTTGAATAGATTGCAACCAATTTAGAACAAGCAGAGAAATAGCTGTAAGAGAAACTGGGTCATCAAATGTGCGAGGAGGAGCATCTTCCACCATATTGTCCTTACCCTTCTGGTAAGTGGTCGCATAGTCATAACCCATGAGTTGGATAACCCATTTCAGGTGTGCTGGGGAGGAGACCCATTGTTCCAAAAAAATTTCCAGACTCTGGAGATCAGTCTTGATGCAGAAATAATTCCCTAATAGGTACGGCTTCCACTTCTGTACTGCATGCAAAATAGCCATTAGTTCCTGCTGAGAGGTAGATGTGACTAAATTCTTACCGGAAAGGTCTCTTGAAGGCGGCAAGCCCACTGGTGCAACAAAGACACCTGCATATCTATCCAAGGAAGTAGTGGAGACCATTGGTGGGTGCATCTGAACGGAATGGAGATGAGCAATGACACCATGTGAATTCTTCTTAAGGATCTTTTCCAGGCAATGTGAACTAATGATGCAGAGAGACCCTGGTTGTAAGCCCATAATTTTGTGTTGTGTCCCATTGGCTGAAAATTGCATCCAAAGTTCAGCAAAATCCCATAAGATGGGGCCAAGTGTGCGTAACCATTGAACGCCCAAAACCACATCACATCCACCTAAGGACAAGGCAAATATCTCAGAGCGTAGGTTATAATATTCCATAGAGATACACACATTGTGACACTTCCCCTTGCAAGGTAAGGTGCTCCCATTAACAACCATGACTTCAAAGTTGGAGCTAGGATGGACAAAACAATCAGCCTGTTTGGAAATCCGAGGGTCAATGAAGTTATGAGTGCTACCAGAATCAATGAGTATGGTAAGAGGGAGCTTCTTGAAGTATCCCCTGACCTGCATTGTTTGTGGGGTGGTGATTCCGGTTATAGCATGGAGAGAGATCTCGGGTGGGTCGTCCTGAGATGGGGTGTCAACAGGCGGGTGTTGAATGTCAACCTGATCATCTACTGTATCTGTAGCTTCTTCACCAAGTTCTGAGGCAGGCGAAAAATCCACATCCAAGAGTTAGAGCTTTTGTTGAACACGTCTATGTCCCCGAGTGAATTTCTCAACACAATTATAACAAAGCCCTTTTTCTCGGTGTGTCTGCATCTCTGTTTTAGAAAAATGCTTGATAGGAGTTGGTTGAGGAGCAAGCGTGATGGGAAGTCGTTGGGAACCCATATTTCTGAAGGGAACAAAGGTGGGTTTGGAGCGCTGTTGAGTTGCGATCTTGTCCTCTGCCAACTTAGCCAACCCTAGGACTTCCATCATTGTGTTGGGACAGAACATTTTGACCTCTGAGCGGATTTCATCCTTGAGACCACTGATAAAACAACTCCTATAGAATTCATCAGACAATCCTTCTGTGTGATTGGCCAGTTTCTCAAATTTTGTCTGATACTCTCTCACTGTGCCTATTTGGTGAAGTTTTTTGAGTGCTCCTGTGAAGTCATCAAAAGCACTAGGACCAAATCGTGGCAAAAGGAGTTGGCAAAAATCTGTCCAGTTTGTCTCGGGATGAGCTTTGATGTACCAACGGTACCATTGAAGGGCTTCTTGTTCCAAATGAAAGGATGCAAATGGAACTTTCTGGACATCAAAATTATTATGCAGACTAAAATATTGTTCTTCTCGGTAAATCCATCCAGTCAGATCAGTACCATTGAAGCGAGGAAAATAAGGCTTCGGCCCACGAAAATTGCTGGAAGAAGAGAACTCGGTGGCTGCAAAAGATTCTGGATGTCGGTTATTGTTCATGGATGAATGTTGAAGATGGAGGCTGAGAATTTTTTCATCCAGATCTTGGAGTTTGGTTTGGATGGCTGCAAGTGCTTCCTCCATGGTGTGTGCTCCTGCATGGGTGACAACCATAATCAGGGTTTTTTTTGGGGGGGGGAATGGGTAGAAAAACACAAACAGAAGCTGATTTAGTAAAAAGAAATTTGGATTGGGGAAAAAATATGATGGGTAATTGGGGTTTGACTAGATTTTGGACACTGTCGAAAGGACATGAAAGTAGAAAAGGGGGATTTCAGAAGCAGGGTGAAAGAATGAGAAAATTTGGCAGAGAGAGACAAAGAAGCAGAATTAGAAAATGAACTTTGTGGTAAAATTTGAAGGCGATCGGGTGAAAATTGAAGAAGTTATGACAAACCCTAAAAATAGACAAATGTGAGATTTTGGGTGCTGGGAAGTGGAATGTGGGATAGGGTCCTTAGGAATGAAATATGAAGAATGGTATTATAGGGGTGTTAGAGAAGTTTCAAGGGAAACGAAGTTAAAACAAGGGAGATATGGAGAAAAAACTGTTTTTTTTTTTTTTTTTTCCATAATGGAGTGGCTACAGCTCGGAAGGGATTTGAACAGATAGATATGCAATGGACCAGAAGTGAGCAGAAACAGAGGGATCTGAAATGGTGCCGAATGGAGCGAAAATGGATGGATCTGAAATAGATCTGAAACGGCTGATCTGGAATGACTTTCAGAATGTATCTGAATGGCTAGATCTGAAACGACGTAGCAGTGATTGACAACAGTTCAGCTGAAAATAGATATGGACCCCAGGTATGTACGACTTCCTAACAGTTCAGGTGTTTCACTCAGCCACCAATGCTGTCTGACGGCTTGCATATTGGGGCAGTACCCCTCACTCCATGGCTCAGGTAAAACTGATAACCGCTTTGCCACAAACGACAGCTCTTGGTTTACCTCACGGGTGGGAACTAGTCAATTAGGTAGGGGTCGTTGCCCTTTTCGCTGGCAGGCTCTCAATGGGCCAACTACTTTGGGGTTCCTGTGGTACTCCTCACAATGAGTTTTAGGGATTATGCCCAAGTACTTCCCATAGTTAAGTGGATAGGGATTATTCCCAAATCCAAAGCTGCAACAGATGCGAAAAAAAAAATTGGCAAAAATTCCACCCAACAAGCCCAAGAAATTGCTCTGATACCAGATGTGATGAACCTGCAATAATTAATTAATGCAAATGCATGAGATATCAGAAATAACAGAACTCATAATCACTTTTATATTGATCACAGGCCACTTCGAGGGGGCAACCTCCTTTGAGCAAGCTCAGTACAATTAACTTCACAGTGCCTTCATAGGCCTCAACACACACTTATATACTAAGTTTAGGCGCCAATACCATGGGCCAATATAAAATATGGATCAACAATTACTATGGGTCAAAACCATGGGCCAATACAAACTATGGATCAACAAAACTATGGGCGACTTACAAAGCATATGCGCCAACAACAATAACACAAACTATGGATCAACAAATACTACGGGATGACTTACAAAGCATATGCGTCCAACAACAATATACTAACAAAGTAAAGACATGGGTTCCTAACACCCAATCATGAAAGCTCGGAGCCTCCCAATTATGAGCAAGGGAAGCTAAAGGGCGCTAGAAGTCTTCAAAACTATTCCATTCAGATGCATGCATAATCATCTTGCTCTCATCGTCTAGCTTTAGCTTCACCTTGTGGAAGCTCACTTGAGAACGAGTATAACTCTCTCTAACTTTAATATGATAAATATTAAAATCCATCATGGGATGTTTAGAAAGTCTCTCATCATTCTTAAACATGAATATATATTAAGGAATTCTATCCCTTGAGAATCTGCCCTCTGGGGCTTATTTCCACTGCTCACATCTCTGATAAAGATATTTCACAGACTTAGTCCGCCCTCTTAGGGGTATATTGACTGTAATCTCCACATAAAATGGAGTATTCTTCACTGCACCATTGAAGCTCTCAATGAGAGGCCTGGTAATAGGTTGATGTTGCCATTGATGCCATTCAGAATTTTTCCTTCCATCCAATATCCACACAGAAAATGAGTGTGGATCTATACAATGGCCGATGCTTCTGAATATCAATTTAATAATATTACCATTCTCTGTTTTATAAGAAGAGCAGCTATATGGGTACTTTTTAGATTCTACTGGCTTTTTGGAATATTTGACTCTCAAAGATGGGAGACTCTTCCAACTACACATGGTTCCATGACTGAGATCAAGCATGCTCACATTGTACCTTAAGTTGCCATCTTCTTTTCTAACTCCGGTGAAGGCAAATATACAATCATAATTATCATCCAACACAAACTCTATGGATCTGTGCAAGTTTTCAGGTATTGGAAGCGTCCAAAAAGCATGGCCATAATTGTAAACCCAGAGACCAAGGTAACTATTTGGGTATCTCTAGCTTGGAATACGATATATAACAAGGGAGTTGGAGAGAATAAGTTGATGCCGACCAGCATAAAGTGGAAAGCGATATGTAAGGGCATGGGTCCAACTTCGATTCAACATCTTTAAAATTGGCAAATCATACCAAGGCACTCGCGTTAGGACTTCACCAAGAACAATGTCTTCAAAAAGTCCGTTGATTAAAGGATCCGGAAAAAGAAAAAGGCATTGCAACACGGATTAAAAAACAATTGCAACACGGATTAAAAAACAATTGCCAGCCATTTAGCAACGAAAATAAATCACTATTTACATTGAAGTACCTGTAATGACGTGAGTGGGAGTGAGAGGTGATTGAGTTCTGGTTCTTTCCTCGGTGTTTTTATCCTCCTGTTGCTGTTCTAGCATATTGTTGTCCGAAAAACAAACCATTTTATTCCTGTAACCACTTAAACCTGCCAAAGTATTCATACCATGTTCAGGCCAAAGTATTCATACCCTATTTTTGTTTCACAGTTAGAATATAAACGTTCTTCAAAATTTAACGTCTTTACATCAATTTATAAAATCAAATTAAAAACTCACTTGGACAAGTAGAACCGTAGCTCCTGATCAGGTTGTGTTTTCAAGACTCAGATTAGAAAAGCACGAGCTGGAGCTGGTTCGAGAGTAGTTGAGAACCGCTGAACAACAGCACCTTCAAGTGTTCATACCTATCTGTTTCACAGTGGCTTTGAAAATTCAATATCTTTAAATCAATTTATAAAACAATAGAAGTTTAGAACCCTACGCCAGCCAACTTGAAAAGCATGCACAAAAACAAAAACAAAAGCATATTATCCTCCTGTTAATGTATTCATACCTAAGTATTCATACCATGTTTAGGCCAAACTCAAAGTATTCATACCCTGTTTAAACGTTCTTGAACTCCTGAGGTTGTGTTTTCAAGACTCGGATTCGAAAAGCACGAGCAGTTGAGAACCGTTGAACAACAGCACCTTCTCGTCTTGTGTTATGGGCAAAGTGTACAAGCCTGATTTGTTTCACGGTGGCTTTGAAAATTCAATATCTTTAGATCAATTTATAAAACAATAGAAACCTACGCCAGCGAGTTTGAAAAGCATGCACAAAAACAAAAACATGAACACCCACAAAAGCGCGCGAATAAGTTTCAAAAGCCTGCACAAAAAACACGAGAAGTTTTAATTAGTAAGTCCTTGTGATCGTTATTACATACTTAATAATACTCTCAGTCTTCTTTCAGTGTCCTGTGTTTAAGACTAAAATTAGAACAATAGACAGCAAATCGAGTTTAGAAAAGCATGCACACAAAACAAAAGGGAAGTGGTCTCCACCATGCATACTCTCGGCCATATATATATTTCAATAAATTGAATTTTGGTGACTTTTCCAACTTTCACACCTCTAATTTTCTCTGCCCTGCATAATATTGAAAGCACAACTTATAGATCAGATCTTGTGACCTCAACAAAGATATCTCAGATTTGATTTATATATAATATTTTATTTTATTTAAATCTTTATCTTATAAAGTGGATTTTTAATTTTCCTTCATGCAAGGGGCTCTTTGTTCTTCTAGATTTATTAACTACTTTAAAAAGTGAATTCTTAATGGATATATATGAAATAAGCATACATGAGAAGGAAGGAGAGCAATAAACATTATATATAAGTATTTCAAAGCTTTCTCTTATAACCATAAATTATCTTATTTGGTACATGTTAAATAAGTATAAATCTTATTTGGTACATGTTAAATAAGCATAAATCTTATTTGGTATATGTTAAATGATAGTTAATTAGAAGAAACCAAAGTGGGCCTATTGGTTAGGAACATGTGTTTCCTATCATATAAATCGTGCCCTCTAGCTTAAATAAGAATCCATGAGAAGAAGCCATAAAACAAGGAGACCATTAGACATTATATATAAGTTTAAATTATTTTTCATGATTTTATGGCTTTCTCCTATAAGCATAAATCTTATTTGGTGTATCTTAAATGCGAGTCAATTAGAAGAAGTCAAAGTGGACCTATGGTTAGGAACATGTGTTTCCTCTTACAAATCACTCCTGACGACTTTAAAATCATATTATTATTGTTGTTGTTGTTATTTATAAATTGGTCTAGAGCACACATCTATAAGAAAAAAAATTAACAAATGCATGTGGATTCACAACATTTACAAAATGCCCTGATTGCACTAGTTTGCTTCTACTTCCTAGGCATGTTTAAATTCCTCCAAAAAATGGGGGGAGGTGGCTACGAGAATGACTAGGCCAAAAATGATGCCAGCATTCCCATGTGCATGACATTTGCAATGGTTGGCATATTGGTTGGTGACCTTTACAATATCCTTGGACCTCATGTAACCCTCTTCGAAAGGTACTACACTTATATCCTATATGCTAGTTCATTTCGCTACTACAACCTTCATCACAACAAGATGGTTGTTAGTTTTGTAAGAGGGATTTTGAGAGTTTGATTTGGAGTGCTTTTGGATGGCTAGGGATCGATTGTGACCACATATTCGACCAAGTACAATAATGGTAGGTACATTTCTCTTGTTTGGAGTGTATTTAATCTAGGAGGAGTCATAGACAACTCCATGCTCTTTGTATCGAATTTTTATAGGATGATTGGGTCTGTGAAGAACAAGATGTGTAAGCCTTCATGGCCTTTGGCGATTTTTTACTTTGGTCCTTATTATATACAACAAAGTGGTCAGGAGAGATGACAACACTACTCTGAATAATTAATCAATGTGAGAATTGAGGCCATAAATATTCTCAAGCTATCCTCTAACTAGAATATGCTACTACTCTTCCCTGCTTCATGGGTCAACAACCTCTTCAAGAGCTATCAATTTAAAACATTTATTGGCAAAATATTCACAGTGAGGACTAGAGTGTGTAACAATGTGTTTTATTGGGGTACTTAGATGTTGGGGTTTGTGGCAATTGGGCATGTTCTCAAATTTAGCTTACAAAGTAGGAAGAGAAAGGGATTTCAGAACACTGTCAAACATTTGTTGCAGTGGTGGGAAATGCAATCTATGGAGGTGGGATCACTGATTGCTAAGATATAGTAGTGATAATCCCTTGAAATTTGTGTCTTATTTTGGGATTTTGTAGTGAGAATGATGGTCTCTTGGGATTGACATGAGTTAGGAGACTTAGGGTGCTCAATATAGAAGTAGGATTTATGATATTATTCTCTATTCTTGGCGATGATCAACTCAAGTTGGGATATTGTTATCATTTTGGGAATAGTCCTCTCGTCTATGATATTGCATTGGTAATTGCATGTTTTATGGTTCTAGAAAAACTTGGGGTGATCTTTGCTTCTATTCCAACACCCATTGTAGTTGCATCGTACTATTTCCTATTTGGTTGTTGAGGTATTTATACACAAATTATGTAATAATTATTTATGGATTTGGTCACATAGAAATATCATGCCCTCATGTAGGAACATCCTATAGTGATGCTTAATGCATCTACATGCCTTTTAAGCTCCAATTTATTGCATGAAGTATCATATTTTTCTAATGTGTTCTTCTACCCACATATTTTTACAACTATTTGAACTAAATTCCCATCATCCATTGGGTAATGTATTCCCTCAATTATTTATTTTGAAACTCTTAATCTCTTCCTCTCTTTATTTGGTTTCTTTCTCATATACTCCACCCAATATCTTATTGCATATGAATTATATATTATGATATATGACTCCACCCATTACAGTTGTGCATATTAATTATATACTATGACATATGCATCTACCGAATATCTTGTTGCATCTAAATTATATAGTATGAATTTATCTCAAAGAATACCATAAAACTGTGTTGGAATTGTTTGAACTTGACGTTTTGGGCCACAAGCTAGGCCCATCATCAAGAGGAGAAAAACCATGATAACTTACCCATAAGAACTAACTATTAAATCGTGGATTGATATTACCTTTAACTGTTTAATTTCTTATTTAAGATGGTTGACTGTGTTTTTCCTTATTCCATGAATTACAGGTTTCCAGCTATCACTATGTTTCTAGCCATCATCCTTTTTTATATTGTTCGTATTTTTCTTAATTTCCATAGCCTAGCAAATTATTTTTTATGCATAATGGTCTTCTCTAGCAGTTATATGTCTTGTCCATGCAAATTAAATGGCCAGTGTCATGAGAATGTTCGGCCGAAGCTAATTTTTGGAAGCGGTTCTAGGCAATGTTGATGCAATTTTATTTTAACCTTTCTTGGATTGAATGCCCAGTTTCCAATTTTTAATAGTTATTTCTTATGGGTAAGTTATCATGGTTTTTCTCTGCATGATGATGGGCTCATCCTGTTCCCGAAATGTCGAATTCAACGCAGTTTTTTGGTCTTCTTTGAAATTTCCTATGTAAGCATCATGAACAACATGTGAATTTATCTATAATTGTTAAGTGCCTCCTACATGAAGCTCAAAGGAATTAATCACTTGAGCTAGCACGCGCGCACACACACACACACACATGTTTTGTTTTCTAAAGGTGAGGGTTCAATGTTTTTTAGTTTTACATCATCCCCCTCCTTAAATCATAACATTGTTCTGACCTCAAATAGGTAAATTGTTGATCCCAAAGGTCCATTTGGTGATCAAATATGTAGCAGAGAACTAAATATTAGTTCATCACCATAATTTGACAAAATACTAAATGCCAATGGGTTAGACGATAAAATGTGTATTGATGGAAGTATTGACAACAAATGATACAACAAATTTCATGCATGTGAAAATCTCCTTGAAGGAAGTGCAAGTCATAAGGAAACTCATTATCTTGAGGTAGAGACAAATGACAAAGTCGAGGCCTCTCTAGTTCCTTATCTTCACAAACCTAATTAGAGCATTAAGGATGCTTCTATCATGGAAGATATCACTACATTTTTATTTGAACCACTCGAAGAGGTGGTTGGTCAATTTCTCACTCAAAGGAAGGTGTCCTTTTCCCAATTAAAATATTGAGAGAACAGTGGTGCAAGTTCAACCTTTGGAAAAAAAATTAAGAATGTGTTAAGGGTTGAAGAAAATTCCCTTTAATGTGGGAATCAATGGGTTGAGAAAGGATTACCCTATCTAAAACAAAAAAAATGGAAAAGAAAACTATAATGTGTTAAGAAATGTATAGAGGGTGTCGAGATGGTGCTAGGGGAAGACATCGTGCTAGGCCAAATCATCGATATAAAATAATATCACTAGTGGATAAATTATTTGGTCATTTATCTTTAAAGACAATCTCAAACAACGGGTCTTTAATCGGAAATGGAATATATTATTTGAAATTAAAATGCTTGGTGTTCCATTCAAGAAATCCATCTACATAGAATTTAAGCAAGGAAAGAAGTCCATTGTTGTTATTTCCACATCCAAGACAAAATTAAATAAGGGTCATGGTGGAAAGAGGATGTAGAATGCAATCATTGCAAGACGAATGGTCATAATAAGGAACATTGATGGGCATTACATCCCAACCTAATTTGAAAGAAAAACAATGGTTTGAATTTCTTGAAAGTGGGACAAACTAAGTTCAAAGGACATGATATTGAGAGAGCATCAAAAATTGATGAAAAATGAATTTGATGGTTTCTAAAAAAAACATGTTGATAAAGGTATATGTTTGTGCCCCATCCTTCCAATATCAATAAGGAGTGTATATTTGTTGTGGAGAATAAGTTTTTGGTTGAAATGGGAAAGAATCACTCATTGCAACCAAATAACAACACATCCAAATGCATATCCATTTGGATGGATGCAAAGTTACAAGTAACCCTCTAGTGTAAGTCTAAGTTCTGTATTTCTAATCAGTGAATTAACGAGTTGGAGTGTGATGTTGCACCTTTGGGTGTTTGTGAGGTTGTCTTTTGTAAGCTATATTTATGGGACAAATATGTAATTTTGTTAAGAAGATATATTGAATTGAGATTGGATAAGTAAAGGAAACCTTATCTCATTGACCTCCTACAAGGTTCAGATGGCCATATCTTTAATTTATGCTAGTCAACCCAAGAGGTTGATTAATTGTAGCAAGAAGTTTATGATGCTAATTTTGAAATCTAGAGAAATCCAAAATGGATCTATATTTTGGATTCCATTTCACTCCAAATATTGGGTTTAATTAAATACACACAGACCTTTATTTTATAGGTTTAATGGCCTTAAATATTTATTCAAGACCTTGAAAAAGGTCCTTTTCCATGCCTTGGAAAAATTCTTAGTGTTATCCTTTGGAAGGAACAACAATGAGTAAGGTGTTGGACACGTGTTGTAGTTTTTGTAGGTTCCTAGAGTAAGGGGGGTCCGAGAGAAATTTTTTTGGTTTGCCTTTGTTATGTTTTAAGTTCTTTTTTTTCCATGGTTGTGTGGCCTATTATAGACTAGTTTCGATCAAAAATTGGGGTTGTAATTTAATATGATTAATGGATCAAGGTTTTGGAGGCTAGAATATTTTATTGTAAACATAAAATATAATACAATGATATAGAGAGTGGAGAAACTCTTAGGACTGTTAGTTTTCCTGGTTTTGGGTTTCCAGGGTAAATATTAGTGCAATGTGTGTGTAAACCATTATTAATTGTTGTGTTTTAGATTATGTTTGGTATTGTTGTTCTTTATGCAAGTTTATCAAATTTCTTCATTTGGTTTCAGAGAGAGGTTATTAGCATTAGGGGGGTGCCTTTGTTGCTAGGATTTATCTAATATTGTGAAAAGCAAGGGTATATTGGGTCTATCATAAACCTGTGTTGGAGTGGGAACTTTTCATGATGAATCTAGTGCAAGGAAATTACAAGCAGTTCAAGAATATAAATTGAGAATTTAAACAACCAAATATTCAAGTTATGGAAGTTGAATATGGGAGGTATTCTTGTAGACAAATATTAGTGGATCACTGTGGACCCACATACAAAGCTCATTAGTATGCCAAACGAATATTGGGAAAATATGGAGAGAAAAGCGAGAAAAAGGATGGAGAGAAAAGCGAGAAACATGATTCAACTTTGCCTCTCAGATTCAGTGCTCTTGAAAGTTTTTTGAAAATACAATGCAAAGAAGTGTGGGATATGTTGGGGAATTCAAAAACACAATTTAAACACATAAAAATTCAGATTTATATGGTGGGAAGGTACGCAAAATACCTTTTTGATTACTACTTTGAAGGTAAAGTGAGAGAAGTCTATGAGTTGAAATTGGGCAAATGACCATGGATTAATACATAAATAATTTCTTGGAATTGATGAGGGATGTTAAATATATTTGAGATGGGAAGGTAAAAAATCAATGTTTGTTAAGTGGATTCCCTCAATCCTACATGCATAAAATTGAGTTTATAAGCCTGGAATACTTGAAGAGGAAATTACAAAGAAAAAGTAGTGTTATGAACATAAGACAAGAAATCCATATTTCCAAAAGATGTGAAGGATAAGAAAAGAGAGAGACTTGACCAAAGGAAGAAAGTATACAAGACTCCTCCCTTTAAAAATAAGCTAAAGGCCTTTTGGCAAAATCAATGTCTCAAAGTGGGAAGAAACCAATATAGTTGCTCGGAGACTGGCCATTTCATTCTATTTAATGTCGAGGATGTGGAAAAGAACACACGTACATAAAATGTCCTCATGAAAAGGAGAATGCTAGGAATGTTCACAACATTCAAGTGGCCACTACTACGAATGATGTGGCATGGAATATTCCTCAAAGTTATGTTGCATTAGATGATCGACAAGAAGATCACCAATCAACAATGGTTGAAGTTAAAGTTAAGATTGCTAAGCAATACACCTCCATTTTAGTTGATCTAGTATCTGGTCATTATTATGTTACTCTCATATTATGTATTCACTATACAAAACCAAATGGAGTCACAATGAAGAACATACATTCATTTCCTTGGATTAATGACTTGTTTGAGCAAGTGAGAGGACCAATAGTTTAAAAAAATGACTTGAGATCTAGATATAATCGTGTTAAAATTAAAGAGCATGACATATATAAAACCCTATTTAGGACAAGATATGGCCCTTATGAATTTGTGGCAGCACCATTTGCTCTCACAAATGCACCAATGACATTCACATATCATGAAAGATGTCTTGTTTGACCACATGTGAAGAGAAAGAGTCTTCTAAAATATTGATTTGAGATATGAATATCATCATGTCAAAATTAAAGAAGACGACATCCATAAAACCACCTTTAGGATAAGGTAAGGCCCTTATGAATTTTTATTGGCACCATTTTGTTTCACAAATGCACGAGTAACGTTCATGTGTGTCATGAATAATGTTTCCAACAAGTGCTTGGATAAGTTTGTGGTTGTATTTTGAGATGATATATGAATTTATTTTAAGAATGAAGGAGAGTATGAGAACCACTTGAGGATGGTTTTGCAAGTGCTAAGAGAAAATAAATTGTGTGCAAAACTAAGAAAATACAATTTTATTTGAATTAAATTAATTATTTGGGTCACATTATTTTAGAAGAAATATCTAGGTATCTAGGCAAGATTGAGGCCATGATGAATTAGCCAACTCCAAGGAATGTAGCTGATGTAAGATTCTTTATGGTTTTTTCGGCTATTATTGGAGGATCATTGAAAGTTTTTTAAAAATGTATATACCAAATTACTTCTTTACAAAATAATGGAATGTTTAACGATTAAAAAAGATTCACACTAGTGCCCTAATTACGAAAATTTCATATCTAGATAAATTTTGTTGTGTAGTAATGCACATATTGAAGGAATTGGTGGAGTTCTTGTGAAAGATAATTATGTAATATGTTGAGTCACAAAAAATGAAAGAACACAACAAAACCAATGTTATTCATGACTTGGAACTTACTAGATTATTACATGCTTTGAAATGCAGAGGAATTACTTGATAAACAAGAAATTTGAACTTAGAACTGATCATAATGACTTGAGGTATTTATTTGACCAACCAAACTTAAATGTCAGGAAAACTAGATGGATGGAAATTCTTTGAGTTAGATTTTGAGATCAAATGCATCAAAGGAAAATAAAACAAGTTGATGGTGCACTTAGCAGAAAAGCCATGTAGTAGCTGGGTGGGTGCACAAAGATGGTCCCCATTTTCATTGCAATAGGGGCGCGCTAGCAGAAAAACAATGTCGCGTACACACCTAAGGCAGCGCGCACGTGCCGCTAGGGTTGGTACCGAACTGAGGCACGTGCACGCTGCTGGTGCATGTGCGTAGCTGGTGCGTGCACACAATGGTGGCGCACACGCGGCTCTGTTAAAAAAAAAAAAAACATAGCACAATTTCCCCATTGTTCCATTTAGCTGAGCGCGTCCTCCTCCTCCACGTGTGCGTCAATTCAACCACCAAAGGAGGCCAAATGAACTCCAAAACCACCCAACAACATCCAAAAACTCATCAACACTTCGATTAATAGGTAAATATCACGTTTTTTTTTTCATTTTATTCATTATTTGTGTCAATTTTTTTTTTTTTTAAATTTAATTGTAAATAATTCCCAAATTTTGAAAACAATGAACCAATTTTCAATTGCAGATTGTAAACTAAGACAATGAGTGAACAAGAAGTTAACCCCGAGTCCGGTGGAACACAAGAAAACCCAAACCTTGGACCCAATTCCGAAGAAAACCGTGAACACAATCCAAATGTCGAACAAAACCAAAACCCCCAACCAAATTTTGAACAAGATGACCTTAACCATTATGTAAATGAAATGCGAGTGCACACTTGCGAACTTAGAAACTCGAGGGAACCATCTTGATTGTCTCTTGCCACGTCAATCGAGAACTCAATTGACTTTCTCATCCATGCACACCAGCAATTGACCAACATGACTCAATTTAGAGCTAGGATGCAGGAGTACTACTCCACGGGCATCTCCAAGGAAGCAATAAAAGATTTGAACATTACAAAAGCCCAATTATATAGTATGTTCACCGATCTGAAAACAAACCAACTACTGAACATTACAAAGCCACGTGTCTGCATGGATTGGTGTCATTACCAACCATGGAGGGACAATTGGATGCAGAGGTGGTTCATGGTGTGCGATAAACCTCCCTGCAATAATAGGGAGGCTCCACAGTACTTCCTTCGCCAACTGTGGGTTGAGTTTTACCTCGGTTTACATGTCAACTATTTTGACATAACTGAGTTCGAGGGTGTTGGGTGTGGCTCTACCCAAGATCGACCTGCTTCTAGGAGGAACCCACTGAGAGGGCCACCAACTCCGAGGCACGATCCCAACCCCTCTCCCCAGCCACCTCAGTTGCCCCACAAGCTTTATCAGATCGAGGAGGCAATGAGGAATGTTGCACGTGGACTCCTCAGAGACACCTCCTTTGTAGCAGCGACTATAGTGGAGAGGTCGGTTGACCTTGATAGAGATCTAGGTGCAGGGCCTTTACGACAGGGCCAGGATATACCCGTGACTGGTGGTAGCTATGCTGGGCATTCCAGCTCGACAGGGGCAATTCCACATCTTTGTCCCCATTGCGGGCACACTTTCCCTGGCCTGATCGAGGGATGTTATATGGATCAGGTCAGCAATTTTTTTAATGTGTTTTCAATCATCACTTGATAACTTGTAAAGTATTTTTAAATTATTTTTGTTTGACTTAAACTATTATTTCAATGTACAGTCATTCGGAGCTTATACACCAATATGGGAGAACGTAGGATCTCCCAACCTGAATGCAGCAATAGCAGCTGCAACTGAAATTGTGGCACCCCACATGGAGGTATTTTCAGTACCTGACACAATATTGTTATTACTTATGTCATTTATATTACTCAAGTATTTATATTTATGGCATACACGTTGATAGTTCGTAAAATGTTTTTGAATAACTTAATTGCCTAGATAATGACTTGTTTAACATGTTCATAACATGCATGCATTTTGTTTTCCACAGGTGTTTCGTGACTACGGTGATCAACCACCCCCGCCAGGGATTGGTACATCACCATATACACAGGTACAATGTGTAGTTATAATCATGCTTTTAATTTGATTTGTTACGACTTACTATGGGTTAATTTATTGTTTGTTTACAAAATTGTGATATTACAAATGTATATGTAGGTGCCACCAGCAGCTGCGTCTCCCCATTTTAGTCCTTTGTATCCACCCTCTCACATGAGTCCCCCGCCTCACTTCCATCTAGACCCCTCCCTACGTCCACCCCCTCCCTTCCATCCAGCCCCCCCTCTCCGGCCATACTCTCCCCTCCATCCATCCTCCCCCACTCGCCCCCCCCCCATCCATCCTCCCCCACTCGCCCCCCCTGGATGCATCATGCCAACCAATAATTCATCCCAATTGCATTGTCTGTCGGAGCGAAAAATGTGTAGATGTGTCTTGCAAAAATGCATTTTAAGGTCATATTCCAACAAGTAGTGGTTTTACAACTTGGATAATTACAAAAACAAGGAGGGAACCAGGATATGCATGCATAAATGTTTACCTGGCTGTACAAGATCAGATATATGATCATATTCATTCGAAATAGAGGACTGGCCTTCCTCTAATTGGATTGTTTCAGCAACTTCACATGGGTCCACTGCAAGTGATACATGATCCCATTCATCAACCCAATCCATTGATTCGCACTCATCCCACTCACAACTGCTGCAAGACCCACAAAAGCAAGCAAGTTTTCGGGTCCATATTTCAAATAAGGGGTTGTTTGAGCTTCGAACCGAATGAAATCCACGAGTGCCTTGCACAGTACTACAACTATAAGAACGCGATCGATCTATATCAACTACATTCCAGAAATTTCTGACAACATGTCCTCTGCCTGTTGGTATGTGTTGCTCCGTGGTTCGGTCTGACATTTTTTCTTTGCACCATCGAACTGTGGATTCAACATTCCGAATATGAGGGCCTCCCATACACCTCATATCCTCCCTTCATAGGGCAGTTTTGAGACATGCTCCAACCCTGTCGTGCTCTCCCTTTCCATGCCCGGCCTCAAAATAGTTCCATACATGCAACACATCATAAGTCTTGTGCAAAATACTCAACCACTGGAAAACACGTGCATTTTTTAACTAGATTGCGCAACCATCTGACCATATCCAATGCTGGTCCATCTATATACCTCTCTCCTTCAGTTGATCATAGAAAATTTTGAAGCAATGCTACACATAATGCAGGTCATGGCACCTGTCATCACTGATGTAGAAGTTGGTCTCTTTCAATATTATCCTCATGTTGTTACTGCTCTCTAGCGTGTTCCTATACGTGATATGGACCATTATGCTAACTTGGTCTGAATTGTCACCTACCCAAATTCTGAAAATATTATTTTATTGACAAAATACTTTATGTTAAATTTTAATTACAAAGTTTTGTAATTATGACCAAGTTTGGTGAAGGATGAATGTAATTACTGATTATTATTATTTAATAAATTAAAGTAGGAGACAAACACCCAAGGGAATTGTTAAATGAGTGTTCACTGACCCACTAGGCGGAATGGAAGCTGTTAGAAGGCATGGGATAGATGGCAGAAATTGCACTTCACCACTAGCTGTTGGTTATGGGACAACTACCCCTACAAATGTGGCATTAACCCCCAGGTGGAGGGAGTGAGCAGGCAACTCATTTAATGACCAGTTAACAACTGAAAGGCCTAGGCAGCCTACATAAGGCAAATTCGAATGGAGCAGGCAACTCTTACACAATATTTTCTGTAGAAATATTCCTCAAGTGTATCAGGTGATCACTGAGAGATTCGAATAGGGAGGCTATGTGAGAGTGAAACTGTAAGTCTGCAAATTATTCTGAGAAGGAGAACCAGAGGTGTTGGTGCAGGTCCCTTTGAATACTAAGTCTTTAATACTGGATAACTATTGCTACTGCAAGTTGAGGTCCTAAGCTTCTAAGTTTCTTCCTCCTGGTGGTTCAGTGAACAGGCTCGGGGGTCCTAAGGAAAGTAACTTGGCTGTCTTCAGGAATTGGTTGGGTTGATTAGGCTCCTTGGGCTGTTTGTTTCTCTACAGTTAACCAGGTTTTGTTGTTTCTATTTTGTTTACAGTTCAATGTTCTGTTTAGTAGAATTTATCAAACTCTGTTTTGTAAAAGAATTTATTTTATTTCTGACTTATGTTAGTTATTGATTGATAAAGTCTATGAATTATTGATTGGATAATCATCTCTATATTTTTCCCATGCTGTTATCTGCATGGTACTATAGTATAGAGAAGCAAATTAAATAATAGATTAGAGATAGGTAGATTGCCATTGATTGGACAAATAATTACAGTTTGTGCCCTGTTTACAATTATGTTCTATATCTAAACACAGTAAAAATTTAATGTATAGCATCGACAGTAATATAGGATTCTTTTGTTATTTAATGAAATAAAAATGTAGTCTAACTTATGTATGATCATATATTTTTCTCTTCTCTCTATACATTTAAAATAGCAAACAAATGTAATTAAAAATCATACATATCATGTTTTCCAAGTAATAGTATTTCCAAGGATTTTAACAGCTGCAAGAACTAATCAATATATAGTTTTCTTATTTTATACATACTTTATTTCTTCACTGGTTTCCTGTTTGATTTCATGTATCAACTGTTTATTTCAGTAGTATCAAAACCTAATACATTGCAAACCCTAACTCTGTATCCAAACATCATATTTTCTATCTCAAAGACAAACTGTAAACATTATTCAAAGAATGATATCATTTATGACTTTTTAAACCATAGTCATTATTTTCTAAAACCATATTATCCTTTATATAGGGTAAGTTACTATCTAAGAATCATCTAACAGTTAGTCGATGGCACGTTTACATATTCATGTTTAAACATTAGTTCACATCCTAACATATAAACAAATACATTATCGAGATTTTCATCACAGCGATTAAGTCTTGGGTATAAAACCTTAGCACAAACCTGATAGCCTTCGGAGGTTTCAGGTAAGGTATCCTTTGTAAAATCGAAAAAATTCAACAGTAAAACTACTTCATCTATTTTTTCCAAACAAGATTAACAAGAACGAGCTTGGATTGTAGGCATGTTTTTCTTTTACACAGTCATACAAAATTAAAACCTAGGCTAACACAACCCTGGTGGTTTGGAAAAAATGCCACATATATGTTATACATCGTTTCCACTGTCATTCTACAAAATTACTGTTTCATTTCAAGAAAAATGAACCATAGTTTATGAGTACAAAGAGAACCCTTGGTTCTTGACTTCCATTTTAAACTATAATTGAAAATTTCACTTTGAACCTGTCAAGGTTTCACAGTACATGGGACTTGCTCTAATCAACTAAAAGCAATAAAATGAATTCGTGAAACAACGAACACTGTGCAGGATTTTTTTTACCCTTAAGGCATCTAGAAAAACAAACAAAGGATTGCAGTCTCTATCGATAACATAACCAGGCATCAAATAGCCAATAGATAACTTAAATTACCAAGAGGTTACCCTCTGTACAAATATAAAACAAAACAAGCCAAGCTTGAAACCTTGCATGCGGCCATCATTGTTACAAGTCGAAGATTTCCATTTCTCGGTACACAGAAAACACATCAAGGTACCTACGAGGCATGTAAGCACCACTATATCTTACCAGGAAGCCATAGTAGCTTTCCTTTCCAAATTGTGGCACAGAAACCTTCCAGCGAAGGGAGCACCTGCCAAAGCACAATGCGAGTGGTCAAAAACTATTAACATAAATTAGAATGCAAAATCTACATTATCAACATTCATTCATTTACTCACTTACTTACCCTGTAGAGTGTTATTCCAAAAATCAATGGCAGAACCAGAGGTCGGCTGTAATCTTTCATACATGCAGGAAAAACCAGAAGGCATTACCACCATTCGAAGGAGCCAAAGGACAAACTACCAACTACTCTCAATAGTTGGTGAATATATACCCTTCATACGACGACATCACGGCTCTATGGAACGAATCCAAGCCTACAACATTTAAACTTTTGCTCTCATAAGTCATAGGGTTGAAACCCTCGAAGAGCACCTCCTCTAAACCCTAAAAATTTGGTAGCCTGTCGGCCTCATTACCACATAACAATGAAGGGCCGAGAAACATGCTAACAATACATACAACACGGATTAGGGGTACACAAACCAACGACCAAGATCTGGAGCGATGGACGGATAGAAAAGAGCCAACAGTGTTACGTTGAAAGCCGAGCAACCTCACATTAATATCTCTTTAAATTCCAACAACCACAGAGTTTCCAACCCTGCATGCCAAGGAATAATATGTTGTATAGCGTGGAGGAGAGATGACAGGGCATCATTTCCAGCTAGAACTCCTGGCTACAATATCAATCAAAATTCACGTGGATGAACTACGTGGTATGAAAGCCACCCATTCCACTATGGAGTGCATTTAACTCACAAACTGTAAACTCTGTCAACCTGCAATTATAATTTAATACCCGTCATTTCATCACTTTAACATTGAGACTTGGGAGATTACATTAACATAATATTAACACTTACGATACGAGCTCATACTTACAGTATAGTTCAAACTATCACTTAAGCCACGATCTTAATAATGTTGTTTTAATCGTATTCGTGATTTGTATAGGATAATATCCTATGGTGCTAAGGGTATAGTTACGATTTCCTTTAGCAAAGCATAATATTGCTTTTGTCTTTCATAGTTTGATATAGTAAAAACCATATCATATTCTATAGTAATATGTAGTGTATGTTTTATATAATTCCAAAGTTAAATTGGTATCAAAACAATTGAATATTATGCCATGTATTATGTAAATAAATAGTATCTATAGGATATATAGGTACTTCATTTCTATAGTTTGTATAGGACATAAAGTAGTCTAAGAATTGTAGATGCCAATTATAATGATAGTTCAAAAGTGCATTTTCCTATAAGTGCGTAATTGCATACTCAGTAGATAGTAGTACTGTTGCATTGATATTACTGATAGTAGTCTTATGACGATAAATGTAGCATCATAACAAAAATCTTGGATGACATGGATTTATAACATTAAGGAGCTTTATAAGACAGTACTTAAGCTAGGAGAAAAATCCTTGTGTCCATACCTTCAGTTATTGATGTCGCAAGGAATTATTAACATTTTACATTGACGATGAATTGAAAAACATAAGTAATCTAAATTTTATGCTGTCTTGTAGATTTCTTACCCGCTGTTTGCACATGGAAACAAGATTCAAATGCCTTAGCTAAACATAGCTAAGTAATCTCCAGGGTGCCTCATAGGACCCCTTCTTCAACAAACAAATAAACTGTCAGCACTCCATTAAGAATATCAAAGTGGTACAAACAGTAACAACATGTAATAATAATAATAACCAAGAACTTAAACAAAGTTGTAAAGTGTAGTCGTCTACTTAATCATACAAAGATCTTTCGTTAAGGAGTCTAACATCTGTTTATATGTGAAGTAGCAATTACAACTATATTTATTTGAGATTTATGACGTGTCATCATCATTAAATTTTCTTAGTTAAGATTTTGATTTAGTTTATATGTTCCGCATTAAATGACTTTAATAATTATTGCTATTATAATTTTTTTTATTTTTTTTATTTTGGTATTTACGGGATGTTACATGTGGTATCAAAGCTCATGTTTGAACTCTAGGCTTGAAAAAGGTTCAAGAACACGCAAGAGAAAATTTTATTACAGTAGAAAATCTTACTAATTAAAATTTAAACTATTGTGTTATACAGAAATTATTTTAAGTTACAGGTATGGAGAACTCAGCTGAACATTTAAAAGACAGATTTCAACCAAACAACCATAGCACGGGACAACACTATGCAGAAGAAGGTCACGGGGATTTGAATGACAATTCGTCAGAATTGTTACGTGCGTTTTAGGAGTTAAAGGCAGAAATTAGATCTGTGAAACAAGACAATGAAAGAATTCTGAAGGCACAAGAAGAGTTAAACCAAGTGCTATTTGAACAATGCCCAAGTGAAGGACATGAGAGAGAAAATGAAGATATCTCCAAGGTTGAGGATCTGCCTCATGGTAACAAAAGTAAGAAAATGAAAACCAATGATGTGAACATCAGTTCGACATCATGGGGAGATGCTATTGAAGTACGTAAAAAGAAACGTAACTACTCAAGCGATAGCAGTAAAGGAGATTACACACCCAGAAAGAAAAGCCATAAAGAGTATGAACAAATTTATGGGGATTTCAAAAAGATTAGACCTCCAACTTTCAATGGAGAAACTGAGAAGGGCAAGACAACTGAAGCATGGCTGTCCGGCATGAAGAAATATTTTCATATTTATAACTATTCAGAATCCATGAAAGCAAAAATGGCTATATATAACTTGACCGAAAAAGCGGACATTTGGTGGCAAGACATCAAAAGAGTAAAGGGCATCAAGGATAAGGACGTAATTTGGAGTACTTTTAAATGATACTTCAAGAAGAAGTTTTTATCTAAACAGTACTATGAAGAAAAATCCAAAGAATTCTACGATTTAAAGCTGGGAAGTATGCACATGAAGGAAATGAACAATAAATTTCTGAACTTACTGAGATATGTGCCATATCTCATGGAAGAAAAACCGAAGATTCAAAGATACTTGAGTTGTCTACCTTTCAATATTAAGGAAAAAATTGAGTATGGCAGTCCAAAGACATTGGAAGAGGCTATGAGGAAGGCAGTTTTATGTTATGACACTAATCGAAAAAGAGAAGGAATGTCAAACTGGAAAAGTCATAAACCGAGCAATTTTGAGTAGAAAAAGAAAAATTTTAGGTTCAATGGGAATTTCGGTTTCCAAAAGAAAAATTTTCAGAACCGGAATTTTCAAGGAAATAATTTCAGAAACAGTCAACAGCGGAATTCTACAGCACCCAGAAATTCTCCCAATAATACCAGGACCAATGAACAAAAGGAACCTATCAAATGTTTTGAGTGTCAAGGTCCTCACTATGCATCAGAATGTCCCAAGAGGAAGCAAACAGCTAACAACATTCACTCTATTCAGACTGAACCTACTGTTGGAGACGTGGCGAGGGAGGTTCCCAGAATCAATGCAACACTCGACAACAGGCAAGCAGATCATCAAATCTTGATGGTAGAGATTGAAGGTATGATACAAACTCATACTATTACTATTTTAATTGACCCAGGTGCTAGCTTAAGTTATATATCACTAGATATTGTGGAAAGTCTTAAATTAAAAACAGAAAAGTTCAGTAAATCTTGGTTAGTTAGACTGGCAATAGGAACAAAGAGGAAAGTATTAGATTTTATTGAAAGTTGTGCTTTATCCATGAATCAGTTAAAGACACAAATCAAGTTGAATATTTTACCTTTAGGATCCTATGATATTATAATCAGAATGGACTAGTTAGAAGCCGATCATGTCATTTTGAACTGTTATGAAAAAACTTTTACGTGTTTAAATGATGAAGGAAAAACTGTAGAAGTAAAAGGTATTCCAAGAAAGGTAACCCTTAGACAAATTTCAGCCATGCAAGTTAAGAGGGCAGTTAGGAAAGGATGTCAATTGTTTGCAGTAAATGTAATGAATGATGAGTTTATTTGTAAAGAGGACAAACTGAAACTAGAAGACATACCTATCCTAAAGGATTTCGAGGATGTTTTTCCTGAGGAGATTCCAGGATTACCTCCTAAAAGAGATTTAGATTTTACCATCGAGTTAATACCAGGAGCAGTACCAAACTCTAAAGCCCCATATAGGATGAATATACTGGAATTAAATGAATTGAAATCACGGTTGAAGGAACTGATAGATAAGAATTACATAAGACCCAGCGTGTCTCCTTGGGGAGCACCTGTTATATTTGTTAAGAAGAAAGATGGAACCCTAAGACTGTGCATAGATTATCGCCAACTTAATAAGATGACAATCAAGAATCGATATCCGTTGCCCTGCATAAACGATCTATTTAATCAACTGCATGGAACAACGATATTTTCAAAGATTGATCTAAGGTCAGGATATCATCAAGTGCGGGTTAAGGAGGAGGATATTTTCAAGACAGCTTTCAGAACTCGATATGGACATTACGAGTTCGTAGTCATGCCATTTGGCTTGACTAATGCCTCGGCTGTATTTATGTGTTTGATGAACAATATTCTACACAAAAACTTAGATAAGTTTGCTATTGTGTTTATAGATGACATTTTAGTGTATTCTAAAAGCAAAGAAGAGCATGATGAACATCTATGGATTATCTTACAAGTTTTGAGAGATCATCAACTATACGCTAAGTTTAGTAAGTGTGACTTCCATAAGGAAAAAATTCAGTATTTAGGACACATAATTTCTAAAGAAGGAATCTCGATTGACCTCGACAAGATAAAGGCCATTAATGACTGGTCGGTTCCTAAGGATGTGTCGGATGTAAGATCATTTATGGATATTACTGGATATTACAAAAAATTTATAGAGGGTTTTTCGAAGATTGCAAACCCCATAACCTCCTTGCAGAAGAAAGGGAAGAAATTTGTGTGGTATAAGAAATGTGCAAACAGTTTTAAGAAGTTAAAGGAATTGTTGACTACAACACCTATTTTGAGAATAGCAGATCCTAATAAGGATTTTATAGTTTGCACAGATGCTTGTAATGATGAACTCGGTGTAGTCCTAACATAAGAAGGGCATGCTGTGGCATACGAATCTAGAAAGCTGAAAATACATGAGAAGAATTACTCCACTTATGATTTAGAGTTATTAGCAGTAATTCATGCTTTAAAAATGTGGCGTCACCACCTTATTGGTAGAAAATTTACCTTATTGACAGACAACATGGGTCTGAAATATTTATTAGATCAGACAAATCTGAACGCTAGACAAGCTAGATGGTTAACTTTCTTAAGCGAGTATGATTTCGAAATTCAGCATATTAAAGGGAAAGAGAACAAGGTTGCAGATGCATTGAGTCATAAAGCAAAACTGAATTTTATTTTAGCCATCAGTACTTACTCAATATATTTAGAAAATCAGCTCCTTGAAAGGAGTGAAACGGATGAAGAATACATAAAATTAAAAGAAAAGACAGCAAACAACAGTTCTGAAAATTCTATGGTAGATTACAGAATGAAGGAAAATGGACTATTGCTATACAAAAATAGATTGTATGTACCTAACATACTAGAGGTAAACATTCTAATTTTAAGTGAGATGCACACAAACCATTACTTTGGCCATCTAGGTTATCAGAAGACCATTACTATGCTAAGGAAAGAATACTATTGGCCCAAAATGAAAGATGAAGTAGCAGAGTACATAGATAAATGTTTGGATTGTCAAAAAGTGAAAGTTGAACACCAACATCCCGCCGGATTGTTGCAACCATTACCTATACCGAGTTGGAAATGGGAAGTAATAAGCATAGACTTTATTATTGGACTACCCAAAAATCAGAAAGAAAATGACTCTATCATGGTGGTAGTAGAGAAACTGAGCAAGGCAACACACTTTATACCTGTGAAGACTACTCATAAGGCTCCAGACATTGCAGAAATCTTCATGAAACAGATTTTTCGACTACATGGTATACCGAAAGTGATAATTTCAGATTGTGACTCTAAGTTTACTGGAAACTTTTGGAGATCTTTGTTTAAAGGGTTGAATACAACCTTAAATTTCAGCACAGCATTTCATCCACAAATGGATGGACAGATAGAAAGGGTGAATCAAGTTTTAGAAGACTTGTTAAAATTCAATATGCTAAGACAGAAAATAGCAGCATTACATTTCATTTGACAATAATAGCATATACAGGATCACTGAAGAAACAACAAGCATAGCATAAACACAAGAGACAGAGATTTATCCTGGGAAACCCTCATGGGGTAGAAAACCCAGTAAAGCTTCCTCAATATAGATGACCAGCAATATACAAAGATGCAAACCCTGAGCATAAGCTCCTTCTCCTCCATAGCAGACCTCTCCTCCACAAATGCGCCTTTCTCAAGTGAGTGAGTGTATATAATGAGGAACACACCTCCTCTATTTATACACTACTCTGATATGTATTTTACACAAGTACACGTAGGCTCGTATTTAACCAATAGGTTAAATACCCCACTACAACTAACTGGGCCGACCCCTCTAGGGTGGTCTAATAACCCTTTGACCCACATAACACATACAGGGCCGACCCCTACTAGGGAAGTCTAATAACCCGAGTTACCACATTCCGACGGAGGAATAAACATCTCCGGATATACAATAAGATCTTCACGGAGGAATGAAAACATCTCCGGAATAATAAAGTACAAATATAATATTCTTTGAAGTTACAATATCTCAACACTCCCCCTTAACGAGAAGGATATTATAACAACATCTGCACGAGCAAGGAGTCATCAACATCATACATGATACATCTATAAATCATTGGAAGCTTTCTTCAATTCATCATCATCAGTAACTTGACTAGTTACTGGAACATCAACATCGTCATCACATGATCATAAGCATCGTCATCACACGATCATCAGCATCGTCATCATACGATCATCAGCATCGTCATCACACGATCATCATCATCATCGTCACACGATCATAAGCATCATCATCACACGATCATCAGCATCGTCATCAGACGATCATCAGCATCGTCATCACACGATCAACAGCATCGTCATCACACGATCAGCAGCATCGTCATCACACGATCAGCAGCATCGTCATCACACGATCAGCAGCATCGTCATCACATGATCAGCAGCATCGTCATCACACGATCAGCAGCATCGTCATCACACGATCAGCAGCATCGTCATCACCCGATCAGCAGCATCGTCATCACACGATCAGCAGCATCGTCATCACACGATCAGCAGCATCGTCATCACCCGATCAGTAGCATCGTCATCACACGATCATATTTACAGGATGATCAATCCTGCTCTCTTTAGGACATGAGTCCATGGATGATGCAATCTAGATCAAGTTCCAGGATGATCAATCCTTATCACAGCTACAGAGCCAGCCCTATTTCATGCTGGATGTATCATAACTACAGAGCCAGCCCTTTTTCATGCTGGATGTAACACAACTACAGAGCCAGCCCTTTTTCATGCTGGATGTATCACAACTACAGAGCCAGCCCTTTTTCATGCTGGATGTATCACAACTACAGAGCCAGCCCTTTTTCATGCTGGATGTATCACAACTACAGAGCCAGCCCTTTTTCATGCTGGATGTATCACAACTACAGAGCCAGCCCTTTTTCATGCTGGATGTATCACAACTACAGAGCCAGCCCTTTTTCATGCTGGATGTATCACAACTACAGAGCCAGCCCTTTTTCATGCTGGATGTATCACAACTACAGAGCCAGCCCTTTTTCATGCTGGATGTAACCTAGAGTAATTCTAGGATTTGTCACGTACATTTTGAACCGAGGTCCAGGGACGATTCAGTCCTGTCATTCAGTTATCGGAGACCTCATGTCTACGGCTCTTCTTTAGGACTGAAGTCCGGGAATGATCCAATCCCCTCAACTGTCCACTAAGGACTTCATTCTCGGAGACCTCACGTCTACAGCTCTCTTTAGGACTGAAAGTCCAGGGATGATCCAATCCCCTCAACTGTCCACTAAGGACTTCATTCTCGGATACCTCACGTCTACGGCTCTCTTTAGGACTGAAAGTCCAGGGATGATCCAATCCCCTCAACTGTCCACTAAGGACTTCATTCTCGGAGACCTCACGTCTACGGCTCTCTTTAGGACTGAAAGTCCAGGGATGATCCAATCCCCTCATATGTTCACCAAGAACTTCATTTTCGAAGACATACGTCTACGGCTCTTCTTTCGGACTGAAGTCCAGGAATGATCCAATCCCTTCACATGTTCACCAAGATAGAACATGTATCCTCATCATCAAAACATGTATAGCCACAACATGTATCATCATCATCAAAACATGTATAACCACAACATGTATCATCATCATCAAAACATGTATAACCACAACATGTATCATCATCATCACAACATGTATAACCACAACATGTATCATCATCATCAAAACATGTATAATCACAACATGTATCATCATCATCAAAACATGTATAATCACAACATGTATCATCATCATCACAACATGTATAATCACAACATGTATCATCACAACTAGCATGTATTCTTACTAATACATCAAAACATGTATACATCACACCAAAACATGTATACATCTAGCATGTATTCTCACCAATACATCCATCATCAAAAGCATGTATAAGTAAAGCTAAGTTTTCTAAGTATAAGAGTCCTAAATCTAAATATTTCTAAGTAACTGGGTGTAGAGAACAGGTTACCTCATCAACGACCTTGTTGTTTGATGAGACAATCTCATCAGTAGTGACTATACTACTCCCCCTTTCGAGGAGGGTCCTTTTGAACTACACCAAGCTTGTCTCGGAAGTATTCAAACTTCACTCGAGACAGAGGTTTGGTTGGTAACTTCTTCACTTGACGTAGAGGCTTGGTTAGTACAATGGTAACCTGTTACAAATTCAAACTTTTAGAGTTCCTTTCTGTGTCATATCTTGTTAGTTCCCTATGTTCTTTGACTTATCATGGAACACTAGATTCTATGTCATCTTGATACAACTCTAATTATAACATAGGATCTCAGTTGGTTCTATCTCTAAGTCAAACAATCCTAAAGCCAAACTTCTTCACAACTAGCAGAGCAAGCAGCCATATATTCCGCTTGTGCTGAGAGCCACACTAGACTGCTTCCAGCTAAACCACGAGATCATGGCTAATCCCAGACAATAACATCCTCTCGATGTCTTCTTCTTGTCTGATACACTTCCTACCCAAACAGAATCTGAATAGCCATATGAAGTCATGATCTTCAAGATAGCATAGATCAAATTCTACATACTTTGCAACTATCAGGTAAACACATCTAGTTTCCACTAGATACTAACTCAAGGTGTTCATAACAAAGCATATATCTTAACCTAGTATATGTTAGATATATCAAAGACCCAATAATTTGACTGAACAGAGTTATATCCACTAAATCTGATGAGTTATCCCCTAACAGCTTCAAGTTGGAATCCATAAGAGTGGCCATTCCCACACCTCAAGTCATATTTCTCATCATACTTTCCCTGGTTGAGAAATATTCCTTCTGAGCCTTGCCATACTTCAAGACCTAGGAAGTAAAGCATCAAATTGAGATCTTTCATTTTTCATTTCTGCATTGAATGATCTTCTGCATATCTATCTGTGCCATCTCTCATTAGATGGGTCTACTGAAATGAGCCTTAATATCATTCGAACTCTGTGGTGAGTTCCTTCTTGCATCCATGTCATGTGTGTATCATATTCAACCTTGTGGCAAAGGGTTGAGATCCACATCACCCATGGTGAACATTAAGCTTATCAAATTATTATCGATCCTAGGTACCTATACAGAACCTGATTCATACTTCTTCTTATACCATACTTGGAGCAAACATCTTGTCGTGATTCTCTTCCCCTTTCTAAGAGAATCTTCTAGCCATGAGCCTTCTATATTTTGTTTGATTTGTAAATCTTCTTGTTTGAACATCCACCACTTGTACGATGTCCATCATTCTTCATGACCTTACCTACAAATCAAAATTAAGTACATGATTAGTAATACTTCATAATTATCAAAAGATAACCCATTATGCATACAGATATCATTTACATAGTGATGCAACTATTTTGACCAATACTTTGGCACAACACTTTCCCATATCCTGTATGCATACAGTGGCTATCTAGATGCCTTCCATCTCTACCAGAACATACTATCAAGAGTGTGCACAACTCTCAGCATGTCAGCAAAGAGGTTTCATTCTAGACAAGCAACAATGGAATGTTTGTCCAAACATATGCACATTAGTTGTATACTGTTCAATGCTCTATGAATGTTTACACTCAGCATTATATATTCTAGGAATACAAATATGCATGCAGGCAATATCATTACTATTTCAAATAGCAACTCAAATACTTATCTTTTATGTTTGTGTGGCTGCCTCCCGCTTGATCTTCTGTATGTCTTTTGAACTTCTATTCATTCTGTACCACTGTGCATGCTCAAGAGTCATCCTCATAATCTCATACACAAACATACACTCATTAGTATATTCTAAATGCTATCAAAACATTATAGTACTAAATAATCTTGATAACGTATAGTCATGATTGTAGTTAATAAACATTAGTATTCAAGATTTCAGGGAAGTCTTCTTTTACTCATGCATATCATTGATAAAAGATATAATATGCATAATCCCTTGATTACTAACTTTATGAATAAGCATAACCAATCATTCCAAGTATAATTATATAAGGGATCCTAACACAAGGTAAGATTCATGGGAAACATACCTGGATTAGTATACCTAAACAATCTCTTCAATGATTTAGAGATCCTGAGCTAGAACCTGCATGTCTCATAGGTTAAGCATAATATAACAAAGTCATACATACCTCATAAGTAGAACAAAGATTATGGATGAGTCTTTGTCTTCATGTTTTCATGGTCATGGAGCCTGATTTGTCTTTTGTGATGTACCTGTATCTTGTTAGCAGACAACCTCAACCTCACACAACACCATAATGCATTAGTACAATCATAAGTGTCAACACCCTAACCAATGAATATCTTCTATCATGCATTCATAATTTTGTTAAGGTGATACAACAAATCTAAAATCAAGATTAACTGTAATAACATGAAGACAAACATACCATAAACAAATCTCAAAACATACCTCGATGAGTCATACCTATCGAGATCGCTTGTAATCTCCTTATGTAAAGCCTTAGCCTCATCTCCCTCTGAAACATGAACTCCTTCACTTATGTAGGTGACCAATCTATCTTCTTCTAGGATTAACCCTATCCACTTGATTTGCAAGAACTGGACCTGGAGCTGGATATGGGTTTGTCAGAGAAACCCCAAAAATTCAAACTTTGAATTTCAAACTTCCGAAAGGATAGAGATATGCGCCTTGATGAGCTGATCAAACTGATATATTCAGAATTTGAAAACTGCAAAGTTTTACTCCTCAATTTTGCCTTTGAAACTTTCGGATTCACTGGACGTGACCCTGAACTGGGGTTTGATGAAGCCCACTCTTTTGCCCCATCAAAAGTTTGATCCAAAGCTCTAAGCTTCTATTTTTCTGAGGAGCTTCCAGCCGTGGTCACAGATTTCAAAAATTCCCATTTTTACAGAAGCCCTAATTTTCCGCTTTTCTGACCAAAGTCCCGATCTAGGGTCTAATCAAGCCCGGCCTTCTGCCCAACCAAAAATTCTGATCTTGGTCTCTAAATTTCTATTTTGATGAGTAGTATCCAGCCGTGGTCTCCGATTACAAAAATTCCAACTTTCTTCAAAGCCCTAAATTCCGGAAGTCATGAATGAAGGTACCAAAAAATAATTCTGTTTTGACAGAAATATGTACCTGATTGTTTCTGGTGTAACTATGAAATTTTTGATCCACAGGGTCTGAAAAAGTTTCCTGAGATAGCCTGACCTGTTATCTTTCCAGCCTGACAGGTCTGACCTCAATTGGATTCTCTGAGAGAGAGTTATGCCAAATGTCGCAACGTGACCTGTTTTGGGAAAATACAGGAGAGCGAACTTGTACGGCGTGCCACGTGTCACTGTTTGACCTTCGGCCTCTGAAAACGTTTTCTGAGATAGCTCGGCCTGTTATCTTTCCATTCTGACAGGTCTGACCTCAATTGGATTTTCTGAGAGAGAGTTATTCCAAGTGTCGCAACGTGACCTGTTTATGGGATAATACAGGAGAGCGCACTTGTACGGAGTGCCACGTGTCACTGGTTCAACTTCGGCCTCTGAAAACGTTTTCTGAGATAGTGCAGACTGTGTTCTACCTGTCACTTTTTACGAAATTTCATTTGGAGCTTCCTATCCCAAGATATGACCTTTTTCCCAAGGTCACCTGATTTTGACTCAGATCTGGAAGAGGCAGAAACCCTATATTGTACAGATCATAAATCACAAAGTACAACGAATTAGAGGTTTTCCTTTGGACACAAGGTACCTGGAGATTTTAGCTTCGTCCTGTAACAATTTCAGATCCGAAAACTTCGCCAAAACGGATTTATAGCGAAAGTTCTACGATGACTGGTTTTTGCTATGTAAAACCCTAACCTTCAAATTGTCGTAAGTAAAGCAAGTGTCTTTAGTGCCATACCTTGTCTTCCTTCAGGTTAGCTCTGATACCATGTTAAAATTCAATATGCTAAGACAGAAAATAGCAGCATTACATTTCATTTGACAATAATAGCATATACAGGATCACTGAAGAAACAACAAGCATAGCATAAACACAAGAGACAGAGATTTATCCTGGGAAACCCTCATGGGGTAGAAAACCCAGTAAAGCTTCCTCAATATAGATGACCAGAAATATACAAAGATGCAAACCCTGAGCATAAGCTCCTTCTCCTCCATAGCAGACCTCTCCTCCACAAATGCGCCTTTCTCAAGTGAGTGAGTGTATATAATGAGGAACACACCTCCTCTATTTATACACTACTCTGATATGTATTTTACACAAGTACACGTAGGCTCGTATTTAACCAATAGGTTAAATACCCCACTACAACTAACTGGGCCGACCCCTCTAGGGTGGTCTAATAACCCTTTGACCCACATAACACATACAGGGCCGACCCCTACTAGGGAAGTCTAATAACCCGAGTTACCACATTCCGACGGAGGAATAAACATCTCCGGATATACAATAAGATCTTCACGGAGGAATGAAAACATCTCCGGAATAATAAAGTACAAATATAATATTCTTTGAAGTTACAATATCTCAACAAGACTTACTGAGAATGTATGTTAAGGATCAGCCTGGTAAGTGGGAAGACTACTTGCATTTAGTAGAATTTGCATATAATAACCATTATCATACATCATCCAGAGTTAGCCCATTTGAAATTCTTTATGGTAGGAAATGTGATACGCCTGTTTCTTGGAATGACCCAGTAAATAGAGTTGTTTTAGGACTTGAATTGTTGCAGGAGTTAGAACTAATTGTGAAACAGGTACAAGGAAATTTAAAAGCTTCCCAAGACAGGAACAAGAGTCAAGCAGATCTAAAAAGGACTCATAAAGAGTTCCGGTTTGGTGAACATGTGTTCCTCAAGGTAAGACCGAAAAAAAGTTCATTGAAATTGGGAAGCTGTGCCAAGTTGGCACCCAGGTATTGTGGTCCTTTCGAAATATTGTCCAGGGTTGGACCAGTGGCATACCAACTGGCTTTGCCACCAAATTTAAAAATACATAATGTTTTTCATATATCATTTTTAAAGAAGTATGTACACGATGCTACTCATGTTGTAAACTGGAATGATGTACAGGTGGGACAAGACAACGATTTTCAGGTGGAACCGAACTGTATCCTCAAAAGGAGGGAAACTCTGCTCCGAAATCGCACCATTGGGCAAGTGAAGGTGCAATGGAAGCACCTTAGCCCAAAAGAGGCAACCTGAGAGTTGGAGAGTAGTATGCAGGCAGCATACCCAACTCTATTTCAGGAACACTTAGAGAGTGATTGACCAACATCGAGGATGATGTTGAGATTTAAGGGGGGGTGTATGTCACCTACCCAAATTTTGAAAATATTATTTTATTGACAAAATACTTTATGTTAAATTTTAATTACAAAGTTTTGTCATTATGACCAAGTTTGGTCAAGGATGAATGTAATTACTGATTATTTTTATTTAATAAATTAAAGTAGGAGACAAACACCCAAGGGAATTGTTAAATGAGTGTTCACTGACCCAGTAGGAGGAATGAAAGTTGTTACAAGGATTGGGATAGATGGAAGCAATTGCACTTCACCACTAGCTGTTGGTTATGGGAAAACTATCCCTACAAATGTGGCATTAACCCTTAGGTGGAGGGAGTGAGAAGGCAACTCATTTAATGACCAGTTAACAACTGAAAGGCCTAGGTAGCCTACATAAGGCAAATTCGAATGGAGCAGGCAGCTCTTACACAATATTTTTTGCAGCAATATTCCTCAAGTGTATCAGGTGATCACTGAGAGATTCGAATAGGGAGGCTATGTGAGAGTGCAACTGTAAGTCTGCAAATTATTCTGAGAAGGAGAACCAGAGGTGCTAGTGTAGGTCCCTTTGACTGCTAAGTTTTTAACACTGGATAACTATTGCTACTGCAAGTTGAGGTCCTAAGCTTCTAAGTTTCTTCCTCCTAGTGGTTCAGTGAATAGGCTCGGGGGTCCTAAGGCAAGTAAATTGGCTGTCTTCAGGAATTGGTTGGGTGGAACAGGCTCCTTGGGCTGTTTAAGTCTCTACAGTTAACAAGGTTTTTCTATTTCTATTTTGTTTACAATTCAATGTTCTGTTTAATAGAATTTATCAAACTTTGTTTTATAAAAGAATTTATTTTATTTCTGATTTATGTTCGTTATTGATTGATAAAGTCTGTGAATTATTGATTGGATAATCATCTCTATATTTTCCCCATGTTGTTATCTGCATGGTACTCTAGTATAGAGAATCAAATTAAATAATAGATGAGAGATAGGAAGATTGCCATTGATTGGACAAATAATTACAATTTGTGCCCTGTTTACAATTCTGTTCTATATCTAAACACAGTAAAAATTTACTGTATAGCATCGACAGTAATATAGGATTCTTTTGTTATTTCATGAAGGAAAAATGTAGTCTAACTTCTGTATGATCATATATTTTCTCTTATCTCTATACATTTAAAATAGCAAACAAATGTAATTAAAATTCATACATATCATGTTTTCCAAGTAATAGTATTTCCAAGGATTTTAACAGCTGCAAGAACTAATCAATATATAGTTTTCTTATCTTATACATACTTTATTTCTTCATTGGTTTCCTGTTTGACTTCATGTATCAACTGTTTATTTCAGTAGTATCAAAACCTAATACATTGCAAACCCTAACTCTGTATCCAAACATCATATATTCTATCTCAAAGACAAACTGTAAACATTATTCAAAGAATGATATCATTTATGACTTTTTAAACCATAGTCATTATTTTCCAGAACCATATTATCCTTTATATAGGGTAAGTTACTATCTAAGAATCATCTAACAGTTAGTCGATGGCACGTTTACATATTCATGTTTAAACATTAGTTCACATCCTAACATATAAACAAATACATTATCGAGATTTTCATCACAGCGATTAAGTTTTGGGTATAAAACCTTAGCACAAACCTGATAGCCTTCGGAGGTTTCAGGTAAGGTATCCTTTGTAAAATAAAAAACATTCAATAGTAAAACTACTTCATCTATTTTTTCCAAACAAGATTAGCAAGAACGAGCTTGGATTGTAAGCATGTTTTTCTTTTACACAGTCATACAAAATTAAAACCTAGGCTAACACAACCCTGGTGGTTCGGCAAAAACGCCACATATATGTTATACATCGTTTCCATTGCCATTCTACAAAATTACTATTTCATTTCAAGAAAAAATGAACCATAGTTTATGAGTACAAAGAGAACCCTTGGTTCTTGACTTCCATTTAAAACTATAACCGAAAATTTCACTTTGAACCTGTCAAGGTTTCACAGTACACGGGACTTTCCCTAATCAACTAAAAACAATCAAATGAATTCGTGAAACAATGAACACTGTACAGGATTTTTTTTACCCTTAAGGCATCTAGTAAAACAAACGAAGGATTGGAGTCTCTATCGACAACATAACCATGCATCAAATAGCCAATAGATAACTTAAATTACTGAGAGGTTACCCTCTGTACAAATATAAAACAAAACAAGACAAGCTTAAAATCTTGCTTGTGACCATCACTGTTACAAGTTGAAGATTTCCATTTCTCGGCACACAGAAAACACATCAAGGTACCTACGAGGCATGTAAGAATCACCGGAGCTTACTAGGAATCCGTAGTAGCTTTCCTTTCCAAAATTGTGTCATAGAAACCTTCTAGCGAAGAGAGCACCTCCCAAAGCAGAATGCGAGTGGTAAAAAACTGTTAACATAAATTAGAATGCAAAATCTACGTTATCAACATTCGTTTATTTACTCACTTACTTACCTTGTAGAGTGTTATTCCAAAAATCAATGGCAGAACCAGAGGTCGGCTGTAATCTTTCATACACGCAGGAAAAATCAGAAGGTGTTACCACAAACTACCTACTACTCTCAACAGCTGGTGAATATCTACCCTTCATACTACAACATCAAGGCTCTATGGCACGAAGCCAAGCATGCAACATTTAAAATTTTGCTCTCATAAGTCACAGCGTCGAAACCCTGGAAGAGAACCTCCTCTAAACCCTAAACATTTGGCAGCCTGTCGGCCTCATTACCACATAACAATAAAGGGCCAAGAAACATGCTAACAATACATACAACACGGATTAGGGTTACACAAACCAACGACCAAGATCTGGAGCGATGGACGGATAGAAAAGAGCCAACAGTGTTACGTTGAAAGCCGAGCAACCTCACATTAATATCTCATTAAATTCCAACAACCACAGAGTTTCCAACCCTGCATGCCAAGGAACGATACAGTGTACAGCATGGAGGAGAGACGACAAGGAATCATTGCTAGCTAGAACTCCCAGTTACAATATCAATCAAAATTCACATGGATGGATTACGTGGTATGACAACCACCCATTCCACTATGGAGTGCATTTAACTCGCAAACTGTAAACTCTATCAACCTACAATTAGAATTTAATACCCGTCATTTCATCACTTTAACGTTGAGACTTGGGCGATTACATTAACATAATATTAACACTTAGGATATGAGCTCATACTTACAGCATAGTTCAAACTATCACTTAAGCCACGATCTTAATAAGGTTGTTTTAATCATATTCGTGATTTGTATAAGATAATATCCTATGGTGCTAAGGGTATAGTTACGATTTCCTTTAGCAAATCATAATATTGCTTTTGTCTTTCATAGTTTGATATAGTAAAAACCATATCATATTCTATAGTAATATGTAGTGTATGTTTTATATAATTCCAAAGTTAAATTGGTATCAAAACAATTGAATATTATGCCATGTATTATGTAAATAAATAGTGGCTATAGGATATATAGGTACTTCATTTCTATAGTTTGTATAGGACATAAAGTAGTCTAAGAATTGTAGATGCCAATTATAATGATAGTTCAAAAGTGCATTTTCCTATAAGTGCGTAATTACATACTCAATAGATAGTAGTACTGTTGCATTGATATTACTGATAGTAGTCTTATGATGATAAATGTAGCATCATAACAGAAATCTTGGATGACATGGATTGATAACATTAAGGAGATTTATAAGACAGTACTTAAGCTAGGAGCAAAATCCTTGTATCCATACCTTCAGTTATTGATGTCGCAAGGAAGTATTAACATTTTACATTGACGATGAATTGAAAAACATAAGTACTCTATATTTTATGCTGTCTTGTGGATTTCTTACCTGTGGTATGCAGATGGAAACAAGATTCAAATGCTTTAGCTAAACATAGCTAAGTAAGCTCCAGGTTGCCTCATATGACCCCTTCTTCAACAAACAAATAAACTGTCAGCACTCCATTAAGAATATCAAAGCGGTAAAAACAGTAACATCATGTAATAATAATAATAACCAAGAACTTAAACAAAGTTGTAAAGTGTAGTCATCTACTTAATCATACAAAGATCTTTCGTTAAGGAGTCTAACATCCGTTTATATTTGAAGTAGCAATTACAACTATATTTATTTGAGATTTATGACATGTCATTGTCATTAAATTATCTTAGTTAAGATTTTGATTCAGTTTATATGTTCCGCATTAAATGACTTTAATAGCTATTGCTATTATAATTTTTTATTTATTTATTTTGGTATTTACGGGATGTTACATGAATGGTAGTATTGACTTTGAATCTCATTCTGTGGCTCTAGGGTGTAGTTTTTTGCAAATTACACAATCGACAATATTGTTCCCTTGGGAAAGGTGTCCCTGCACTGTCTATATTGTTCATCCTCCCATCGTGCTACATGGACATGCTATGCATAATGCTCGGTCTTTTGGTATAATTCCTTCATGAATTTGCAAATTTGTACCTAGTGCCACAAAACCAAGGGCATTAATACAACGTGACATTTTCAATATGAATATATATGTACAAATTCAACATGTACAGTATGAAAGTATGCAAACTTGGATTACCTGTGACTTCACCAATGCAAATTTTTTGCTTTCCTTCGAATTATCTACTTGATATGTTATGTACTGGAAGTTCTGCATTTCTACTGACATCCTCCCAAATTTGTGCTCCGCGGTTGCGTGGATGCAGCGGCTCAATAATGCAAATCCACTGCAACTGGAACATGTCCCATATAAACATGATATTTTATAATATTTTTGTCCTTCAGCCCTTCGACACATTATGCTATGTATAAATTCTCTGGATGCATTCGGTGGTTGTAACGAAGGGAAATCCTGCATAATGTTAGTATGCAAACCACAAAATATGTGTCTATATGTGTCATAATAGTACTCAAATTCTACATGGTATCTACAACAACATGTATTGCGATCAATGCAAATTCTAACATACCAGGGTTTGCATTTTTCGAAGGACCTTTGGCCCAAGTTCAATTGTGTGTTCTCATTCTTGAACCTCTCATAGAGTTTTGTTTTTGTTGTGTCAAGGAAGTGCTTGACATGGGGTTTACCCCCCCTAACACCTTTTCTCAACTTTAAAACATCTCTTTGATTTGATGACGGTCTAGTGTTATCATGCCAAAACTTTTGCACTAGTTGTTTAACAGCATCAATGAGCTTCATGTCTGAACGAGGTAACCTACCAACAAAGGCCCAACAATATTTTTGTCCTGGGGTCTTAAGTTTTTCTCTAATGGAAGAGTACTTTTGAAGAGTATTTCTATCTACTGTAAATATTTTACATGTGTGTGATAGTAGGCGACGTTGCCTTTTGGATTTGTCTACAATTGATTCCGACAGTACACGACGGGCCGCATTAAAATATTTTGTACGAGAATTTTTTCCAATCAAATTAAATGTAGATTGTAGATTTCTAACAACATGATTGTTGGCCTCTGAACTTCTAACTACCTTTATGCCCAAAATTCTCCTAACATGAGCTAGACAATGTGATTTTAACAAAGCAAGAAACAATTGACATTTTTCTGAATCGGTTTTGGATTCAAAAAAATCTTTGATTATCTTATTACAGTGGAAATCAATAGTGCATATGGGCATCTTACCTTCAAGTCCTGAAAATGAACTTTCATCCACATGAATACGTCTGGGAGTTCTTCGTTGTTCGGTTGATAGTCGAGCCAAGGGAGTTGGAAAGGAAGTACGAGTCTCGTCAACGGTTTGTTGTGGCCCTTCATTCACAAATTGGTCGTGCAATGGAGTGTGTTCTCCAGGTGTGTGCTCTTCTTGGGGAGGTTCCCAGTTAAGAACTCGTTCAACATCCATCCCTTCATACTCGACATCAGGAAATATTTGATTGACTTCAACCACTTTGTCATTGCTTGTTGATGGATCTAAGGCACTAACATTTTGATTTCTACGGTTTTGCATGTACAACCAGGAATTTTCTCTTATCTCATGGGTCTTTTCAGGGGGTAGCTGCATCCTTATAGACTTTCTTTTATTATTATGTCGGTTGCCCATATTCAATGCGTTTTTTGGAAAAACAAAAATATGACCTCTGCAAGAATGAACAACAAACAAGATATTAAAACTCAATGTGCATGCTTATTAAAGCTCGATGTAGCATTTGATTATGTACAACAACATCTAGTGAGAATGTTTTCATATAATCTTAAAATCTATTGGGAATGCCCTACATATAAAGTTACAACATCACCTCTAGGAACTCAGTAGGATGGTATTGGATGGTGGTATGGGATGTTAGTAGGATAAAATTCCCTAGAGTGAGAAGCTCATACTCACTTCATTTTCATGGTATGGATGAGGGAAAATAGCCCCAAAAGACTAAGATTTTTCAATTGTTTAGGTGTTTGTGTGAGTTGTTGTAGTGAAACCATGAGGAATTCAACAAATGTTTATCTACTAGATGGAGGAATGTGATTATGAAATGTTATTGGTGGTGATGCAAGTAATTTGTTTTTATTATCTTCATGAAAGGTTGAAAGCATTGCTTGGTGCATGTTGTAGTCTTTTTTTGGTAAGATGTTTTTATTGTCTATGTTGAAGATTAAGAAGACTAAAATAGATCTATCATACAATTCATGAGGAAAAACCAAAATAGATGCCATTCAAACAAGTGAATGAAGACTAAATTACATTTAAAAAGATAAAATTATCACCATACCTCAAGGATTATGATTGCTCTTTGCTTCAAATGTCAAATGTTCTTTTGATGTGTCCACTATATGTAAGAAGACTTCATGTGTGTCCAAGTAGCATGAGAATTCAATCCAAGGTGCCAAATAGAGTCCAACTGTTGTGTATTCACTCAATTGATCCAAATAGAGCCCAATAGGTGTGTATTCAATACAAAGAGTCAAATAGAGCCCCAAATGTTGTGTATTTATCCAAATGGTGAAGAAAGCACCAAATGGCGTATGAATTGAATCTACCATGTAAATGCTTGTTTGACTGTGGGTGAAACCAACGAAGAGAATGCGATGAATGAGGAAAAAATGCAGGAGAAAGAACATGGGTGATTTTCTAAATTTTATGTTTAACAAGGACACACACGCGCCAGATGCGCATGTGCGCTAGAGTCACGTGCGCACTAGATGCCCGTGCGCATCC